>CM076569.1:674521757-674907683 GCA_034641835.2 Pinus albicaulis
GGATGACAAAGAGGGTTTTTTGATGATGAGAGGGATTGTTTGTTGTTGACTTGAATAAACCAGAAGTTGACTCATTTGCATAAAAGGTTGGCTTGATGGATGGAGGTGATTCTAGGTCCTGTACTGTCTCATTTTGATTTGGATACTAGTAAAAGAGTTTGACTGGGTTTTCCCCTTCTTATGGGTTTTTCCCTGGCTGAGTGCCTACATCTTGTGCCCTTTCATGTGTTTGATCCTCATTTGTTTTGGCATTTGTCTTGATGATGGAGTGAATACTAATATAATGAAGAAGAACAAAAATACATCACAAGAACTTTTCAAGTTAAGATAAATCATTTAAAGAACCATAATCTAAATGTTGCCCTAGATTTCGCAACACAACCTTGCTCTAGGATCTAAAAGTATATTTGGAGGGGTGATGAACTACCAAAAATAAACATTTTATATTGGATTATGGTTCATGGGAGACTACTAATTGTGGAGAATATTTAAAGGCATGGAATACAAAGGCCCTCAAGGTGTGCTCTATGTAAATTCAATGGATGAGGCCCAGCAACATCTTTGTTTCAATTTCCCATTTTCCAATCAGGTAGGGAAGGATATATTCGAGGAAATTGAGTAAGACTTGCTCCCCTTGCTCTTGTAATGAAATGTCCACCTCTTAGCATAAAAAATATGTTGGAGCTTTTCTTAATAAGCCTATTCTCAAAAGGGCCTGGTTGGCAATGCCTAGATTTAGTTGTTGGAAAATATGGCTTGTGAGAAATAGAGCCATATTTCATGAAGGACACCCGTCTAGAACTACAACAACAAAATTTCATGGCCACCCAGTAGAAAATCCAAGTTAAAGGTGTGAAAGATCACAATGTATTGATGTTGGCGCAAGAGGAAAAGGATTGGTTGAAATATATACTCTAAGGGAGTATCTAGCAATCACAAGGCATTTTTAAAAATCACAATCATGGGGTGACTTGGAAAATTCACCTAGAGGAAGAGGAGTTCAAAGTTCAGTAGCAATCCCAATTAAAGTTTAATCTTTTCTTTGACGGGGCCTCCAAAGGAAACCTAGTAGTGGCAAGTGTGGAGAGCTCATTATAGATGTTTAAGGGAAAAAAGAAGTAAGCTTTGAATGGGGTTTAGATGGAGCTACCAATAATCAAGTTGAGGCACTGACACTATATCAAAGGATAAAAATTCTTGATTCAAGGTGAATTAGTGATCTGGATTTCATCATTATATTGTTTTGCATCCATCTTGAAGCTTTCATAGTGGAATAAGTGGAGGAATCAACTCATAGGACCATTTTTACGAGTGGGACCAAGTTTGAGAAATTGGGGTCTAAAACCTTCCAGGCGCAATTTGAGGCATCAAACGTCATTTTTGGGGGGTAAATTTTTTTCTCTTAAGCGCTGCACCTTTTCATTTTATTCTACACGTATATACCTTTTCAACACCGCACAAATTGCCTCAATCGGAGTCTATGCGCAAAAGTTATGCCACTCAGAAGTTGACCTTCCCGTTTTGACCACCATTATTCAAGAGGATGTCACGCCAGCTTCCATTATTCATGGAAAAGGGGCTAGCCACATGATCACGATGAAAATACTCTAGAAGAGTCCATATTGTAAATCTAGTTAAGAGTTGAAGGAGTCAAGCATAACCACTAGTAGGCTATCGAGGCTATGTTATACCCAAACAGCTAGGAGGAAAAGGGGTTTCATTCTATTTGAGGGAATTTTTGTTCCATAGATGAGAAGAGTAGCCATGAGAGGATAGGGAGTGAGCAAACAAAGATAATCCACGACAACCCATGGGCCATAAGTCTCACTTCTTTGAAGTTTGTACTTGCATCCATTATTCCATTCAAAGAAAGAGAGCAAAGCAGCCTCACCTTCCAACTAAGTTTTCTCCCAAAAGGGTTTCGTAGGTTATATCTTGTGTTAATGTGATCTGTGAGATTTATTTCATTGTTCTCTATTTTTTGCATAATTATAATTTGCATGCATAGGCAATAAACAGTAATTTACAGATCCATAAATCTAAGGATTAATAAACCCTCGTAGTGTAGACTTCGGATTTTAAACATAATTTTATTAGATCTATTATGACAAGTTATCCAGTGGAATATCCACGACCATTTATGGATCAATTAGGAATTTAGCTGTCATTAGAGACTCACTATAATTATAAGACTCTTGTGGACCACCATCTCTTAGTCTGATGGCAATTTGGTAAGATTTATCCTTGAAATTCAAAAAGAGGCTTTGTGGTTTGATAAGATAAAGTATTCCCATGTCCTAAGAGCTTGAAATCACCAAGTCGATTACTTGGAAAATGAAGCTACTCGCATGGAGGAAGGAAGTCTTAGAATAAAATGAGGGGTTTCATTCTCTTAGCCCAACATGTTATGAATGGTTAACAGAAACTTTTTAATGTTATCCCTAATCAAAGCCAAGTGGCATTGCAAAGCTAAGATGGGAGGTTGGATTCAATGGCCATTATAATCCGAATACACTCACACATACTAAGAGTTATGGTGGAGCAGCTTATTCAATTTAATAATACTAATACTGTTGATGCAGGTGGGATAATGATGGATTTTAGACTATCGAGTACTCATCTTTGGTCTTTGCTGCGTTTGGAGACGGAGAGAGAAACTCATGCTGGAATTGGGAGCCGTTGACTATGTTTTGGAATATGTATTAGATAATTATTGCATAGAACCAACGATTGGTATAGTTCTATTGAGGGCAAGAACAACCCACCTCAGATCAGCAAAGAGCATAATTGGAGTTCGGATCTCATGGAAAACAATGCTCAGCGAAATTGTTGCCCCTTATGTGAGATCACAAACATCTATTATTTTGAGAAGGCAAGAGGGTCTCATAGCAAACAATAGGACATATATTTCCATTACTGTAGGAAAAATCCATGCTCAAGAGCAAATACATAGCAATGGGAATGTAGTTTTAATGGAGACATTGTTACAATCAAAGAGACAAATCAAGTTATTAGAGGTGAATTATAGTTTGTTACCTCAATTGGTTTAAAGCTTGGCTAGGAGCTCTCAATTAGTTGATTCTATTCGTGGAATGTCAATTGGCTCTATCCATAATGAAATTAAAGAGGACGAGTTAGTTCATTAGGCCTCTACAGATGTGGACAATGGTCTGCATGGCCCAGGAATCTCAACCTTCTTCCATGTACCAAGAGGAAGCACACAACAAAAAAAATTTCACTCATTTCAAGTTTTTATCATGTTGTGCAAAGTGCGTTTTATATTAGGCATATTTTTCAGACTGGACGCATTAGAGATTGTCATACTCTCTATCTAGGATGGCACGTGTCCAACCACTTGATCTGGGATCAAGTCTAGTAAGGTTTCGGACCTCCTACTGACTTTGGGTCAGATGAACTAGCTTTGGGTTGGTATGTGACTCTCCGAGTCCTATAGAGGTTTCGGACCTCTGGGCTGAATTTGTCAGTCGGGAATGATGTCTTTGTGACTGACCCACCTTTGTTCTGAAATAAAGAGCCAGCAAAGCAAGTTACGACAGGATGACGCACGATGTTGGATTGCACAGGTGGATGGAATTCTCCCTAGTTGAGAGGGAGTGTTAATTTTGGACAACTAGGTCACAAATCCATGTTGTGATGCTCAGATGAAGATGCCAATATTTTTATTGGACTCCTCTCTCCGAGAGGTGCAAGATTGATCTAAAGATCATCTTGATCCGATGAGTAGAACATTTATTTTGAATTTATTCAAAATATGTGCAGGTCGGCTTGAAATGAAATGTAGGCTTGAAGCCCCAGCAGTTGTGTCACACACCCTCACTGATGGATATAAATAAGATCAGCGTTGGAGGACATTTTCACTCATAAGATCCTCACACATTTCTCTCTCCTCATCTGATTGGTTCGATCACTTGGAGTCTCTTCTCTTCACACGTGGGAAAGTGCAGCAAGGAAGAACACTGTTTTGAACTTTCGGCTAGGTTTTCTGTAGCAACTTTGACATGCGTTGACTTTGGTCAACTCAAGGTCAAACGAACTTGAAACTTTCCCAAAATTTTGATTTTCCAAATCTGCATTTTTTGGCACTATTCCCGAGGCTAGACGTTGACTTTGACTTGCTACGTTAACCTTGTTGCTGCTGTTTTGCGTTGACTGTTGACTGACAGTGTTGACTTTTGTTGACTTTTGGAGTTGACTGTTTTGGCTATCCTAGAGGGTTGTGTGACTCTTCTGGTTCGCTGACCATATTGAGACTTTGCTGGTTGAAGCATCGTGTTGATTGTCATAACGCACCAACAAACTTATATATTTTTGGCTTGTCTTCTATCGATCTACTGGTATGTTCTATCAGCATTTTACTTTCTTGTTTATGTGATTGTTGACTGATATTGGATAGAAAAAGTAAAGTTGCATCAAGCATAGAAAATCTACGAAAATTTACTCATCGGTTGCTTTGTTGTTGTTCATCACCCAAATGGCCTCTCTAATATATCTGTCTGAGAATAGGTAACAGGAAGAAGGTGGGGAGGTAACATGAATTTGGACCTGCCTTGGAATATCATAAAGGTTGGAAGTGTGAGAGAACATGGATGTAGGGTCGAGGTCAAATGGAAGAGGGGAGCGTCGAGGAAGGATGGTATGCCATAATTGTTTAGGGGAGTGGGCAAGGAGAGCAGAAAGTTCTTGTCTTCTATGAGAGACAGAGTCGTTTCTTGCGACGAAGGAGACGACGATAAGGAGCTTTGAGGTCGGGGCAGAAGGGTTGAGAGTGGGTGAAATCATATCGAAGTTTTCAATGTAGAGTCTTGCATTCGTCATCGTACCATTTGTTCAAGGGGCAAGATCCAACTTTTGGGGAGATGGAAGTGAAACGAGTGGAGTGGGGGAAGGATTTGAGTGTTGCTTCCCAAATGGCAGATGAAAGACAGGTGTATTTAGTGAAAGTAGAATCAAGCAAGGTGAATTGGGTCTCCAATGGGAGCATCTTGCGTAGGGTAGAGAAGAAGATGTCAAGGTCGCCTTTGTCAAATCGAATGGTGGTTCGGGGTGAGCCTCGAGGGGAGGGATGGGGTAGAAGGGGAGGGTCAAACCAGAGAGAGAAGTAAAAAGTGCATGATCAATAAGGGGGATGGGGGAGACCGAGAGATAGCGAATAAAAGGGAGCAATTTTTGGCTAGCGAGGACATAATAAACTACACTCGCACCCCCTCCATATCGCTGACATGTGAAAAAGAGAGAGTCCAAAAAATAGGGGAGACCATTTAAAATCAACAACTCTTGTGATTCCCTCAACTGTAATAGATGCTTACCATAAACTGTAGTGGGCCCCAAAGCATTATCTTACATCCGGTGAAGCCCTACTGAATATGGATCTATCCCCTTGGTACAAAATACATCCTCTGATCGATCGTGGAGAGCGACCTAGAGATCTCTAGTACTGTAATGCTCCTAACACAGACTTTTAATTCGCAGACAAATTATTCAGAAACAATGATGTATTTCCATGAAATGTAAAGTTCCATACATAGAGAATTAATTGCAGCAAATTTTATACAGCAGTAATGTATGTAATGAAATCAGCAGTGAAATTTTAATTGAGAAACAATCAAATACATAAGAGAAATACCTGGTACACAGGTGATGGTTTGATGATGGCTCTCCTCTCATGATGCAGATGCTGTAGATAGATAAACAGTTTCGAAACAACCAAGTCCTCCCAGCCAATCCGGGAACAATCCCAGACCCAGAGGATGTCTCCTCTGCCCCCGTGCCCAGATAACCAAGAAGAACAGAGACTCCCAGCAGTTCAATCACACAATATTTCAGCAGAATTCCCTTTCTTTTCCCCTCCCCCAAAACCTCCATATTACCTCCCTTAAATAAGTTCCATCCACCGCCTCCAACTTCCGAGGTCTTTTCCCCTATTAATTGTGATATTTTCTGTATTTATGGTGCTGTACCTTTCATTTAATTGAGATAGGAATATATTTTAAACAATTCTCCGCCACCGCCTCAAACCTCCCGAGGCCTTATCCAACCCTATGTTCATATTAAATGTTTCTTTTCATGGTGGGTAATCCACATTAAGGTGAGTACGGATATACATTTTATGAAGGTGGGTTTATATAATTTTTTATTTATAGGGCTTGGGGCTTCATTTAAATTCCTTTAATATTGCATACTCATTTTAACTTAAGGGTCAACTTTATTATTTCATTTCTTTTATAAAAATTTATACTTAGATGATCTTAATATATAGATCTGTAATCTTAATATTACGTTCCCAATCTATGAAATCTTGATATTAGTAGGTGGGTGTACTAGTGCGATGTGGGCGGTATAGGCAGGTGTAGCTATCAAATGCCTATATCGTTCACATGCTAATATCGTTTTGGGTACAACTTGGGAATGGGTCATTACAAGTACGAGCATTGAAGTCACCTAGGAGGATGACTTCCCCAACAACAGAGTACTGGGTGATGTCGATGTACAAGTCTATAAAGGGGTCCCCATTTGAGCCATTATGGATGGAAAATGGTGAAGAGGTTGGGGGAAAGTAACAAACTGCAATGTAGATGTCCCTCAAAGGAGAGACTCCGACGCTAATCTAAATCCACATAAACCTGGAAAACTCATCTTCGACCACCAAAGATACCCTGTTCCGGAGTGATTCACTAGCCAAACAAGCAACTCCACTTGATCCTCTGATCCCTCCCTAGCTCCTCGTCTCCCGCCTGCAAACTAAGAACCAATGGTATACCACCTGCAATATCTGGGAGAGGTCGAACAGGGCTCGCATGAGTCTCGGTCACGAAGAGAATGTCTGCTGATTCGAGAGCATCATACAAGAGTCCCAACGATGACCATAAAGATCCATTTTCATTCCAGCAGTGGATAGAAATGTTTGTACCATATTGTCTCCCCAAGCGGGCCCATCATTTGGAACCTTTAGTTCGAGGTTCCCACCCAAGTGGGAAAGAGTCTCGAATGACTGCCTGAAGATTCCTGATAACTGACCATTTCTTTGCCTGTCATGCTACCATAACCTATTCACTAGATTGTTTAAGTTCCACAACCCATGCTCGAGTGAGATCCTCATCCAAGAAAATCTTGTTGGGAAGAGAAAATTTTGCTTAGCCCTGAGGGTGTAGAGTCAATCGGATGCAGTCTGAAACCTGAGGAAGAGAGTGGAGTCGTAGCCTAGCCAAGCTCTGTCCAGAGCTATATCGGGGAGGCTAAGGGTATCCTGAAGGAACCTAGGCCCCACTTCCATAGGATTTAGAGAGGGGTGAGGTAAGGGGATACCTCTCGCCTTGAGATTCAATTCTCTCGCCCGTTTGGTACGTTCTTCCACAAGTTTTGCTTGTGCCACCTCCTCAACTGTTGCAAGAGGGGTAGGAGTTTTATCCTTTTCCTGAACCACCTATGCCCAAGGATTGATATGTGTCTCAGTTTCTTGTTTGAAGGTGGCATGTTGGGATCGGATTTCTTCCTGCTTGCTTTTAAGGTCGAGAATTTATGCATGCAATGTATCATTTGGAGGATGGAGATTTTCCTGCTCTTTTCTTTCATGTAATATCTTCTTAAGGTTTAAATTATCCCCTTCCACCTTCGAAACTCTGGTAGAGAGGGTGTATATTTTGAAACAGAGCTTGTAGTTTTCAGTTTCCAAAAATTCCATTTTCCGCAGAATTTTTTTTACTTGGGCTATCCAAAATGGGAAATCCGACTCCATGGCTCTTTCATGGACCCCAGTTTCAAGTTGTACCCCATGACCCTCTGCCACTATTACTACAGGTTTAAGCGAAGCTGGGGGCTCTGACAGGATTTCAAGGAATTGGTTGACGTCCATGTCTAAGTCCATTAGAGGTCCTGTAAAAATACTGCAAAGACGGGAATTGTTACTTCAGTTGTTATACTGTTGATTCGTGGTATTTGTAAAACACGTAGCGTGCATCCCAAAACCACATTGCAACTCTATTCCTTTCCTGGTCTGCACCTCTGTTGTTGTTGTTCCTGGTCTTTATCAGTAGTTTGTTGCCCTGTAATAAGTATGCTGTAACCTTTCCTCTCTTTTTTGCTTCACTCGCAATTTTGCTGCTCTATCACACCGTCGTTCACAACCCACTGTCTATTGTTCCAACATAATTCCCAATAGAATTGATACAGAGTTTAACAGAGCTTGACTATTAACATTGTATTCTATTACTAGCCCCAATTACACTATTATGTTCATGTGCAATTCTGACCAAAGACGAAACCCTCAACCTATAACTTTCCGCAATGCTACCTTAACTCCGGAAAGGAATGCGAGAATTCTGATTTATGTTCAGGACTTCACCACGAAAAACTTTTCTCTGTGAGGGTTCCTTATTTGTTGTTGCAAGGGTGCTCTTCAGCCAATCAGGGTGAACATTGAAGGCATTCTCATAGTCATAGTCTAACTAGACTGCTTTTTTGCCCTGAAAATCATGAAATTCCGGTGAGATTTTAAGAAAATCTGGCAGGGATTCTTGTAAATCCAGGTTATATCTATTAAACTTCAATATTTTGGGTGCCTAATAGGTTTTTGATAGTTCTGGACCCATTTCCACCATAAAAAACATGATTCAAACACTGTTATTGCAAGATTTCTTAAATTTTTTTTGCCTGGATTCCGACCAATTTTGGCCGTCCGGGCAATTCCTCCGCCTCCGTAGACGACTCCATTCTCATATGTCAAACTTGAGGCCAATTACAAGATATCTTTCTCTCTATGATTGCAGCAAAAAAAACTTTCCCGAGTCATTTCCTTCGGTGATTAGGTGTGATCCATAAACAAGGGACGTATAGCCCAATCGCTTAACCAACATGGAACCTCTGTAGAATTACTAATGATATTTGTTCTCTCCGCTCTTATGATGGTTGTAAGGTCTTTGTTCTCAATGTACCCCGCACAATATCAACCAACTAGCAATGGAAATAACAATCAGGTCAATAACCAACAAGACTCAACAAATACTATCAATCTCTCTTCTTAGTGTAGATTGCACACATTAGTTAGTTGTGAATGCAACAATAACATGTACCCTGAGTGACAATGATAACTGAACTCGTGATTGCTCTCCAAGGATGCTCTTTGTTCCTTTGTTCAATGTATCTCTTCCATGTTTATTATTTCCATTGCTTCTACTTTAAAAATGAACTACCATCTAAAGAAGATGCATCACTTATTCTGTTGTTAATGTCCAGCATCAGGACAAACATTCTCCTCGTTTGAAGAATGATAGGTGCTCTAGTAGTCCATAAGCTAGATACTTCTCCTTCCTGCTATAGAATTGTTGATGTATGTTATCTTATAGTTATTCTTCTTTCTTTCATTCACTAGCACTGTTCTCCTTCCTGCTATAGAATTGTTGATGTATGTTATCTTATAGTTATTCTTCTTTCTTTCATTCACTAGCACTGATATATAAGCAGGCAATAACTTTCAAAACTCCAAAAGGTCTTCAAGGTTTGGCCCACTACTTTGATTCAATGCTTGGTCTTACACATCTCTGATCTAGTCTTCCTACAGAATCCACTTCTATATTTCACA
The DNA here is from genome assembly GCA_034641835.2 of Pinus albicaulis. Classification (NCBI taxonomy): domain Eukaryota; kingdom Viridiplantae; phylum Streptophyta; class Pinopsida; order Pinales; family Pinaceae; genus Pinus; species Pinus albicaulis. The sequence continues at coordinate 674,531,353 of CM076569.1, forward strand.
TGTAAGAATATTTCATTTACGAACATAGAGCTTGTCTACCTTGCTCAAAATGGAGACCGAAACAAATTCCGATCAACAAAAATCTAAGCCCTCCTGGTAGATTACAAGATTTATTTCTATTGGAAGATTAAACACCTCCCTTTAGTTGTAGGTGAATTCCACACATCCAAAATTGATTCCTTAAGCAAGTCGATTTATTCTCAGTGATAATTTGACTTATTTAAAGAAAAATGGACGCCCTCAATAGAGAGTTATTGAAATATTTCTCCAATTGGCTTCCATCAATTACTTCACAAACTTGCACATGGTATATATCACACAAATGACACAAGTTATATGATGTTGCTTAAGTGGAGATGCTATGCTAGTTTCATTTTAGTGTTTGTGGCATCATAGCTGATTGGAAGCTCACAAAAGTGTTAGAAGAGAAAATTCAAACAGTTATAGGAATGGTTGGACCAGTGGATGATGCCATTAGCCCACTGTGTGGTGTAGACTCACAGTTGCAGCAACTCTTGTACACAAAGTACTCAGAGACAAGCTTCATTGGGTTTTTGTGGACAATCGACTTTTTGGGTACAAGGAGAGAGAGAGAGAGTAATGGGCACATAAAGTGATCTTCATTTGTCTGTGACTTGTATTGATGTGACAAAACACTTTCTTAATAAACTCAAAGGAGTAGCGAACCTTGAAAGAAACAGAAAATTAATATTAAAGGGGGCGATCACTAAAGCTTCAATTAATATTATTCAAATAGCGGAATCGACCCAAGCAGTGAGCAATCAACCAAGGCAGTGATTATCGACCAAACAAAGTAATGAATCATCTAGACTATGGAAAAGATTCACCCAGACAAAGGAATAACAGTCTAAGAAATGAGAAATTGACCCAGCTATCATTTGTGTTGCCCAAACAAATGGGAATCGTCCCAAGAAAGGTGAAGTTGACTTAGGAAAGTGAAAAAACAATCTAGGCAAGAGAAATTTGACCTAAAGAATGAGCAGTTGGCTCTAAGAAAAGAGAAAATATTCCAACATCCAGAATACATTCAGATTAGAAACTCCCTAGATAAGTGCAACAATCAAATCTTGAGAGCCAACAATCCCTACACAGATTTGAATCTCAGAGATATCTCAGAGGTATTGTAATCAGCCAATTCAATGACATGAATCGATTGTAGGCATTCATTAAAATCCTCTCACTCTGAAATTTTCATAGGAGTTGATTAAAATGAAGCTCAATAATTCCATCTAACAACCATTAATGCACTCAAAACAACACCAAAAACACAAAGAAGAGCACCATATCATACACATAGAATTTATACAACAATAAAGTCAAACATGCCATAAACATGGAGATTTTACCCTAGAAACCCAAATGGGAAAACCAGTTTTGAATGGGACTCAGTCTTTCATTCTAACAATCTTAGGTTATGATGTTTCATGGCTTTCTATGCCTCCTCCTCTATTGGCCAAAAAGACCCATTGAGAGTGAAAGTGAAGAAACAAATAGGGAGCATTTGGGGGTAAGGAGAAGGCTAATAGCAATGACCCTTCATTTCCCCTTCCTCAGCCTTCTCTCTGTTCTTTTTCTTTTTTTAATTTGTTTTAATTTTTTCTTCCTCTCTTTTTCTTGTCTTATTCAAATTTTACATTGCATTGATTTACATAGTTTGCTAACCTTCTTAAATTGTTGAATCTCTTATAGGTACTAAGTCGTAAAACTATTTGTTTGTTCGATCCATTTTGGATCTAGGTGCAAGGAGGGTTAGGCAATAAACAACTTCATTAAACATTGCATACATAATGAGTTTCAAGGAGAAATTTTTCATATAGGTATATCCAAAGACTTTTTGGACTCCAAAAACTCAAGGAAACCAATCTGGATCAGTATGCCTTCTGTCTACTTCTTTAGAATGTGGCTCTAACTCTGGCTTTGGCTATCAACTCTAGTCGTAGATATGGCTCTAGCTTTGGTTCTAGCTCACTTGTTCTCGCAACGTAGAATCTTGTTCGCTGACTCTCAGCCCTAAGGAATCCCCAGATCCAAACTCTGGTCTCAACATTCATTCCCATCTCCTTCTTAGGAGACAATTCACCTTTACATTCAATGAAATCAAGTAGAATGCTGGTCTATGTTAAGGGTGATTGTAGCATGCTATGCCATCACATGAAAACTCCACAAGAGGACGTGTAGTCTGTACTCTTCTACTAGGATCAGTTGCTTCCTAGCATAGAAACAACCCTTTAGTGCCTACACGTGCACATCATGGAGTTCTCCAAGAAACCCCCAAGGTCACTAACTTATATGCACCAATCTCTAGTACATCTTCAAGAATAGGTTCTTCGAATGCAATTCCAAAAATAAGAATCGGATTGTGGTTGCCCTTGGCATCAACTAGTTGTCCATCTTGTCAGTGTCACTAACCTCCTATGCTACAATAGCTCCTTGGCTAGCAAATGCTCCTTGGACTAAAGACGCAAGCAGACCTTAATCTTCTTCAATCTTCACTCTCCACTCTTCTCATGACTATGTATTTTCTGGGGTGAAACTCTCGATGAAGTCACCAACACTTTGCTTCCTAATGACCACTCAAATTGTAGTGGGGGGGAATTTCTCTGTGATGTTGTATGGATTTCTTGAGGTAGTCCTTTTCAACCTATGCCTTTAGTTTAGAGATGGTCCTTTTCTTCCTATGCATTTAGCTTGTTGTTGTATTGGAGAAACATTCTTGTCCTTCTTCCTTTGAAAACATTCAAGCTTGTGGCATATGGCTTGCTTCTCCTAGCAAGATTCCTCAAGGTGGCCTTTATTCTTACAGAATAAGAAATTATGATCCAGGTGGCTCCAGACACCCTCAGGAGACCAAGAGGGTTGATGATAGGTCAAAATCAAAATGGTCGGATTGCTCTCGAACCAGGTTTAGACTAAAGTACTTGTCGCCCTAATTCCAACGGTGTGAACGGATCTCCAATCCGAGCCTGTATGGAGAAGTTAAAGCGAGTTAAAGTTTTGGTCAAAGTTGGGCAGTGGGCCAGGTTTAAGTGTCCCACAAATTCACCATCAACCGGCAGGGAACCCAGCTCCCGAAAATGGGTGAAAATGTGGCCTCGTTAAATTGGCCAATAACCCTTATTTTGGAAAATTTCGAAAATAACTATATTATTATAAAAACAAAACAAAAATATTAAAAAAATAGGGCGGTGGGCCAGGACCCCCGTCACCCCCGTCGACTATATCAAAAATATATTAAATTTAGGGTCAGCGGGCCATGACCCTCGCTGAACCCCACGGAGATGCAACCATCGCATAGGTTATATATAACGTATATAAACGTTACCACGGGTTGGGTCGGGCCCGTGGGTTGCGGACCCCGCCCACCCAACATGTCGTAGCATATGCCAAGACCAGTGGGGCTCAAACTCGCTTGGCCCACGTGGCCGGCCCCCACTGGGCGGTCTCACAACCAACCATAACCGCGCCCAATTTAAAATGCAATGGTCAACAAAACTCCGCCAACATTACATACAACGCAATTAATGCTAACCGCCCCAATTAAAACCAACAACCCATGTGCGGTTATGTGCTAAATTTAAAAGCGCCATTTAAAAATTCCACACCAAGATTAGCATGGGCGGGATTTGATCCCCCGACCCCATGCTTATCATTTCTAATTTTTACCATTGAACCAACGACCTCTTCATTGTAAACTTCGCCATGCAAGTGTTATAAAACCTCTCATTTCCTTAGATGCGGGGAGGCAGAGGGAGGAGTGCAGAGTTTGAGGTAGACTTATTTTTTTATTGCAAATGGAACCCTGAGCCATTTAGGGAGGCAGTGGAACCATGATCTGAGCCACGTTTTCAGAGGGGCCAGAATTGTCCGGTGTCCAAATTGGACAAATTTTATATGGATTTTACACCTCTTGACGACAAGAATCTGATGACGATGTCAGTTTCTGCAACAGAGGTCTCGATTTTTTGGCCATTTTCCAGATTGGAATGACGGTGTTGGATTTTAGAGTGTGGACAGTCGATTTTATGCCATTCAACACCACGAATTCGATGGTACATTCAGATCCAGCAACTGAGCATTCTATTCTTCAGTCAACTTTAGAGTTGAAGTATATGAAGTGTTGTTGCCATGTACTTCATTGATTATTGTCGTGACATGTTTTTATGTCGTGTCGATTCCTGCTTGATGTATGATGCAGAATCTTGATGTTTATGTCATGTGATATGTATTCATCATGGATGGTCATTTATGTTCTGAGATCCCTTTGTTGCCTTGCTGGCGGGATACTTTGTCACCATGTGTGAGGTGGTCATGTTGATAGGAGGTTTGTTATGAGTGAGAGTTCCTTATAGTGGAACGTCTCATGGAGAGACATTGCCACTCATGTTAAGGGCACATTTCCTTGTATGACAAGTAAACAACGTCCATGTATATCATCACCATTTCCAGCACCAAATGAGGCGGCCAACACCATCGAGACACCGAGGCCCGGAGACGTAGTCCACACTGGACGAACTTCGTTATTAAACGTCTTGCATTTTGTTGTGTGATTGTGGGCATGTTTTTCTCTTAATTATATCTACCTATGTGTCCATTAATGCTTTGATAAAATGAAATTCTAATACATCACAGAAGTAAAAGATCATGGGTAAATCCGGTAGCTGACGAACCCGGATCAAGTGGTAACAGAGCAGTCTTCTTGTTGATGCAAATTGCGAGCGCGAACAACGATTGAACGTCACCAATGGAGGATGGAAAAGACATGTACAAGGCCATGCTCAAGATGTCCAAAATGGTGGACATGATGTATGTAGCTTACGAGAGACGGGAGAAAGAAGAAGCAGAAAGCGATGCTTCATCCACATCTTGCAGTGAATGTTCCTCACCCTCATCATATTCTCATCATTCAAATGAGGAGATCAGCTATAGCCTTCAAGCAGATAACGCTGAATTGAAAGTGCTTCTACGAGAGGAGAAAGAGGATAAGAAGAAAGTGCAGCTTCAGTTGCAAGCCACAGAGGTAGCCTTGGAAGAACTGAAACACAATGACCAGAGCCTTCAAGCAAAGGATGCTGAATTAAGGAGGCTTCTCTAAGAAGAGAAAGTAGAGAAGCAAATATTGTAGCTTCAGTTGCGAATCGCGGAAGAGGCTTTGGAGGAATTGAAGCGCAACAAAGGCTTGAAGCAGCCATCATCACCTGTTTCTGAATCGACATCTGAGGTAAACAATGTTGATGTTTCTTCAGTTTCATCTTCACATGCTATCATTTCTGTGGGAAATGTGGAGATACCCATTACAGGAATTGGCATGAGACTCCTTACGAAGATGGGATACAAAGGAGGAGTACTTGGCGTTAATGGCCAAGGCATGATTCAGCCATTGGAGGTCGTGCAGAGACCTCGATTAGCAGGTTTGGGGTACACTAAAGGACAGTGCTCGAAGGTGTCAAAAGCTCCCAATGCATGGTTGAAACCATTGGGGAAAGAGATTGATGGGAACACTTCACCATCATCCTATGACAGCACACATGACAGTGAAAAAGCTAAGGCAAGCTCTCGGCACCATGATCGCACTAGAGACAACCAAGATAGGTATAACAAGTCTCAGTATTCTAATGTTCATTTCGATTGCAAACATGTCACTAACAATGAACATAGATCATGGCCTCAAAAAACATGAAATTTTTGTGGATTACATAACCATGTCTTTGCTAAGTGTTGGAAAAGAATGGCAGCACAAGGGAGGATGAGGCGTGAAATGCCTTCTCCACAGCAAGAAAAGAACAAGGTGAAGCAGGTCTAGAAGATGAAGACTCATTGCAGTCATTGCGACAGAAGTGGCCATTAGAGAGCCACATGTTGGAGATCCATCCAGAGCAACACCTTAAGGACAAAGCGTCCGTGCAGAAACCAGTCAGTGAAAATGTTCAACAAGTAAATCCACCACATTCATCATGGTTCACTCTGTTGAGTAAGAAATGGTGTTTCTAGATGTATTGGCCACAGTTGTAAATCATGTGTTGCAATTTAAAATGTAAAAGTGATGATGTGTTTTCCATCACTTATGAAGCAACAATGATATTTTGGCCTTGCATTGATAGTTGGGGTATTGATTCCATTTGATGTAACCTTGACCACGGAGTATGGTTATAAACTCGTGGAAAGCATGGGGAATGTTTGGTTCATAGATTGATCACTTAGTTAAGCATGTAATTTGCAAAATATTGTACTACAGGTTTGCAGAGGATGCAGGTGTCAGCTCATCGCTTATGGCTCCAAAGGACAAAGGTGAAAGAGAATGAAGGGTGACCTTTCAGGACACTTATGGTGCAGACAAGGTACAAAGCAGCTGTAGATTATTTTCATGCTTTTGGTGGACCAAAAGATCCTCAGTGGGGAGGATTGATCTAGGTGGCTCTAGACACCCTAAGGAGACCAAGAGGGTTGATGATAGGTCAAAATTCAAAGTGGTTAGATTGCTCTCAAACTGGGTTTAGACTGAAGTTCTCGTCGCCCTGATTCCAACGGTGCGAACGAATCTCCAATCCGAGCCCATATGGAGAAGTTAGAGCGAGTCAAAGTTTTGGTCAAAGTTGGGCATTGGGCCAGGTTTAAGTGTCCCACAAATTCACCGTCAACCGGCAGGGAACCTAGCTACCGAAAATGGGCGAAATTGTGACCTCGTTAAATTGCCCAATAACCCTTATTTTGGAAAATTTCGAAAATAATTATATTGTTATAAAAACGAAAAAAAAAAAAAAATATTAAAAAATAGGGCGGCGGGCCATGACCCCCGCCACCCCCGTCGACCATATCAAAAATATATTAAATTTACGATTAGCGGGCCATGACCCCCACCACCCCCGTCGACCATATCAAAAATATATTAAATTTAGGGTTGGCGGGCCATGACCCCCGTCGAAACCCACGGAGATGCAACCATCACATATGTTATATATAACATATATAAACGTTACCACGGGTTGGGTTGGGGTCGTGGGTTGCGGACCCCGCCCGCCCAACATGCCGTAGCATATGCCGAGACCGGCGGGGCTCGAACCCACCTGGCCCACGTGGCCGGTCCCCACCGGGCGGTCTCACAACCAACCATAATCGTGCCCAATTTAAAATGCGACGTTCAACAAAACTCCACCAACATTACATACAATGCAATTAATGCTAACCGCCCCAATTAAAACCAACAACCCATGTGCGGTTATGTGTTAAATTTAAAAGTGCCATTTAAAAATTACACACCAAGATTAGCATGGGCGGGATTTGATCCCCCGACCCCATGCTTATGATTTCTAATTTTTACCATTGAACCAACGACCTCTTCATTGTAAACTTTGCCATCCAAGTGTTATAAAACCTCTCATTTCCTCAGATGCGGGGAGGAAAAAGGAGGAGCGCGGAGTTCGAGGCAAACTTATTTTTTTTATTGCAGGTGGAACCCTAAGCCATTCAGGGAGGCAGTGGAACCATGATCTGAGCCACGTTTTCAGAGGGGCCAGAATTGTTCGGTGTCCAAATTGGACAAATTTTATATGGATTTTACACCTCTCGGCGACAAGAATTTGATGACGATGTTAGTTTCTGCAACAAAGGTTTTTATTTTTGGGCCATTTTCCAGATTGGAATGATGGTTTCGGATTTCAGAGTGTGGATAGTCGATTTCATGCCATTCGACGCCACGACTTCGTGGTGCATTCAGATCCAGTAGCCGAGCATTCTATTCTTCAGTCAACTTCAGAGTTGAGGTATATGAAGTGTTGTTTCCATGTACTTCATTGATTATTGTTGTGAGATGTTTTTATGTTGTGTCGATTCCTGCTTGATGTATGATGCGAAATCTTGATGTTTATGTCATGTGATACACTGATATGTATTCATCATGGATGGTCATTTATGTTATGAGATCCCTTTGTTGCCTTGCTGGCGGGACACTCTTTGTAACCATGTGTGAGGTGGTCATGCTGATAGGAGGTTCGTTATGAGTGAGAGTCCCTTGTAGCAGAACATCTCGTGTAGAGACTTTGCCACTCATGTTGAGGGCACATTTCCTTGTATGACAAGTAAACGACGTCCATGTACATCATCACCATTTCCAGCACCAAATGAAGTAGCCAACACCATCGAGACACCGAGGCCCGGAGACGTAGTCTACACTGGACGAACTCCGTTATTAAACATCTTGCGTTTTGTTGTGTGATTGTTGACATGTTTTCCTATTAATTATATCTGCCTATGTGTCCATTAATGCTTTGATAAAATGAAATTCTAATACATCACAAAAGTAAAATATCATGGGTAAATCTAGTAGCTGACGGACCTGGATCACTCTAAATACCAACAGTTGACAATGTTGTGGCCTTTCCTCTTGCAGTGGTGACAAACAAGGGATGTCATGTTTGTGGCAAATCTCTTGATCTTCTTCTTCTTTTTTCCTTGGTTGATAGTATTGTTGCTTCTTTTGAGTGATGGTGCGGGCTTTGTCTTTGAACTCTTCTAATCACTTCCATTCTTCAATCTGTCACAAGAAGGCTAAGGTGGTAGTGGGATGCCCCTTCCTTTGTTGTTGCTCGTTCCTCTAATGAGGAGGCCAACTTTGTCATGCCTTTCACCTTCACAAAAAATGGTCTTCATGGTGATGTGCATTTCCCCTCTACCATAGAAACCTAGGCCTTCATGCTTGATCCATGATGTCACAACGATGGGGCTTAGGATGCCTTGCCTTCTCTTGCCTGGCCGTTGTCCATCACATCCCATCTTTGGAACCAATGCCTTTGATATGTTTTTCCATTTCACCAAGTTGGTTAGGACAAATGTCTATGGAAGGTGAACTTATCAGAATGGTCTCAGTCATGGGGTTGGCCTTCATAGTGGTAATGGAGAGTGACCTTCCTTCATGGTGCTCTTGGACAATTGCTTGGAGCTTTTCCAAAGCCTCCTCATTCTCTTCCAACTCTTGCTGCAGTTGAGCCATCATTTGAGTGAACCAATCTTCAAGTTAGCTATCCAAATGAATGACCTTCTCTCAGAAGTGTACAAGTTGAACTCTATGCTTGTCCCAATCTACCATGACCATAGTGAGGAGCCTTGGCATTCATCAAACTTATTCTTTAACAATGGAAATATTTTGGTAGAGGTCTCAAAGTTCTTCTCCATCTCTGCCATCGTCGAGTTGAACATCTAGACTTTCTCTTTCAAGCATTCATTCTCTTCTCGAAGCTCAGTATTGCTGGCCCTTGAGTCTTCCAACCTTTCTCTGTTTTCCTTACTTATGTCGAGGTCTACAGTTTTCTCGCAGTTGCATCACAGTCAAGGATTCAACTGCTCTGATACCTTATGATCCGTAAATTAGGGACTTATTGTCCACTTGCTTCACCAACACAGATCTTCTACGTAATTACTTCTAATCTATATTCTCTCTACTCCTTTTGTGGCTATAAGGTCTTTGCTCTCAGTGTATCTTGCACACAAGCAACATGGAGATAACAATTAGGTCAATAACCAATAAGGCTTGGAAAATACTCTAAATTTGTGTCCTCAATATAGCCTGCACATGATAGTTGGCTGCAAATGCAACAACAAAATGCACATTGACTGAACTCAGGATTGTTCTCTGAGGCTGCTCTCATGGTTCTTCTTCTTGCTTTCATTTACTAGCACTGATATAGAAGCATGCAATAACTTCCAGAATTTCAAAGTTCTTCAAGATTTGGATCACAACTCCAATTCAATGTTAAATCTTGTAGACCTCTAATCTAGTCTTTCTATAGTATCCACTTATGTGTTCCACATGCAAGAATATTTCATATACAAACTTTGAGGTTGTCTATCTTGCCTCAAAATTGATACCAAATCAAATTCCAATCAACAGAAATCCAAGCCTTCCTGGTAGATTGGTTTCTAGTGGAAGATCAAACTCCTCCCTTTAGCTGCAAGAAAATTCCACACATCCAGAATTGATTCCTTAATAAAATTGATTTATTCTCGATGATAATTCAACTTATTTTAATGAAAAATGAACTCCCTCAATAAAGTGTTATTTATAAACAACTAACCATTTATCCTGCTGATACGTTTCTCCCATCGACTTCCATCAATTACAGCACAAAGTTGCATATTGCATAAATCACATAGATGGCATGCATTTTATGTTGTTGCTTAAATGGAGATGCTACACCATTTTATTTTCAATGTTTATGGCATCATAGCTGATTGGAACATAGGGATTTGTTAGAAGAGCAAATTCAAACAATTAAAGGAATGGTTGGACTAGTGGATCATGTCCTCTGTGCATCATCAGATGTTGTGGGACTCTACAATTGCAGCAACTCTTGTACACAAAGCACTCAGAGACAAGCTTCACTGTGTTTGTGTGCAATGGACTTTTGAGGTACAAGGAGAGAGAGTGTGTGTGAATGGGAAAATTTAAAAGTGATCTTCACTTGCCTATGACTTGTATTGTTGCAATACTGTATTTTCTTAATAAACTCAAAGGAGTAACGGACCCAGAAAATAACAGAAATTTTTAGGAGGGGTGATCACTAAAGCTTCAATTAATATTATTACAAAAGTGTAATCGGCCCAGGCAGTGAGCAATCAACCAAAGCAAAGTAATGAATCATCTAGATTCTAGACTAGGGAAAAGATTCCCCAGACAAAGGAATGATAGTCTAGGGAATGAGAAATCAATCCAACTATCATTTGAGTCACCTAGACAAATGGAATCGTCCCAAGAAAGGTGAAGTCAACTCAGGCAAGTGGGAAAATGATCCAGGCAAGAGCAATTCAACTCAGAGAATGAGCAGTCAGCTTTGAGGAAAGAGAAAATCGCCCAACAACTAAAATACAAATGGATTAGAAACTCCCTCGATAAGTGCAACAACGAAATTGTGAGAACTATCCATCCCTACACATAGTGGAAGGAACGGTGGGTATCTCAGAGCTGTTGTAATTAACCAATTCAATGACATCTACCAATTTTAGGCAGTCACTAAAATCCTCGCTCTGAAATTTTCATAGGAGTCCATTAAAATGAAGCTCAAATTATAATTCTTTCTATAGAAACCATTAACATACTCGAAACAACACTAAAAATATAAAGAAGAGCATCATGTAACTCACACTAAATTTATACAGCAATAAAATCAAACATGCCATAAGAACATAAATTTTACCCTAGAAACCTAAACGAGAAAACCAAATTCAAATGGAGCTCAATCTTTCCTTCTGACAATCTTAGGTTACAATGCTTTCATGGCTCTCTATGCCACCTCTCTTGGCCATGTTATCCTTATACTAGCAGGCGTACATATATATTATTGCATCATTTCTCACACAATTGTAAGCCCTGTATTAGGTGTCCTAGACCTTGTTGGATCTAACCATCGCCAATCCCTTTGAGTCCTTTCATCCTGGATAGGATTGGAGGACCTCGGATGACCTTACATGGTGACTCATGGTTTTAGAGGAACTTGCTTTTGTAGGGGTGATCACCAGTGTAGGCGCCAATCCAGCCCATGTCGGGGGCACCAATGTCTTACCACATGATTATGAGCCTATTGACTCTATAGGTGGCCTTGGCTTTGGTGCAGTATCCCTCAAATGTTTATCATAGATAGTAGTCTCACGGTTAACAACATTTCATGCTTCCCAAGGTAGTTCACACTTCCCAATGCAAAGTGGTCCCAGAAATAAAAAATTTAACTTGGTCCTATATTATAGAGATTGAAGAGAGGATAACATACCATGTAGAACTAGAAATTTTCCACTTGGTGAAGGCATGCTCAATTTATGGATGGTCAAAGCTAGTCAACATGTACTACAAGTTTCCAAAGTTCAAACCACAAAATAGGGTCAACATTGGGAAATTTTTGGCATGCATTACATCAAAAGTGGTCTACAAGAGAGGAAAAAAACCCATGTTTCAATTTCTTGGGTACTTCAAGGGTGTTAGATATCTATTGTTTGGGGATGATGAGGTGGCATTGATTAGGCTTATGTGGCATTACAATGGATTTTTGGAGCTAACAAGGCATATAATAGGTAAAACCACAACAAATAGTACCCCAATAAAGTGGAATGCTTGGCCAAAGGCCCAAATCAGCTAGGCATTGGAGGGCTAGAGAAAAGGTGGCAAGGCAAACGTGGATAAGATAGTTGTTGGAAGGTAAAAAAAACATTGGAGGCATCTTCGACCAACAGGATAAATTTTGTGGACAAAATTATAGTTGTTGCAAGTCAAGGAATGCATCTTCATCAACTAGTATGAATTCCAAGGTGTTTAAGTCGAATTCCAAATCCAAGTCAAACATTCCAAGGGCAATGTTGAAGTCTTCTAGGAGAAATTCAAAGCACTTATTGTTGAGATTTTGGGATGTTCAGGTAGCATTGGAGGTGCTCTAGCTCCCAAAATTTGTGGAAGGGCTAGAGTACATGAGATCTCCAAGACCCAGAAAGTGTTTAGAATAATTCTATCTGGTTTAAGTTTTATTCAAATAACTAATCTTTTTAATTAAGAACCCTAAGTCTAACCTAGGAAAATTAAAATATTAAAGTGAATTAAATTAAACATGTTATGAGAATGACTTAAGTAACACGAATCAAGTAGCTTCTAATCTTAGCGGTCGATTAGAGATTAGATCACGATCATTGGTTTTCCAACAAGGAAAGTATAAGAGAACGGCTTGGGGTCAGTTGGAGTACACATAGACTGGCAGAGCATTGAAGCTAAGCGGAGATTCTAGGGCATGGTTTGCTAAGAATTTCAAAAGTGTTTCAGCTATAGCGAGGGGCAGTATTGGCGAGGGGGATGGCCTAGTCCCAGGCCAAGAGTACAATGAGAGCAGAGAAGGAGCAATCCAAAGCAGTGCAGAGGTAGCAGCTACGCAGGCCAGCCAAGAGCCCAGCAGGGGCAACAGGAGCCAAGGGAGGCTGGTGCAGGCCTAGTTAGGGCAGCGCAGGGGCAGCGTAACCCCAGCTAGGGTGACGTAGGCCCTTCTTGAGCAGTGCAGAGGCTGACGCAGAGGGCTTCAAAGTAGTGTTTGGGTTTCCAGAGGTCGGAAAGGGGCTGAGTTTTGTAAATCCTATTTGAGGGTGTGAATCAGTGAGATTTTTTGTCTCCAAGATAAAGGTATTTTTGTCGTTTATATTTCTCTGTCGGATTAACCAGTTTGGTGCCTAGATTTGTTGTACTTAGAATCCGCATAATAATAAAAACCCTCCAGAAGCTAGCAGCACCGATTTTCCCGCATTGGGTTTTTCCGGGGACATTTGTCCAGAAAATCCTTGTGTGTCGCTTTGTCTATGAGCATGTTATTCAGTATTTTATCTGTATGTGTAGGCTTTTAACTATATTTACTTCAATGTTAATGCTGAAATTTCAGATTAATTACTTATGTAAGTAGGAGAAGTAAATCAAGATTTAAAGTAGGGTTTTTGTTTAGTACATTCAGAATTTTTCACATGGTATCGGAGCGATTGTAGATCAAGTTGAATCTCCAGAAAGACGGCTGAAGAAATCTGTGTTGCAGAAAGCAGCAGCAGATAAACCGAAGAGGGCAGCGCAATAGTAGAAGGACGCAGAGGCAACAAGAGCCACGCAAGGGCTGATGCAGTCCCAACTAAGTGACGCAGAGACAACGCAGTGCCTTCCAGAGGGACGCAGGAGTAGCCTGAGCTGCGCTGAGCCAGTATGCTCACGCAGAGGCCAGCTAGGGTGACGTAGTCTAGTTGATTGCTGTGAAAAGTGTCGTGAACCAGAAGCTGAGTTGCAGATTTTCAGCAGTTGTTGGTGGGGTGAAGATTTTGCCGGTGCAGAATTAAGCCTAAGCTAAGTTGACAAAGAGCGGGAGGAGAAAAAATTCTCAGTAGATTTCATTGCCAAAGAAATCTGAAGATCGATTGTAGGGTGATTGAAGAGAGCTGATTCGTTGTGTTTGGCAGATTTTCGAGGAGGAAATCAGTAGTCAGAGGGAGCAGAGGGTACCTTTCTTGCCAGGGACCCTGGATCTGAGTCTCTAGCAGAGAGAGGAGGATCTGTTCCGACAAATTTCTGAGCAGATGGCGACACATGGACTGCGTGATCAGGATAGGTTGGACGGTCAGTCCAGCTTTTCTATCTGGAAGGCCAGAATCCTGGTACTCCTGGAGGCATACTGCTTGAGGGAGCATGCAGAGAAAGTCTTGGCTACACCAACTGATGCAAAACTCCTAGCAGAGCATAATGAAGCAGCGGCACATGCCAAGCGCTTCATCATGGACGGGGTTAAAGATCATGTGGTACCACACATAGCCGAGAAGACGAAGACTCATGAGATGTGGGAAGCTTCAACCACATTGTATCAAGGGAAGTCCGTCCAGAGGAAGATGCTTTTGGAGAACCAACTAAGGTTATTTATGATGTCCAAGGGAGAGGAAATCGATCCTTTCCTATTCAGACTGCAGTCGATCTGAGATCAGCTGACTGGCATGGGGATAAAGGTGGAGGATGATGTCATGGTGAGGACTGCTCTAAATGTTGTCACAGAGGACTAGGAAACATTTGTCCAAAGTCTTTTGGGCAGAGTGGATCTTCCTAATTGGGACAATATGTGGGTTATCCTCCAACAAGAGGAGATCCACCGAATGACCAAGAGGCAGTACAACACTGGTTCGAGCAAGGTGAGAAAGGAGGAAGAGGAAGATGCAGCTCTAGCATCAAAGAAGCAACAAGGGAAAAATAAGCGTGATTTGTCAAAGATCAAATGTTTCCAATGTGGCGAACTTGGACACTTCGCCAACAATTGTCCTCAAAGGAAGAAGGACAAGGAAGCCTCTAGTACCAAGGCTGCTGTAGCAAACGATGGCTTCGATGATGTCGTAGCCATGAGCGCTCATGAACCACGAAAGTGGGGTGATATTGATATGTAGAGCAACTACAGAGTGCAGGCAAGATCCTTGAGGTGCCCAAACTCTTGGATCACATACGAGCTACGGGAGCCTTAAGATGGTAGCGGGATAAGTGGAGTAGTGGGTGCAAAAGATCACGGGTGAAGTAGAGGCAGAGGCTGACACGCTGAAGAGGGAGTAGTGCAGTGCAAATGCAGTAGTAGCGTAGAGGGCAGCAACGCAAAGGAGGTATGCTTACACAGTGCAGAGCTGTAGCAACGCAGTAGCCTCAGGAGGACAGTGCAAAGAAACAACCTATGGAGCTTCAGTGATGAGATGCAGCCCAACTGACTTGTCTGTCAAAGATTGGGTGACAGTAGTTCAGTTGCTTACTCTCAGCAACTGAGTTGCAGTGCAGCAGTTAGCAGTGGAAGTGCTATGGGCAGCACAATGTAGCAATTTGAGAGGGAGCTACAGTGATGGTGGCAGGGTCATGGGTAGCAATATAGAGAGTAGTAGCAACATAGTGATGAATGGTAGAAGACCAAGCATCAACATAGAGACCAACACCAGAGATCATAGCAGTACTTCGAGGTGAAGTGTTTTGCTAGAGCACATTCCTCACTAAGAGGGAGTGTTGAGATTTTGGGGCATTGGGGTAGCATCGGATGTGCTCTAGCTCCCAAAATTTGTGGAGGGGCTAGAGTATATGAGATCTCTAAGACCCAGAAAGAATTTAGAAGAATTCCATTTGGTTTAATTTTTATTCAAATAATTAATCTTTTTTAATTAAGTACCCTAAGTCTAACTTAGGAAAATTAAAAGATTAAAGTGAATTAAATTAAACATGTGATGAGAATGACTTAAGTGATGCAGATCAAGAAGCTTCTAATCTTACCCGTCGATTAGAGATTAGATCACAGCCGTTGGTTTTCCAACGAGAAAAGTATAAGAGAAGGGCTTGGGGTCAGTTGGAGTCACACAAACTGGCAGAGCACTGAAGCTAAGCTGAGATTCTAGGGAGTGGTTTGTTAAGAATTTCAGAAGTTTTTCAGCTGTAGTGAGGGGCAGTATTGGCGAGGGGGATGGTCTAGTCCCAGGTCAAGAGTACAACGAGGGCAGAGAAGGAGCAATCCAGAGCAGCGCAGAGGAAGCAACTACGCAGGCTAGCTAAGAGCCCAGCAGGGGCAGCACAAAGGCAGAAGGAGCCAAGCAAGGTTGACGCAGGCCCAGTTAGGGCAGCGTAACCCAAGCTAGGGTGACGCGAGCCCTTCCTAAGCAGCGTAGAGGCTGACGCAGGCCAGGAAGGCTGACGCAGAGGGTTTTAGAGCAGTGTTGGGGTTTCCAGAGGGTGAAAAGGGGCTGAGTTCTGTAAATCCCGTTTGAGGGTGTGAATTAGTGAGATTTTTTGTCTCCAGGGTAGAGGTATTGCTGCCATTTATATTTCTCTATTGGGTTAACCAATTTGGTGCCCAGATTTTTTGTACTTAGAATCTGCATAATAATAAAAACCCTCCAGAAGCTAGTAGCACCGATTTTCCCGCATTGGGTTTTTCCGGGACATTTGTCCACAAAATCCTTATGTCTCACTTTGTCTATGAGCATGTTATTAAGTATTTGATCTGTATGTGTAGGTTGTTAACTGTATTTACTTCGATGTTAATCTTGAATTTTCATATTAAATGTAAGTAGGAGAAGTAAATCAAGATTTAACAGTAGGGTTTTTGTTTAGTACATTCAAAAATTTCACACTTATGGCTACTATTCTTCATCATCTTGCCTTTTGAACCACTTTCAATTGGAATGTTTGGTTTCCTTGGGTTGTAAGAGTCAAATAAAGCCCCTTTAGTGAGAAAAATTTATATAAAAAATTACTATTTTCTCATGAGGTAGACTTAGTCTCCAACTTGTAGATGACAATTCAAATAAATTTTTTTAATAGGAGGAAACTAGCCATTAGCAATGAAAGTCATAAATTTCTATCTCCTTCTACCATTTGAGGTTGTTGATTGTGAGATTATTTGCTGCTATAAAATAAAGAAACCATTTGCAAAAATATCGTGTATTGAGTTGATTCCTATATATCCTTTTTGCTTAACTTTTGCCTATAATGTTGTGCTTTATAGAACTAATTTGTAGGTATATTTCTATCATCACAAGACTACTATAGCAATCCATTGAGGGATAGACAGTTACGTGGAAGAGGAGATCAAGGCCCTAGCCTTCACCTCACCCTTAGCTAGTATCAAAAATACACTTTCCAAGTGTTGGACAAGCCCTCTAGGGAGAATCTGTGACATCCCCTATGGGTTAATTCCCCTTGTAAACATTTCCTTGTAATCATGTAAACATAAATTAAAATGGTTGAGAGAAAGGAATACAGATTCCAAAGTTTGAGGAAGGGAGATTGCTTGAGAAACTTGGTGTTATAAATGCCAGTCATGGGCTAACTGATACGTTTTTAATAGAGCTAATGGTGTATTAAATTAAGCTAAAAAGAAGGAAATGTCCATGTTCTTGTTGGGAAAAATGCAAGCCAAGAAAAGGACAAAATTTATGAAAAAGTATGGGTTGTGCTGGCCACGAGGAGGGCCTATGAAAACCCACGAAAAGACAGACGGTGGCTTTGTGGAAAAAGGCGAGAAAATACTCCTCGAGACAAAACAACCACGAGAAGTGGAGGCTAAAAGTTCTGGTGAATCTTACATGATTCATATGCACAAAGAAAAGAAGAGGAGGTCGAGAGGCTACTGGGGAGAATGAAAAATGAGGCCGAGAGGCTTCTATTGAAGGGATGGGAGGCCAAGAGTCTCCTGTTGAAGTGATTGGAGGCCGAGAGGCTCCTGTGGAAGTGATTGGAGACCGAGAGGCTCCTGTGGGGAAAATAAAAGAAAGAAACTCTTCACGAAGAGGAGGAAACAGGAAGGGGAAATTTGACAGAGAGAGAACTCAGACTAAGAAACAGAACACCTGAAGAAGCCAAGAGGGTTTGCTGGTGGAGGATAGAGAGCAGTGGCTTGCCAAGGACTGATGAAGCCACCAAGAGTGGTTTTCCTTGGACTGAAGAACCCACTGGGAAGTTGTGGATTGATGAAAATACTATATTGGGAAGAGACACTCAGGTATTTGTGAGGGTTGAAGAACCACCAAGAGTTGCCTTGGGCCTGAAGCTCTGGTGCTTAACTCACTGATGAAGTACATGGAGAGGTGATCTCTTTACCCATCAGTAGCTTATCCAACTGATGAACCTTCCCATGTTGAACTCTCATCCTCATTTGGTTGCCTGAGGACTGAAGAAACCACCAAGTGTGGCTTGCCTTAGGAAACCACTAGGAAGCTTGTCGTTTGAAGAACCTCCTAACTTATCAATAGCTTGCCAGTGAAGAACCTTCCCATATTTGCATGTTGATCTCTCCTCCTCTGGTATGTAATATTCCCAATTAGCCTTGCTAATTGGAATATTTCATTTTTGTTTAATTTTGCCGCTTTAGTTAGAAATAATAAATAAAGTGAGAAATAAGAGGGGTCACCTCACTTTAGTCACCTCACTTTATAAAATAAAGTGTTTTCCTAGTTGATTAACGTTATAACTTAAAGAGGGGCCTTGGGGGTCCACACGTATATGATGGAGGCCTCACGCTGACCCAAGGGTAACCGCAAGGTGAAGAACGCAGCTTAAGGTTTTGAGTGGAAGTTTAGCATTATAAAAGGAGGGGTTTCCCACTTCTGATCCGATTTACGCTGATGACTCACTGCCAAAGACGTCGGCGCCTGTCATACATCGTTTAGTGCACGAGTGTTCCTGGGTCGGAGATTCACCCTTAGCTCCTGGGACTTCGAGTGTCTGGGCCTGGGCATGTGTTGTCTCGGCTTCACCCTTAGCTTCTGGGACTGAAAGGTCACTCTAAGGTAAGGTTTTGTTCTCGAGTACATCTTTCTGGCTGAGCAAAAGTAGCAAGAAGCCAAAAGCAGACTTGGAGAAGAAGAAGCCCTCAGAGCCTACAGAATAAGTGGAGGAAGGACGTCGTTTCTCAGAGGAGATAGGACGTCGTTCACAAAAGGAGAGTGAGGACGCTCGGTAACTGTGGAGGACGCGGGGGCTGCTGAATAGTGCGTAGAAAACGCTGTCCAGGAGGGAGAAGGACGCTGACCAGTTTAGGAGTGAGGACGCTGTCCAGTTCTGAAGCAGAGGACGCAGATCTGAAGGCATATTGTCAGATCCAGCCTGGGAGAGGGTAGATCTGGGCAGATATTTGCAGATCCAGTTCTATATGATGCAGATCTGAAGGTATAGCACTAGATCCAGCTTGGGAGATTGCAGATCTGAGGAGATATTGACAGATTTAGCCTAGATCTGAAGAGATAACATCAGATCCATCATTGGAGATTACAGATCTGAAGAGATGTTGTCAGATCCAGCATAGATCTGAGGAGTTGGTGGCAGATCTGACTTAGGAGGACGCAGATCAGGAGGGGAAGGACGCAGATCTGGTTTGGAGGCTGAATCCGACGGATACGAGCATTCGGAAACGAATCCACACAGTAGGGCACGATACGATGGCTTGAGGCTTGTGAAGGGCTCAACGAGCGTTTTCTAGCATTCGATGGGCGATCTATGCATGCAGGGTTTGGTGATTGGTGTCCTTGGTGCTTCATGCAGCTACCTTGTTGTCACTAGCGAAACGGCGTTTTCCGTGTGAGGTTTGGAGTCGGCTATTTCAGTCTTCGACCTAACCCCGACGCGGTCCAACCCGGTCTTGAGCGACTAGGGCCATTTGTCCTTGTTGCAGCCATTATCTGTTGAGAGGGTCTCCACTTGCCTAGGGCAAGGATAGGTGCACTTACTCTGATTTATTGTACTCCTCTCTATGTACTTTCTGATTAATAAAATGGCTCAGTTTCTGGTATTACATGTGTCATGATTCAGTGATCTGGTTCAGTATTGTATTTTCTATATCTGTCTGGCATATTTCTGTTCATTACTGGTTATTTCCCCTTTGGGGATATTACGATGTGCGAGATCGAGGAGGGGAAGGACGGATGCGGTTTGGAGGCTTCGGATCCGGCGGATACGAGCATTCGAGAGCGAGATCCACTGTTAGAGACGTCCCCGATGGCTTGAACTTGTGTGAAGGGGCTCAACGGCGTTTTCTGGCGATCGGTGGGCGTCTATACGTGCGGAGGGTTTGGTGATTGGTGCTTCATCTGCTTCTGCGCTGTCACTAGCAGAGACAGCATTTTCCATTGGTGAGGGTTTGGAGTCAGCTATTTTCCAGTCTTCAGCCCCTAGCTTCAGCGCAGTCCAACTTCAGTCTTCAGAGCAGCTAGGACGCTGTCTTGTTGCAGCCATTATCTGTTTGAGAGGGTTTCCACTTGCCTAGGGCAAGGATAGGTGCACTTACTCTGATTTTCTCGTACTCCTCTCTATGTACTTTCAGATTAATAAAATGGCTCAGTTTTCTTGTATCCTATGTGTGATTATTCAGTGATCTGGTTCAGTATTGTATTTTCTATATCTGTCTGGCATATTTCTCTTTATTACTGGTTATTTCCCTTTGGGAATATTACAGTGGTATCGGAGCATAATTCTGGCTCAGCCTGTGGTCTTGGACATCAGAAAAGAGATCATACAGAGCAATAGCAGTTGCAATACCAGAAACGCAGTTGGAAAAAGGGCCAAAATAAAAAGGGTCAAATTTTGAAGTTTGGAATTAGGAAAAACGTTTTCTGGGTCTTTCTGGGTTTTGGGTGAGGATCACTTTCCCAAATTCCTAGAATTTTCCGAGTGGTTTTCAGTGGGTAAATCGGAGATCGAAGTTAAGCAACAGTATGGTTTTGCAGCAGCCGTGCAGTTTCTGAGGAGCCTGTAGACACATAGCAGAAAGAGCTGATGGTAGGTGATGTGGATAAGAGGAGATTTAGGGAGACAAAGCAGCGGGATCAGATGGCAGACATAGATAAAAAGCTGGATGCAATCCTCCATCACATGCAGGGTGTGTCACAGAGGCTCGCAACCGTAGAGGTCCGTTATGGCATCAAACCCCCTGAGCAGCACCAGCACGAGGGAGACTGCCACCGCACAGCTAGTAGAGATTATGTTCAGCTCCAGCGTGATAATAGACCTCACAACTCTCACAGAGGGGACCAACACTCACATGATAGGGGCTTACAGCGCACAGTGGACAGGTTGGATACCTCTTTCCAGTTTGACCGAGTATCGGAGAGGAAAACCATTGAAATGGTTACCTCGCACTTGGAGGATGAGGGCACACATGATTGCAGGGAGCCTGAGGTTACACCTAGTGTGATACAGGACTCACCATCATTGGAGACTTCCTTGACCGTGCCGGTTGATATCATAGTGGAGGTAGAGCCTACCCCGGTAGAGCCATCCACTGAGGTGATGACTGGAGCCATGTCCGAGTCTTCGGGTGGTAGCAGCACACAACAGATGGGTGAGGTGTCAGGAGATGTATCCACCCTCGATGAGGTAATGGCAGGTACAAAGATATTGGATGATGGTCGCAGACAGCAGTATCATCGGCTTCGGACGGACTTTCGAGTTTTGAGGGAGAAGGCCGCGTTGGTACGGGAGACCATTTTGTTGCAGGACCAGGAGCTGGAGGGTATGAGAGCGACTTGTGCCAAGTCGGCGGCCAAGTTGGTCCACATTGGGGAACAGCTGGATTCCCTGATGGTACAACCAGAGGGCACAGTGAAGCGTCAGATCATTCCCCTTCAGATATGCATGGATGGGACTGGCGGTGCTGTTGAGTCATCTCTTTCCGTTGGAGAGAGAGAGGCAGAGCTACCTAGTCAGATCTCATATGTTGACTTGGATAGCGGTATGGGACGATCAGAGTTGTACAGGGTACAGCATCCATATGTTGAGATTGGATGGAGAGAGATTTTGAGTTGGTACTCGGTGGAGCGGGCTATGGAACACAATGATTTGGTTCCCTTCTCACAAGAGCAGATAGAAGATGGAGGACATCTTCGGATGGATAACATCTCTCATGCTTGTGTTGGACATCCTTTGAGCCATACACATCATGATGGGAGGTTTTTGCCTACCACCTATTTGATTCTTGATAGGGTCTCATTGATCCTTGAGAAGTTTATATTTCAAGATCCCATGGAGTGCAAAATCAGCAAATTGATTTGGGAGGATGGTAGCCCTCATGGGAGGAGAACCAGGATGAGGAGGAGGCATCCACAATGTATTGAGTGGATGTGGCTGATGAGCAAGGAGCTAGGAGGCTATTTGCAGATCTATGACACCAGGCAGCAGGAGGCTTGGCTGCGCTGGTTACTCTTGAAAGAGTTTGGCCATCACTTGGCAAACACTCTTCCTAAGAGTAGGAGGATGGGGAAAAGATGGATGGATACTTGCATCATTGAGCAGCATAGAGTATGGATGCATGGTGTTGATGTATTACTCATATCATTCATTGTATCTTCATCACATGAGTTGTTTGATGAATGTATGGAGAGGCAACACGATGTCTTGTTGCTTGGTTTGCTCCTAGGAGAGCAAGGGCAGATTTGCTCTCACACTTTGTATGATGTTGTAGGAAGAGGGGATGGCACTATCTCCTTGGTCTTTGATGATGATTGGGAAGCACTTCCATCTTGGAAGGTATTCCATATGTATTGCAGCATTATTAGAGGAATCTTTGACAAGGAGCATGTCAAAGGACAGAGTCTTGTATTGACAGGAGCTTATTTGCATGAGCTCACAGCGTTGTCACCTTGGAGCAGAACATTATGGATGAAGTGTGCGCAGCAGAGATATGGTGGATCTATAACCCATAGGTCCCAGGATCACTTCATATTTGTTGCACTTACAAGAAGTAATGATGATAGAGACATCTATGGCATATTCTTCTTGACTTGGGTTTCCAAGCATAAGGAGGATTATCTTCTTGCAGCACATGGTTCAGTCTTCTTCATAGCAGGTCAACACCTTATGGAGGACTCATTCATGGACCCATGTACCATCTTACTTCCAGCATATGGTGAGGGATTTGTTTATACATTCATTGATTTGCACACTCTTACCGTTCTTATGCAATGCATTGCTTCACAAGAGGGCAAGCTTGTCACATTGCTCCATGAGTTGTATTGGGCCAATCTACATGATGGAGGCAGCCATCTCTTTTGTGGCCTTGGGCAAATGTTTTATCATCACATGTATGTTCATTTGCAGCACTATACCAGGTATCATATGAAGACATGCATGGGTAACATAAGCATTTTGCCTTGTACTCTTATCAAGCAGCAACTTGTAAAACTGCGCTGTACTTGTTTGGGAAGCTGTTGGTACCTTCTTGCACCACGGGAGACCTTCGGCATTTCCTTCATTTTGCTGCTGATCATGTCTTCATTTGCTGATCTATATCAGATTTGTATGGGAGGCTTGATTATGAGGGAGACACATGAGCTGGATGTGTCCGTGAGTGGGAAAAATTCTCACAATTTCTGCACTACATGTTCTAATGGGGGCATGGGAAGAGGCATGGCCACCACTACTTTATATGCGTTCTCTTTTGATGTGGGCCATGAGATCGATATTCATCCATTGTACAGCCATGGGCAAGTGTTTGGACCTATGTTGTTGACATATTCAGCCATTTGCTATCCATTAGTAGATGTGTTGGATCTTGTACATTGCTTGCCATGTGATTTTCTGAGGTTGCAGTGGCTGAGACTGCACTATGGTTTGTTTTGGGCCAGCTTGTTCTTCATTGATGGAGGAACCTTCTATGGTGGATTGTTTTTCACTTTGTCATTGGAGGGCAATGATTTTGCAGCCCAGGATCAGCATAGACTCTACGCTTGTCATGAGTGGAGAGAAGGACAGCATGGGGTAAGCTATGATGCTTGCCAAGTTCATATTTTCAGCCCACCTTCATTACCAGAGCTTGAGGTGGAAGGAGATTTTTGGGAGTTGCCTTGTTGGGGGGTGGCTCATTTTTTCTGGATGATTGCTTGGAGATGGAGGATCCACAGGAGGGAGATATTCTTCATTATATTTCCGACTCCGCGCCTTGATTGGAGAGGGGTGATGAGCTGGTTTACAGTTGATGGGCCAACTTACACATTCATAGATGCAGAGCAGCAGCAGTCATGGTCTTTAGTCATAGCCAGAGGCAGTGAGCAGTCCGAGCCAGGGGACTTGGGCTATTATTGGCCACAGTGGCGATGGGATCCGGGAGGACTATTGATTGGCTGGTACCATGAGAGGCCAGTTTGGGATCCTGGCATTGAGATATCCCTTCATATCAGGGTGATGCAGGAGACAGAGAGGTTTCAGTGGGACCCGGGCACATTTTGCAGTATCGGCAGGGAGCATCAGCTAGAGAGCAGGCCTGTTCAAGCATTGCTTGAGAACAAGCAATTTTTGCCGGATGAGGATGCCACTTGGGAGAGCGAGCAGACTTTACAGCATCCATCACTTCAGTTGCTTGAGGACAAGCAACGTTTTGCCGGGGGAGACTGTAATATTCCCAATTAGCTTTGTTAATTGGAATATTTCATTTTTGTTTTATTTTGCCGCTTTAGCTAGAAATAATAAATAAAGTGAGAAATAAGAGGGGTCACCTCACTTTAGTCATCTCACTTTATAAAATAAAGTGCTTTCCTAGTTGATTGACGTTGTAACTTAAAGAGGGGGCCTTGGGGGTCCACACGTATATGAGGGGAGGCCTCACGCTGACCCAAGAGTAACTGCAAGGTGAAGGACGCAGTTAAGGTTTTGGAGGGAGTTTAGCATTATAAAAGGAGGGGTTTCCACTTCATTTGGCATTCATGATTTGATATTATTATTGAGAGCTAGACTTCTGTCTACTTCAGCACGCCGGTTGTTTAGTCGGTCTGCAGCACTGTTTAGTGCAACCGAGTGTCTCCGGTCGGAGATCTCACCCTTAGCCTCGGGGGACTTCGAGTGCCTGCCCTGGTAAGGTTATTTCTGGTTTCACCCTTAGCTTCGGGGGACTTCGAGTGTTTGCCCTAGTAAGGTTCTGTTCTGAGTACACCTTTCAGTTTCAGTAGCAAAGTAGCAGCAGTTTCTGGTGCAGATTTGGAGAGGAAGAAGCCCTCTTGTGGCTGCGCAGTTCAGAGGAGGAGGGACGCTGTTTTTGGAGGAGAGAGGACGCTGATCAGCCTAGGAGAGTGAGGACGTTGTTCCAGGGAGGACGCAGTCCAGATCTGAGCAGAGAAAACGCTGTCCAGGAGGAGGAAGGACGCTGATCATTCTTGGAGTGAGGACGCTGTCCAGTTCTGAAGAGGAGGACGCAGATCTGAAGGCACATTGACAGATCCAGCTTGGGAGAGGGTAGATCTGAGCAGATATTTGCAGATCTAGTTCTGTATGGTGCAGATCTGAAGGTATAGCCCTAGATCCGGCAGGAGGTGCGGTCCCGAGGAGATATTGGCCCGAATCCTTTCGTCTGAAGAAGATAACACCGGATCCGGCCTTGGAAGGTTGCGGATACGAAGAGATATTGTCGAGATCAGAAGCATAGATCTGCGGAGTTATTAGCAGTCGACTTAGGAGGGCAATTCGGGGGGAGGGGAAGAACGAGATGCTGGTTTGGAAGCAGATCCGGCGGTCAGGCATTAGGCAGAATCCACACAGTAGACGCACTTGCGAGGAAGCGAGCTTGTGTGAGATGGGCTCAACAGCGTTTTCTAGCATTCAGTAGCTGATCCATCTATCTGGAGGTCTTGGTGATTGGTGCTTCATCTGTTTCTGCGCTGTCACTAGCAGAGACAGCGTTTTCCATTGGTGAGGGTTTGGAGTTTGAGATCAGCTATTTCCCAGTCTTCAGCTCATAGTACCAGCGCAGTCCAGCTTCAGTCTTCAGAGCAGCTAGGACGCTGTCCTTGTTGCAGCCATTATTTGTCTGAGAGGGTCTCCACTTGCCTAGGGCAAGGATAGGTGCACTTACTCCGATTTTCTTGTACTCCTCTCTATGTACTTTCTGATTAATAAAATGGCTCAGTTTTCTGGCATTCTATGTGTATGATCTGGTTCAGCATTATATTTTCTATATCTATCTGGCATATTTCTGTTTAGTACTGGTTATTTCCCTTTGGGGATATTACAGTTTAACATAGCAAAACGCCTTTTTTTGAGCTGAAATTCGACATGGAAGTCCCTCTTGACCTATTCTAACATATTCCAGAACCTTGACCCGTAATTTTACGCAGATTTCCTTATTCACTCATTTTAGGGCCAAAATCCTCACTTTTCCCCACCTTTTTGCCCTTAGAAGTTGAGTAAAGGTTGTTTCTGCTATTTATTTGGGTTGCTGAACATTTTCAGAGATATTATGTGATAGCTGAAGCCATCATACCTGAATAATGCGTTTTTATGGCATGATCTGCTGAAAATTTCATTTTGGGGATATTACAAAGTCAAATGAGATCATGGTGCAATAAAAGTAAGATCATAGAGCACTAATGATGAAATAGTGGAGGAAGTGGTACATCTAATGCACACATGATGAGACAGCACAGTCTTCATGGAGGCTAGTGGCCACATGTGCAGCGCAGTTATGAGGTGGGCCAAGGCTATGGAAGGCTCACAAAGCATAAAAGGGAGATGAAGGCAGCAATAGAAGGAGGCTTGAGATTTTGATTATTGATCTGTTTAGATCTAGATTTGTCATTTGACATTTCTATGCATGCTTCAGCTATTTAGCTAAGTCTGCAGTGTTGTTTAGCACACGAGTTTTTCCAAGCGGAAATCCCACCCTTACCCACTGGGGACTTCAAGTGCCTACTCTGGGAAGGTTTCTTTGAGTTGTCATACATCATCAGGCATTGGTGCCACATCCAGCCCCTCTCTACAACACATTCAGTCTCAGGAATTACACATTCTTGCTTGAAGGTTTGAGAGGAGGAGGTTGTTTCTAGGATTTCAGCTAGGAAACCGGTGGAAGATTCATCCTTTCACCTTGTGCTTCAAGATCAGTCTTCCAGGAGTATCATATTCATATCCGATATTCAGGTCATCTGTTTATACCTCCATGCAGCAGCAACTCCCTCAGGAATTGTGCAATCCAGTCTTGAAGATCTGAAGGAGAAAGGAAGTTTCTAGTATTTCAATTGGAAATCCTATGAGGGACCATCTCCTCACCTTGGGCATATTGTTTCCATAATTATTGAGCTTTATTGCAGCATCTAGCATCATTCTCCCTTTTGGGATATTACAGTGGTATCAGAGCATGATCTTTGGCTCAGCTTGTGGGCACTTCATCTTTAACATCAAAAGAAGAAGCAGAAAGTAGAGATCTACAATGACTAAGGGTTTAAGTTTTGCCACTCTTCTCTTTAGATCTATGCAAGATCTCTCCAAGGAGGTCAAACAAATGAAAAGAGAAAGGCAAAAGGAGGATCCAAGAAGATTTCAGAATGAGGAAGGTCCAAGCACTTCCTATCAGCAGCAAAAACAACCGGCAAGGCAAAGAACTCCACAACATTCTACTAGATCCACTTTCTTTGAGAAGGAAGGTGAATGGTGTGAATATGGAGGAGACTTGGGGTACGAGACCCTAAGTAAATATCTATCAAAGCACAAATCACAGCCTAGAGCACTCAAGGAGAATCTAACCCTCCAACAGTTTTTACAACTCAAAGAAGAAAGGAGATCCCGCAGTAGCAATAGAAGAAAGAGGCATAGATTCTTTTTGCCCACATTTGATGGATCATCCACAAGCATAGTGAAGGCTTGGAGGAAAGAGTTAGCTGCATTCTTTCAGCTATACCCAGTAGCAGATAAAGAGGCTGTTGAGATTGCAGCGCTACACCTTGAGGGTGAAGCAAGGGATTGGTGGTTCAGTCATTTATCACACACCAAAGTGACTGCTTATGCAGATTTCTTTCAAAGACTGAAGACGAAGTTTGGTAGAAGGAAACCGAAGACATTTCCCATAGAGACACTTCCCATCATTGATGAGATAGTACATGAGAAGCCAAAGGAAGATGTCAGCATTATCACTCCGGGAGAGGAGGCCCTACCACCACCATCAGCTGCAGAAGTACTTGCATCAGGAGGAAGAGCACTTGCATCTTTGCAAGATGGTCTTAAGCTCTTGACATTTGGAGCCCCATGCAAGATTCAGGAGATGCATGAGGAGGAGGAGAAAGATACTAGTGCTGGTACAGTAGAAGAGATGCAACCATCACCATTACCAGCAGTTGGAGAGGCCATTGCACCGGTTGGAGGAACTCTTGTAGTTGTGCAAGATGTTCCCGAGATTCAGCTTATCCAAGGTTTGCAAACACTTTCATCTCATATTATTTCAATCCCTCATATTGAGATTTGTGAGAACATGCCATCAAGGCAATTGCATACCCAAGGATTAGAGCACCTTGCTGATTTGGAGCAGCAAATTATCACTGCACAGAGGACCCTTGACTTGATCAAGGAGGATATGTATAACTATTCCAGTTTATCATTGTTGAGCTACACCCAACACTTTGTGTTGAAGTGTGGAGTTTCAGAGGATGGGATGAGAACAATCCTATTCAGTACAATGCCAGGCTATGAGTTCAGCATTGTGTATGGCCATGAGACAACAGATGTATCACCATGTAGATCTATAGCGCTGTCACTGAGCAACAGTGATGAGATGAGGGCCCCATTATTCTTGGATCATTCCGAAGGCAGCTTCACTCATGAAGCACTAGAGGGACAGATGATGGATGGTAGACATCTTATGATGGAGAGAATTTTCCATTATCAAGATGGAGTTTTCTTGATGAGCCTCTCACAGATCAAAGAGAAATTTCTACCTACAGCATGTATGGAACCTTATGGGTTCTATTGGGCCATTGATGAGAGGATCTCATGGAGAGATCTCGAGGGAGGTGCACTTCAACATATCATGGAGTGTAAAGCTTATCAATTGGAGGAGGATGGTATTCTACCTTGGGTGGATACCAAGTTGGAGCATGACATGATTCATCATCCACAGTGGGATGGATGGATGAGGAGGATGAGCAAGGGGTTGACAACCTACTTGCATATCTATGATACAAGGCAACAAGAAGCATGGTTGCACTAGTTGCTTTTGGATGAGTATGGTTACTACCCAACATCTCACATTTGTTTGATCCATGCCATGTATATCACTGATGTTATGCAGCAGCAGCAGGCATGGCTATGTTGGTTATTGTTGAGAGAGTTTGGCCATCACATGACATAACCTATGTCCATGTATGTACTTTTGTTTGGGACATGGCATAACTCTCACATGATGGGGCAACAAGGAGTTTGTTTATATTGGGCTGATGTGACATTCTACATGTCAATTAGTATGTTGTTGCTCCATTACTTGCATCATGATGATGTAAGATGGCAGCAAGAATCTTTGTTGCTTTGGTTACTCTTGGGAGAGTATGGCCTGATTTTTCCCCATACATTGCATGATGATGATAGAGGTTGGAAACAGGAGGCCTTACTACATTGGTTTCTGTTGAGAGATTATGGTCATTATTCTTGGTATGATGATGATGTGGTATGGCAGCAAGAGGCATTGCTGCGGTGGCTTATTTTGAGAGAGTATGGCTCCCATATTTGGGTTGATGATGATTTGGCATGGCAGCAAGAGGCATTGCTGCGGTGGTTTCTATTGAGAGAGTATGGCTCTCTTACTTGGTTTAATGATGATTTGGCATGGCAGCAGAAGGCTTTGCGGCGATGGCTGTTATTGGGAGAGTATGGTTTGACATTGTACATGTTCATCCATATGTCTCTACTTCTTGTTTTGCACCATGTTGATGTAATGCTTGGAGCCAACAAGGCCAACAGGGCCAATGATGAGAGCATGGAGAGATGTAATCTACTCTATGTAGCATGGGATGGAGAGATAGTTTATGAGTTGGGACTTTCCACTTTGGGAAGAGACCACTTCACTTTATGTACCTCATGCGTAGAGGAGGATCTTGGACAGCATATGGTTGCCACTTGGAGACTCATTGATGAGGAGAGCCATCTAACTTTTCAGTTGGAGGCCATTCTGGACATTCTAGAGAGACAGCTTTGGAGCTGGGCATGCATTATACATTGTAGCAGATGGGGAGACCTTCCATATGAGGATGCCATTTGGAGGGAGATGGATTGTTGCAGCATCCACTTTTGCAGTTGCTTGAGGACAAGCAACATTTTGGTGGGGAGGATTGTAATATTCCCAATTTTCCATCAGTTAATTGGAATATTATAGTTCTTACTTTTCTTAATTAATTAAGTAAATAAGAGGGTGGAGGGACCCATAAACCCCATAGATGAGTAAAATCCACTTTTGATGTGTGTATGTGGATAATTTAGAAGTAGACCTGCATTATGGAGTAGTGGAGCAGCTTCTTAATGAAGGAAGAGTGGAGATCATGCAGCATTAATGATAAGATCATGGAGATCATAGAGAAAGTCAAATGAGATCATGGTGCAATAAAAGTAAGATCATAAAGCACTAATGATGAAATAGTGGAGGAAGTGGTGCATCTAATGCACACATGATGGAGAGAGTGGGAATTAAATGCAGAGATGGTGGAGAACATGGAGAGACAGTGCAGTCTTCATGGAGGCTAGTGGCCACATGTGCAGCGCAGTTATGAGGTGGGCCAAGGCTATGGAAGGCTCACAAAGCATAAAAGGGAGATGAAGGCAACAATAGAAGGAGGCTTGAGATTTTGATTATTGATCTGTTTAGATTTGGATTTTTCATTTGACATTTCTATGCACGCTTCAGCTGTTTAGCTAAGTCTGCAGTGTTGTTTAGCACACGCATGTTTCCGAGCGGAAATCCCACCCTTACCCATGAGGGACTTCGAGTGCCTACTCTGGGAAGGTTTCTTTGAGCTGTCATACATCATCAGGCATTGGTGTCACATTCAACCCCTCTCTACAACACATTCAGTCTCAGGAATTACGCATTCCTGCTTGATGGTTTGAGAGGAGGAGGTTTTTTCTAGCATTTCAGCTAAGAAACCGGTGGAGGATTCATCCTTTCACCTTGTGCTTCAAGATCAGTCTTCCAGGAGTACAATATTCATATTCAGCATTCAGTCCATCTATTTATAACTCCATGCAGCAGCAGTTCCCTCAGGAATTGTGCAGTCCAGTCTTGTAGATTTGAAGGAGGAAGGAAGTTTCCAGTGTTTCAGCTGGAAATCCTGTGAGGGACCATCCCCTCACCTTGGGCATATTGTTTCCATCATTATTGAGCTTTATTTCAGCATCTAGAATTAGGCTATAGCTTCCGCCTCCTTGACAGCGCAATTTTATCCAGTTGTTGTGTATTTAGTAGCTGCAATCAGTGGAGGAGGAAGGAGGAGCTAGATCTTGAGCTTCTAGCTTGAGGATCTAGAGAAGGGATCATCCCTTCAAGCATTGAGCTGATTGTATATCATTGCAGCCATCTATTCTTCAGTTCATGCTTCAGATCTGCATACCTAGCAGTCATATGTTGCATGCCCTAAGAGGGTGATTTTCCAAGTTTGTCAGATCTAGAAATCCTTTCTGGGTTATTTTGGGTATTCATCATAGAGCCCGGATCTGAAATCCCGGCATCATTTGAGCTCCGGAATTGCCAGATCTACACTTTTATTTTCAGCCGACAGTTACAGTCCCGACATTTGCAGCAAGGACAACGCAGTATTACCTCCAACAGTCCAACAGTTACGCAGTCCCTCTTGTGGGAGGATTTCAGGGTCATTCTAGCCTACTTGTTTGGCTTGAGTGTCTCATATTTTGAGCACTGTTGTACTTGTTTATCCACCTCCATATAATAGAATGGCTCAGTTATTTTGTATATTTTTATGGTGTATTTAGATTATTTGTTCATTGCTGCAGTTTCCAACTATTGTGTTTTTGTATTACTGCATTCTCCCTTTTAGGATATTACATAATTGCACACTAATGTATCGCTAAGACCCATCACTACATGACCTGTGGTCCCACACTAGTGTGTGTGCTGTCATGTTGTTTCTGGATGCCAATTTCACTGTTTCTTATTGCAAATTTCAACATGGTGAACCAGGTGCATCACCCTCATCCCATAGGTGGAATATGGGCAATCAAAGAACGTTGTTGGGGATCCATGAAGTAATATCAGCTATGGTGGAGGCCCATGGCTCTCAACACTCACCCTACAAGTGCCAATATGGCCCTTTGGAGGGCTAGGGCCCTGTATAGGGAGACCAAGCCCCAAATGGGAATCCACCTGCAATCCTGCATAAGATCCAATGCGTCCCCTTTCCCTCCAATACAACAAATCATTAGAATAATCAAGTAAAAGAGCTTACAAGTCATGGAACCAATGGGGCACTTCATGGTGGCATTCCCTTCCATAGTGAGATTTGGTATGCACAAGTGTCTTCAAGCTCAATAGAGGGTTAACCAAGGACCCTATTAGGTGGACTCAACCTCTAGAAGGGGTGACATGTCCGTGGTACATCCCTCAAATGGTAGGTGGTAAATGATATAATGACGGAATGGAGGGGGGATCAGGGAAAACATTCAGACCACATGTTAAGGTGTTGGGGTAGCTAAAATAAGGGAAGCCCGTACCTGGGTCTATGAGTGTAGGAGGGAGAAAATCGTGGTACATGAGTTACCCCGGCCTTTGTTTTTCCACCCTTCTTCATATGCCTTTTGCCTTTTATTGATTTTTCTTCATAACTGTTCGGGGCTCCAAGGGATGAGAGCATGATGTGCATTATGTAGCAGTGAATACCCCCTTAAGGTGGGGCAGTTCATCGCCCACCAGGGGTTGGGACAATCATGGGTTCCTTAATGATAGAGGGGGCTCATCTAGGGCCCATAGGAACCAGGGTGATGGCCATGGATAAGGGGTAGAGCTCATGTTTAGCTTTTGCCCACATGCTAAATTTGTATGTCCCGACCATCTTTTGCATTTTGTGATAAATTTCCTGTTGAGAGTGGCTAAATTATTCTTTTTCTTTTCTTTTTAGCTGCATCAACCTCTGGGGCATCATTCCAGTCCCGACCCAAGGTGTGGACAAGGGGAGGGGGAGGCTAACCTTATGTGGACCCAAAGGACACATGTGGACCCGAATGGGAAAATAGATTAATGGGGCTGAAATGAGTGGAAGGGGAGTGATGTAAGTGGTATTGGGAAGCAGGACCACGCTAACAAAATCAAGATTTCCCATGTAGTGCCAACCCAAAACCAAATGGTCAATAAAGGAGATCCCACAGGACTAGGATATAAGGGTAACCATGAAATTGGGCAGTGGAAACAAGAATACAAGTCTAACCCACTCTTTTCGTTGAATTCCCCCATCAATCCATGCCTCAAAGTGCCCATGACAAATAAGGAAAATTACTCAACTATACCAATGAAAAGCCATACCTTTGGGGTCGAGAGGCCCACCTTCAGACATACATTCATGACAAGTGGTCGAGAGACCACGTGGCTAGCTTAGGTGGCGGAGAAAATGGCACATCGAACTATCTGGTGGTTGCAAGGGGCTACTAGCTGCTAGCTGAGGACCATCTCGGAGAAAAAAATTCTCCCACATACACTACCTACAAGTGGTGGGTAACATCTGGCTCCAACTGGGACATGAACTCTCAGAAAAAGTGTGTTAAGTCACTCAAACGAGAGCTCATGATAACACTAGCAATCTCTTGGTCACCGTAGACTAGTTATTTGCACATATCAAAGATCAAGCACACGGGGCAGCATGTTTTTGTGGTGTCTTCTTATCACCCATGCTTATTGTTAGGCTGTAAAATGAACAGGAAAGTAAAGATACCCAAATTTAATCTAAATGCAACTAATCTTGTAGATTGGACTCTTTTTGTGGTGTCTTCTTATCACCCATGCTTATTGTTAGGCTGTAAAATGAACAGGAAAGTAAAGATACCCAAATTTAATCTAAATGCAACTAATCTTGTAGATTGGACTCTTTTTGTGGTGTCTTCTTATCACCCATGCTTATTGTTAGGCTGTAAAATGAACAGGAAAGTAAAGATACCCAAATTTAATCTAAATGCAACTAATCTTGTAGATTGGACTCAAAATCCTTGTTCCTACTTTGCCTTGGTGGCGTAATAGCTTGGCTAGGGAGCGGAGTTCTGTAGCAATACTACCTATAGTTGGGTGGAAAATGCGCAATCTGTCGGTTGTTAACCATTATTCTTATCGTATTCAGATAAGTTTTTATTTATACCTTGGTTGATCCGTGGTATTGCTTTGGTTATCAGATTTGAATATGTTATGGGTGAATAAATGGAGAAATTGTTGGGTTATGATTCGACTTATTAAACCTGTTAATTTGTTGCATGTTGTAGAAGAAATGCTTATCATATCACTCTATAGTTATTCTCTTTTCTGGTATAATAATCCCTCAAAAATTTGGTATATGAAATTTCTTATCTCAAATTCCCAATGTCCCAGAGCAGCAGTTCAATTGGTGATTAAAGTGATGTGGAGACATACAAACTAAGAGATTCATGGTTCAATCCCACAGTCATGACCCAGTCTATAGAGAGGAGGGAAAGTCATAGGTCCTCAGAAGTATAGTGGTGGTGGCCAGAATCCACCCCGTGTCACGCGAGTACGAAACTAACCCAGTTGTCGAAAGTCATAGGTCCTCAGAAGTATAGTGGTGGTGGCCAGAATCCACCCCGTGTCACGCGAGTACGAAACTAACCCAGTTGTCGATTCCTTTGAGTCACCAAAAAAAATTGCTTGTCGCCCATGGTGAACAGCTCAATTGATGATCATCATGTTCTGAAGTATTCTGTAAATTGTGATATTCAAGGTTCAATTCCTCCGATTGGTGTTTATCCAAAAAAAAAACTTTATCTCAGTCATAACAATCATTGAATTGTTTAGTTCCGGATTCTGGAAATTCTCTTCTTCTAAATGAGAGACACAGAATATATTTATACCTATTTACTGAGGTGAAATCTTGTTTTGATTGCATAAAGACGGTTTAATTGAAATCGATGAGCCTTGAATCCAATTAAACTGGAAAAGTTTTCTTTTTACAGTCGCCATGAATCTCAGAGCTTTTTATAAATTGGGGATTGGAAAATTTATAGCCCTGGGCCCGGGTCATATGACCGGTGGGGCCGTGATCAAAAGCTTAGCTGCAAGAAGCCAGTCCCACCGAACTGAACTATTTTTTTTTTACCACAGCCCACCGAACCGAACTTAAGTCATCAAAAAGACTTCTAGCTGCCCGATGGCCGCCGGTCGGTGGACAAATGATTGACATAACTAGGATCATTCCAACCGGGAGTGATTTATATAGCTTTAAGGTAATGTGTTCCGGTGGTCTGGTGCCTCAGTGACTTGGTGTTTGGGACCGGGGACCAGCTTTTTCTGGTGTTAAGTTAAAGTTAAATGAGAAGCGTGGTGGTCAGGTGCCTGGTTAACCATTCCATTTGTCTTATGGTGACATGTAGTCCGGTGGCCCATTTAACGGAAAGGTTACAAATTCGCAAATTTTGCATTTTGAAAATGTATTCCTTATAAGATTTTCCCAGATGTCTTTGACAGAATCTAGATCAATTTTGTCAACTGCCATTGCCGTCTAATAATTCCCGTCACCTATCGAAAATCAGATCTAAACAGAATCTAAATCGGACCTGTTAGTTGACGTCACCGTGGATAGTTCCCATCATTTGTCGAAGGTCAAATACAAGGTCCGTCAAATCGAAGATACGACATTTTGAAGAACCACACCATAAGGTTTTCGCCCCGATCTAGATCTGTTAACTGCCTTTTCTGTTAGGTGTTCCCATCAATAGAAGGAAATGATCCCGAAACCATTAACCCGGAAATCCGGTCTTTTTGGAAGTATACACTTTTAATGATTTTCCAGATCCGGATGTGGTTGGAAAGCGGATGTGTCCAACTTGTGGAGGTGGCACAATGTGATATAACATGTAGAGAAAGGAACACCATGTGTCCACTGTCAACCACGTATCGTATGACATCGCAGAGTGTGGTGATGACACGTGGACAGGCAGCCATGTGTCCGCTGTTGGTATAATAAAACTTTCGAGACTCATAACCTTTCATCCAAACCTGGGATTTGATGAAATTTATGTCATTCAAAAGCTCTTGACAATCAAAACACAGTGTACAATGGTGTGGTGACATCAGATAAGAAGTTTAAGTAGGTATAATAAAACTTTCTGAGACACATAACCTTTCATCCAAACTTGGGATTTGATGAAATTTATATCATTCAAGAGTTCTTGACAAGCAAAATACAATGGTGACATTAGATAAGAATTTCAAGTATTTGAAAGAAAAGTAACTTTTGATAACCCATTTCAAATAAAGTAGATTAAAGGGTTGGAGTTCAAATAGTACAATAAGACAATATGAAGAATTTACAGAACAAGTTTTAGCATATTATCATTCTTTGTCAAATATTTGGTTAAATCGTTAAAATTTTAAATTTTAATAATTGGTATGTTACAAATCCATACAATGCATACAACAGCGTTGTATAGCTATACAGCAGTTTGCTGCTGTTTTTTTGTTTTGCTAGTAGTCTATGCCTCTCCCAGGCAGGCAATACACCTTGTTAAGGCTGATTTTGATAACCGTGCACATGCTGGGTTTTAGCAGACTGTGAAGGTTGCCTTGTAACTTTGAAAGGGTGAGAAGCTGATTTTGAAAAAGAAATTATTTATGTATGTGTGAAACTATTTTGTGCTTTCACAATTTTCTTTTCCAACTATTACATGATTGATGCTATGGTTTAAAATTAATTTGGGCTTCAAATTCAACCATTTATTTGTTCAAATTCAGATCATATGGACAGCAGTCACCTACGGCTGGAAATTTCTATAAAGTTTCCATTATTCCCACCTTCCCATTCACTTAAAATATGAAGGTGGGATGGAGATGAAATTAATATGACTTGTATCATAATTTATTAGACGTGTCCTATGTATAAAATATAATTAGTTAGCGGACGTGAGCCTAAGAGTCATTTAAAACATTGCAACTTAGACTCTTAAAACATCCCGACTTAATTGGGGGCGTAAATGCTTCTTCCCGTTCACTTTGAAAGGCAGTGTAAAGGCAAGAAACTTATTTGTAATTTCAAATCTGTAGGTGCCTTGCATGCAATTTTCTTGCCAATTCATTGTATCGGGCGGATTATCATTTGGTTGGGCTTATAAATTTAACAATTGGGATTATTTTTGGTGTTTGGGATGAATGATTGTTATTCTCCCAATCCAGGTTCAATTTCTTTAAATGACATGTTGAGCTTATAATAAGCGTATTATTATAATGTCTTGAAACCTTGTTGTTGACCAACCTTATTGCCTGAAAAATTCTAGAGTTTGCCCTTGGTAACATCCTCAAAATGAGGGGAAGTACTCAGGGTTTCTCTCTAGCTTTGTAAACTGGAAAAAAACTCAATATGAAATAAATCACCCCTTCCTCTCATATATTAGATTTATGTTTTGTTTCATTCCAAGGGAGCAGTTGACATTGTTGCAAAAAGACTGATTTATTATTTACAGCGGAGCTTATGAGTAGATAAAAGTGTGTAATATTAGATTTCAAATATCAGCGTTACTTTCCTTATAGTAGTACATATTATTTTTATTATAAATAGATTAAAAAATCCCAAAATATATAAACCTACATCTTCCTATGAAGGCTGTGAGTTGAAAATGACGTCACAAGCATAACCCAGATTGAAAAATGGAGTATTTCTGATGGAGAAATCAAGTGTAACATTTTGACCTTGGGAACTTACCCAACAGAAGTGGCTAAAGCCTTGACCAAATGCATTAAAGACACAACAATGAGAATAGTCTATCCATAACAAACATGATTTATCAAGGGCCATCATCTTGGATGCCCTTCTAACTGCTAAGGAAAGCATTGAGCAAGGGAAACTGGGCAACAAACTATATTTATTAAAACAGGCTTTCACAAAGCCTATAACAAGTCATGGGATTGAATAGGATTTCGTCCTTGAAAATTTTCAATGATTGGGTTCTGGAAGCATCTTCTCCGGCATTGTTCAGACCTTATTTGCAAATGCCTCTACAAGAGTTTGTATTAATGGGATCTGTTGGAAATGTTGTCATTGATGGCAAAGGAGATGGCAAAGGAGGAACACCTGAGGCAGCAACAAGGCAAAAAGAGCAGCATAGCAGCAAGATGTAGAGAGGGTCGAGCAGCAGAGACAGATTCATTTAAAGAAGCAGAGGCAGCAAAAGGAGAATTAAGGAGTAGCATCAGTCAAGGAGCAAATGAAACAAAGAGAGAGGCCGAGGAAGCGAATATAATAGAGGCAGAACCGTTATCACAGCAGCAAAGGCAGAGGCAGAGCGACAGAAGCAGCAGAGGCAGAGACACAGCTATTATTGCAGAGAAACAGCTATTATTCCGAGAGTCGTTGTTCCCACCTGGTGTATATATATAACTAAATTCCGAGAATCGCTACCTCAGCCGAAGGATATATGTATACAATTCCGAGAATCTTTTACCCAGCCGGGCGTTACACATAACATATAAATCTCATTCCGGGAATCGTTACCCACGCTGGAGTATATACGCAATGCATTACATATATTGCGCCTTATGAACAAAGGTCCATAGCATATACTTTTATATGTAGCGCAAGATCTAAATAACCAAAGGTTCTATCAAAAGAAAAGGCTTATAAGGTGGGACCCTTTCCAATCGCATCGGAGAAAGGAGTGGCAGCGGAACATATTGACAAGAGTTCCGATTGAGTTTTGGACCCGATGGATGTATGAATTGTAATTCAAACGTATTTGAAGTCCGGCATAATCGCATCGAATCAGTCTAATCGCATCGAAGAATATAAGAGCAGCGGAACATGCAACAAAGAGTTGCGATTGCGATTAGAAGTCCGGACCCGATGGGTATATAAACTACAATTTATATATACCTTGAGTTCCGGTGAACAGTGGTCAATCGCATCAGAAAGAAACAGATCGTCGGAACATATATTAAAAGACTTGCGATTGCGATTGAAGCCCAGACCCGATGGGCTTATAAACTTTGATTAATAAGGATTTGAGTTCCAATCGCATCGGCAAAGAGCAGTGAATAGTGGTCAATCGCATCAGAAAGAAACAGACCGTCGGAACATATATTAAAAGACTTGCGATTGCGATTGAAGCCCGGACCCGATGGGCTTATAAACTTTGATTAATAAGGATTTGAGTTCCAATCGCATCGGCAAAGAGCAGTGAACAGTGGTCAATCGCATCGGAAAGAAACAGACCGTCGAAACATATATTAAAAGACTTGCGATTGCGATTGAAGCCCGGACCCGATGGGCTTATAAACTTTGATTAATAAGGATTTGAGTTCCAATCACATCGGCTCATTTAAATGAACAGTGACCAATCGCAATCGGAGTTGAAAAGAGTTGCGATCGGAGCATCGGAACATGCAACTAAGAGTTGCGATTGCGATTAATCGCAATCGGAGAAATCGCAACAGTGGTCAATCGCAATCGGAAATTTGTGGAGCGTATCAATCGCATCGGAGCAAGTGTGTACCATGCATTAAGGATTGGGGAATACCACTAGTAATATAACCCGCTTATAGAATACGGTCAAGTCCGGCATATCAATCGCGAAGAGAATCGTATTATGTTTATATTTATATATATATATATATATATATATATATATATATATATATATAGTTGTTGCGATTATATTGAAATGCGTCGCGTGGACTGTGGACCCACGGGCCTCGACTTAAGGTGGAGGGCGATTATTGATAATTGTGATGTATGTATGTTCCGCTTGCGGAACTCACCACATCAACAAGACACTTGCTGTATAAAAAGCGCTGGAATTTGCCCAGATTTAAAGTCAGCAGTTACATATATATACTAAATGCACTGATATAGAAGGCACAGTTACATGTTTGCAGCAGTTACACCACAGCAGAGGACATAAAAGCAAACAGAGCTGAAAAGAGACAAACACAGTCAAAGAAAAGACAAATGCGCCGCTAGCCAAGAGGCTGAATGAGTGAGCTGGAATTTTCATTGTAATTGAATGTAAATTTTTTTAATTGATTTATATTGTTGTGATGCATTGGCAAGTCTCCGAAAGAGAACAAATATCCCACTGTAATGTTAAATTGATACCTACAATTATATTTTCTAAATGAGCAGATAAAATGAATGAGAAGACAGAAGCCAAAGAGTCATGACTGTTCACTCCAAATTCCTATTGAAATACAAACAGTCATGTAAGGAACTCCATAAATAATATCAACTGGATATGCATATAGAGGTTAGAGAGAAAAAAATATGAGAAGTAGAGAGAAGAGGGAGGCAAGAGAAGATTAAGAAAAGAAGAGTAAAGAGAAAGCTACGTAACGAAACATATTTGAGGTAAATCAAGAACATCACGGATAAATTGAGGAAGTTGAGTTTCTGCATCTATGTTATCTTGATGGTACTGCCAATAGCTTCAATGAGGCTGGTTTCCTTAAAACTTGG
This sequence comes from Pinus albicaulis, assembly GCA_034641835.2. Taxonomy (NCBI): domain Eukaryota; kingdom Viridiplantae; phylum Streptophyta; class Pinopsida; order Pinales; family Pinaceae; genus Pinus; species Pinus albicaulis. The sequence continues at coordinate 674,571,766 of CM076569.1, forward strand.
TGCCTCGCAGGAAAATTGAAGGGGAGTTGAAGCCCTTTGCAAGTTGTAGCTTGCAGAATTGAGGTAGGAGCCTCCTGTAGGTTGGTGCCTACAGAAAAATAGTGGTGAGAGGGAGTTGGAGCTTGCCTTTGCATCACAACAATAATAAGATGTGGTTTTCTCCCTTTATGGGTTTCCACCTATATCTGGTGTCTCTGTGCATGATGTTTATGTGTTGATCTGATTTATATCATCTGCTTAATACCTGCTGCTCTCATATTAAGTCTGTCATATTATATTAATACTTGTTGCTCACATTCTAAGATTACTCACATATTAAGTTGGACATGAAATGAAGATGTAAATAAGGTTTAATAAAAGTTTAAAAGATTATGAATGTGTTAAACTGATTCACCCCCCCCCTCTCAGTTTAACTAAGATTTCAACAATTGGTATCAAAGCAGGTTCCTTTGTACAAGTCTAACAACTGAAAGGAGATCCTAGGTTCCCAAGATGGCTAGTAAAGAAGGATGCTCAACCAATAAAGCCCCTTTCTTTACAGGTGCAAATTATGTTTTTTGGAAAATCAGAATGAGGACATACATAATGTCTCTAGGTATAGAAGTGTGGGCTGCTGTGGAATTAGGATATGCCCCAAAGGAAACTGACTCAGAGAAAGAAACAAAACAAGATTTTGTGGCTAACGCAAAAGCCATGAATGCCATCTTAAATGGATTGTGTGAAGCAGAGTTTATCAAAGTAATGCACAAACTCACTGCCAAAGAAATGTGGGATACTCTGGAAAATATCCATGAGGGAGACAAGAAGGTAAAGACTGCCAAACTTCAAGTCTTTAGAGCCCATTTTGAGAACTTAAGAATGATTGATGATGAAGACATTGCCAGTTTCTTCCTAAAAGTTGCAGAAATTGTTAACAATATGAAAGCTCTTGGAGAAACCATGCCAAAACGTATAATTGTGCAGAAGATTCTAAGATCTCTTCCATCTAGATTTAATCCCAAGGTGTCTGCAATAGAAGAAACAGTTGATTGGGAGACCTTGACCATGAACCAGCTACTTGGAAATTTAACAGCATATGAGATGAGGCCACATGTAGAAGCTTTAAGTAATGAGGGGAGGGCAAATTTAAAACAGTAGGGGGAAGAAGTACATAAGCAAGAGTAAGAACATATGCTCTTGCTCGATGAAGAAGAGGTGAAGTTTAGTTTCAAGAATGGATAGAGGGAGGCTCTGTGTGGTAATACAAAGGTAAACTTCCTTTCAAATGCTTTAACTGTGGAAGAGTTGGACACTATGCTGCTAAGTGTCCTCACAAAAAAGTAAGGAATCAGCCTCAAGAGTCAGAGAAAAATACATCAAAGAACTGGCAGAAAGGAAAGAAGTTCAGCAGAAAATCCTTTTATGCTCAACAAGACAGCAGTACATCTGAAGATTCAGATGAACCCTCAAGTGAAGAAGGAACCTCAGAATTTTTATTCAGGGCCATAGAAGAACTTGAGGGACTCATACTAGAAGATGTAGAAGAAGAAGGTGAAGTCGATCTTGAGGGGGAGCTAAGAAGTGCTCTGGAGGAGATTGACAGACTCAAACTGAAGTGCAGAAAACAAAAGGACATTCTCCTCAAGTATGTAAGAGAAGAGAAGAATTTAGAAGCCCTCATGCAGCTGAAGGTAGAGCTTGAAGAGGCCAAGAAGATAGAATACATATTACTTCAGCAAATCAAGGATAAAACTCGAGAACAAGAGAAGCTGGAAGAATAAGTTGTATGTCTGAGGAAGAAAGTAGAAAATGCTCAGAGGAAAGTATCTACAAATTTCTCTCAAACAACAAGCTCTAGTAAGTTGAACGAAATTCTGGATGCTCAAAGATCTCCTATGATAAAAACGGGAATAGGCTATGAAGGAGAATCAAGTAAAAGCAAAGAAAAGGAAAACAAAGAGATTATTTTTGTAAAAGCAAAGAAGAATGATGAAGCAACTCAAGCAATTCCTACAAAAGAAAAAACATGTAATGAGGAAGACAGAGATCAGAAGAAACCTCTAATAACAAAGAAGGCAATAAATACTAAGACAACAGAAAAAGGGTCATATGCCTCTGAATATGTCAAATTTGGAAGCCATCAAAGGAGATTCTTCCCTCCTATGAAGAATGCCACCTGTTATGTCTGCCACAAGCTGGGACACATCGCTGCATATTGTCATACAAGGAGGAGTAATTCAAACCAGCAAAAGATGCAAACATTGAAGAGACTGCCTCAAGAAAACAAATGGAAAGGACAACCTCACATCAGGTATGCAAATAGTTTCTATGGTTACTGTTTTTATTGTAAGGAATTTGGCCATAAAATTATTGAATGTAGAAAGTATGGACAAAGATTGATGCTCAACACCTCAAGGAAATTTATGAATCAAAGAATTTTTTTTCATACTCACAATTCTGCAAAAACTATGATCAAATGTTGTATATGCAATCAAGTTGGACATATGCCTTCCAAATGTCCTCAGAAAGGATGTGATTCGTCATCTCACAAAAGATACCAAACAAAAGGATACCTCCAGTGGAAAAAGAAGGAGAATAAGTGTGACCTGGCTCTAATTGCTCAAGATCTAAAAAGCCAATGGTATTTGGATAGTGGCTGCTCTAAACACATGACAGGAGACAAAAGCAAGTTTATAACTCTTGATGAAAAGAAATCTGGCAATGTTACCTTTGGCAATGATAAATCAGGAAAAATAAAAGGAAAAGGCTCATTCAGCATAGACAATGGCAGAGGAAAGGCCCAAGATGTATTATTTGTAGATGGGCTAAAAGAAAATTTGCTAAGTGTTAGTCAAATGTGTGACAAAGGTTGTGAAGTTCTTTTTAGAGCACAAGATTGTGAAGTCAGATCAAGCACCACAGGTAAGACTCTACTCAAAGGAGTTCGAACAGAGAGTAATGTTTACATTGTGAAAGAGGAAGATGAAGCATGTCATCTTAGCAAACTTGAGGAGTCATGGTTATGGCATAAAAGATTGGGACATCTCAGCTTCGATCACATCATCAGACTAAGCAAGAAGAAAGTTGTCAGAGACATGCCAGAAATAAAGAGGCCTTCTAATACCATACGCAAATCATGTCAATTAGGCAAACAGACCCGCACATCCTTTAAGGCCAAAGATGAGTTATCAACAAGAAGACCACTACAACTTGTGCACATGGACCTGTGCGGACCTGCAAGAACTAAAACACCAAGTGGAGAATCCTACTTCATGCTGATAATAGATGATTTCTCCAGAATGACATGGGTTGCTTTTCTCAAGAATAAATCGGAAGCTCTGGAAAAATTCAAAATATTTAAAGCATTAGCAGAAAATCAGACAAGATGCAAGCTGAAATGCATCAGATCAGAGAGAGGAGGTGAATTCACTGATTATGACTTTGCAGACCTATGCAATGAACATGGCATAAAACAACAATTTACTATTGCAGGGACACCTCAGCAGAATGGAGTAGCAGAGAGACAAAACAGATATGTTCAACAAATTGCCAGAGCCATGATGCAAGAGAATAATATTGCTCAAACCTTCTAGGCAGAAGCAGTGCACACAGCAGTACATATCCTTAATAAAGCTCACTTAAGGCCAAGCAGTGACAAGACTCCCTATGAACTATGGCATGGAAAGCCAGCCTCAATCAAACATTTTAGAATCTTTGGTAGCAAGTGTTACATAAAGAATAATGATGAAAACCTTGGGAAATTTGATGCAAGAGCAGATGAAGGGATTTTTCTAGGATATGCTTCCAAAAGTAAAGGGTACAGGTGCTACAACAAGACTCTTCAAAAAATAGTAGAAAGTATTGATGTGAGATTTGATGAAGAACTTCCAAACAATACAAGAGATACAGACTGCTGCAGTCCATCAGACAACCATGAAGAAGAAAACCAAGATGATGAGGAAACAAGCAAGACAACAGAAGATACAGAGCTGAGTTCTAAAGCTCCCTCAAGATATACTCAGAAGAACCATCCTGAAGATTAGATCATTGGAGACAAGAGAGTAGGGGTCCAAACAAGAAGGCAGCTAACAAAACAAACTGAAGAGGTATACATAGCCATGTTGTCACAAATAGAGCCAAAGAGATTTGAAGAAGCCAGCAAGGACAAGTCTTGGGTGAATGCTATGAATGAAGAATTGGACCAAATTGAGAAAAATAATACCTGGAAACTAGTTCCTAGACCCATTGAGAAAAATGTCATAGGCTCAAGATGGGTATTCAAAAATAAAATGAATGGGGAAGGACAGGTAATCAGGAATAAATCCAGACTTGTCTGCAAAGGATACTCATAAATTGAAGGACTTGATTATGATGAAACATTTTCCCCTGTAGCCAGAATGGAAGCTATCAGAATGTTCCTGGCATTTGCATGCTACCAAAACTTCAAAGTATATCAAATGGATGTAAAATCTGCATTTCTGAATGGAGACTTAGAAGAAGAAGTCTACATGGAACAACCAGAAGGCTTCTCATTGACAGACAAAGAAGACTATGTGTGCAGACTGAAGAAGGCCCTATATGGACTGAAACAGGGTCCTCGTGCTTGGTACTCAAGACTGGATAAATATTTTCAAAAACAAGGCTTTAAGAGAGGTGGAGTAGATAGCAATCTATACATAAAAGCCCATGAAAATGAACTCTTGATTGTTGTATTATATGTTGATGACATTATGTTTGGAAGCAACAGAGATGAACTAGCAAAAGGGTTTGTTGATGAGATGAAAACAGAGTTTGAAATGTCTATGATTGGAGAGCTTAGTTTCTACTTGGGACTGCAAATTCAGCAAAAGAACACAGGCACATTCATCTCTCGGGAAAAATACTTAAAAGAAACGCTGAAAAGATTCAAAATGGAGGACTGCAAACCTGTGACTACCCCCATGATCATGGGATGCAAGTTGTGTGCTGATGATGGGTCTGTAGATGTAGATCAAAAACTCTACAGATCCATGATAGGAAGCCTGCTGTATTTGACAGCATCAAGACCAGACATCATGCTAGCAATAGGACTAGTGGCTAGATATCAAGCAACGCCTAAACAAAATCACCTTCTTGCAGTCAAAAGAATATTCAGATATCTACAAGGAACTACACAGTATGGGCTTTGGTATCCTAAAGGAAAAAACCTCACTTTGACAGCATACACAGATGCAGATTGGGCCAGCTGTGTGGATGACAGGAAAAGTACAAGTGGAGGTGCTTTCTATCTAGGAAAAAGTCTGGTGGCATGGTTAAGCAAGAAGCAAACATCTATCTCTCTGTCTACAGCAGAAGCAGAATATATAGCAGCAGCAGCATGTTGTACATAAGTCATGTGGATGAAACAAACTCTTCAAGACATGAAGGTAAGCATTGATGAACCTATCTCAATTAAATGTGATAATACAAGTGCTATAAGTATATCTAAAAATCCTGTGCTTCACTCAAAAACTAAACATATTCCAATCAAGTATCATTTTCTCCGAGAACAAGTGGCTCAGAAGATAGTAAAACTGGAGTATGTACCAACAAAAGAACAGACAGCAGATATATTTACCAAACCACTTGCTAGAGAGCCATTTGAATATTTGAGAGACAGATTAGGGGTAGTATCTGTAGATGCAACTCTCTGATATGAAGAGAAAGCACAGTTTCAGGGGGAGAACAGAAACGAAAATATCATTCTCAGGGGGAGATCAGCCAGCAAGGGAAGCATGAAAACAGGTCCTCAGGATCAAAGGGATTATGACAATAATACATTCAGCATAAAAGAATCAACAAAAAGGCAAAAGGGTCTGTCATGCAGCAAAAGAATAGTGAACCCGACGTGTATCTAATCCAAAGTTTGGGGCAGAAGCGTACAAAGTCAGGAAATTTCAGGAAATGCATGAAATATTGAAAAAGGAATAAAACCACACCATCAGAGAATAGAAGCTTCTCAAAAATTTGAACCCCTTGCCATTGATGTCAAAGGGGGAGGAAGAGCAAGCAACAATGAGAAGAGGAAGCAACAGGAGAAAGGATCCTATCAGGCAAACAAAGGAAGTGTATTTCCATCAATGCCAAAGGGGGAGACTGTTGGAAATGTTGTCATTGATGGCAAAGGAGATGGCAAAGGAAGAACACCTGAGGCAGCAACAAGGCAAAAAGAGCAGCATAGCAGCAAGATGTAGAGAGGGTCGAGCAGCAGAGACAGGCTCATTTAAAAAAGCAAAGGCAGCAAAAGGAGAATTAAGGAGTAGCATCAGTCAAGGAGCAGATGAAACAAAGAGAGAGGCAGAGGAAGCGAATATAATAGAGGCAGAACCGTTATCACAGCAGCAAAGGCAGAGGCAGAGCGACAGAAGCAGCAGAGGCAGAGACACAGCTATTATTGCAAAGAAACAACTATTATTCCGAGAATCGTTGTTCCCACCTGGTGAATACATATATATATAACTAAATTCCGAGAATCGCTACCTCAGCCGGAGGATATATGTATACAATTCCGAGAATCTTTTACCCAGCCAGGCGTTACACATAACATATAAATCTCATTCCGGGAATCGTTACCCACGCTGGAGTATATACGCAACGCATTACATATATTGCGCCTTATGAACAAAGGTCCATAGCATATACTTTTATATGTAGCGCAAGATCTAAATAACCAAAGGTTCTATCAAAAAAAAAGGCTTATAAGGTGGGACCCTTTCCAATCGCATCGGAGAAAGGAGTGGCAGCAGAACATATTGACAGGAGTTCCGATTGAGTTCCGAACCCGATGGATGTATGAATTGTAATTCAAACGTATTGGAAGTCCGGCATAATCGCATCGGATCAGTCTAATCGCATCGGAGAATATAAGAGCAGCGGAACATGCAACAAAGAGTTGCGATTGCAATTAGAAGTCCGGACCCGATGGGTATATAAACTACAATTTATATATACCTTGAGTTCCAGTGAACAGTGGTCAATCGCATTGGAAAGAAACAGACCGTCGGAACATATATTAAAAGACTTGCGATTGCAATTGAAGCCCAGACCCGATGGGCTTATAAACTTTGATTAATAAGGATTTGAGTTCCAATCGCATCGGCAAAGAGCAGTGAACAGTGGTCAATCGCATCGGAAAGAAACAGACCGTCGGAACATATATTAAAAGACTCCAGGACAAGGACAGTCTCACCATGGGCTTATAAACTTTGATTAATAAGGATTTGAGTTCCAATCGTGATCGCAAAGAGCCGGAATGTTGGTCAATCGTGACGAAAAGAAACAAATCATTTTAACATATTAAAAAAGACTTGCTACTACATTGAAGCCCGACCCTGATGGGGTTTATAAACTTGATTAATAAGGATTTGAGTTCCAATCGACGGGCCATTTAAATGAACAAAGGATCAATCCCACCTAGTTGAAAAGAGTTGCATCTATATCGAAACATGCCACTAAGAGTTACTTATTGCGCATTAATCGCACCGGAGAAATCGCAATGCTGGTCAATCGCAATCGAAATTAGGGATGGGACAATCGCAGATTTGGAGTAAGGCAACTGTTATGACAAGTGATTGAGAATACCTATGAATTTATAGTAATATAAACTCAATTATATAGACATGGTCGGGTCCGCATAACAATCGCAATCGGAAATTGTGAAGGGCCATATATATATATATATATATATATATATATATATATATATATATATATATATATATAGTTGTTGCGATTATATTGAAATGCGCCGCGTGGACTGTGGACCCACGGGCCTCGGCTTAAGGTGGAGGGCAATTATTGATAATTGCGATGTATGTATGTTCTGCTTGCGGAACTCACCACATCAACAAGACACTTGCTGTCTAAAAAGCGCTGGAATTTGCCCAGATTTAAAGTCAGCAGTTACATATATATACTAAATGCACTGATATAAAAAGCACAGTTACATGTGTGCAGCAGTTACACCACAGCAGAGGACAGAAAAGCAAACAGAGCTGAAAAGAGACAAACACAGTCAAAGAAAAGACAAATGCGCCGCTAGCCAAGAGGCTGAATGAGTGAGCTGGAATTTTCATTGTAATTGAATGTAAATTAATTTAATTGATTTATATTGTTGTGATGCATTGGCAAGTCTCCGGAAGAGAACAAATATCCCACTGTAATGTTAAATTGATACCCATGCTTATATTTTCTGAATGAGCAGATAAAAGGAATGAGAAGACAGAAGCCAAAGAGTCATGACTGTTCACTCCAAATTCCTATTGAAATACAAACAGTCATGTGAGGAACTCTATAAATAATATCAACTGGATATGCATAAGAGAGGTTAGAGAGAGAAAATATAGAGAATGCAGAGTATAGAAGAGTGAGGCAGAAAAGATTAAGAAAAGAAGAGCAGAAAGAGATGCTACAGAACAGATTTGATATCTGAGGTAAATCAACAAACATACAGTTTGATAAATTGAGGAAGTTGGAGCTTCCCTATCAAGTTGCAGCTTGATAGCCGTCAGTTGTAGCTGACTGAGGTTGGAGCCTCCTGTAGGTTGGTGCCTGCAGAAAATTGAAGGGAGTTGGTGCTTCCTTGCAAGTTGTAGCTTGCAGAATTGATGTAGGAGCCTCCTGTAGGTTGGTGCCTGCAGAAAAACAGTGGTGAGAGGGAGTTGGAGCTTGCTTTGCATCACAACAATAATAAGATGTGGTTTTCTCCCTTTATGGGTTTCCACTTATATCTGGTGTCTCTGTGCATGATGTCTATGTGTTGATCTGATTTATATCATCTGCTTAATACCTGTTGCTCTCATATTAAGTCTACTGTTATATTATATTAATACTTGCTGCTCACATTCTAAGATTACTCACATATTAAGTTGGACATGAAATGAAGGTGTGAATAAGTTTTGATGAAAAGTTTTAAAAGTCCATGAATGTGTTAAACTGATTCACCTCCCCCTCCTCCTCTCACTTTAACTAAGGGTTCAACAGGATCTTGTCTGAAACAATCCCTGTACCGAGGCATATTCATCAAGGGTTTCCCTTAGCCCCTTTTCTCCATGTTTTTTTATCGCAGATGCCTTGGGTTTCCTCTTTGAGTCAATGCAAATCCAAGGACAAAGGCAGTGCATTTCTCTTGCTAGAAGTGGAGAGCTTCTCAATGTATACTCTGCCAATGACCGAATTCTCACTCCCAAAATTAGGCAACCTTCTGTGGAAGGGATGTTGCGATGTTTGGGCATTTTGCCAAAGCTACAAGGGCAATAGGAAGAAAGAAAAAGTAGAGGCCCTCACTATAGGGCAAGAAGATTATCCCAATTGGATAAACAAGAAGTTGCAGATTATCCAGCTACGACAAATCATTAGGTACTTGGGCATCCCTTTTGGAATGGATGTTTCTGCCAAGGACTTGTGGAACTAGGTTTGAAATAAAACTCAAGAATTGGCATCATTCTAATATTCCGTTTGTTAGAAGAATAACCATTGTAGCCAATGTTCTATTTTCAGGCCATTTTTACTGCTCTCCATGTCTCTTCCTAACAACCACAAGATGCAGGAAGTTAGCATAGACGCTTAGAAGATTTTCATAAAGGTTAAACAAGGACAGTTTACCTTTAGTGGTTTGGAACATCTACTCTTCCTCAAAAGGATGATGGACTTGGTTTGACAGATGTTCAAGCTCAATGCATGGTCCTAGCAGCTAAGTGGATTGTGAGAGCGATTAGCTAGGATGCCCCCAAGAAGTTCCTAGTCCGCCATCATATTTAAACTGTTGCCCATATAGATGGCCTCAAGGATCCATTTGCACTCTGTGATATTGTTGACAAAGAAGTAGCTTCTAAAATTGCAGGTTCTAGCGTGTTACCGAGGATTTGGAAAGCCTGGAAATTAGTCTCCAAAGAGTTGTCTTGGTTCTTTAAAGATCTAGAAATTTTTGGGACTAGATTGCAAGATCTATATGGACATTTCAAATGAACAAAGGATACCTTGGCCTTACCCCTTCTATATAGGAAAAAGGTTTGCAGAAAAGGGTGTTCACAGTGCACACACAAGGTGATTGGTGTGATCAAGCCCTAGCCACTCGCTGCCTTAGAGATCAATTATCCATGCACAAAGATGCAGGTGGATAATAAGTTCGATTTCTTAGCTTTGTGCAGAGTCATTCGAAACACCTCTCCGTTCAAGATGAATTTAGAAGGTCCAACCCCATATGGAATATTGATGTGATACTATGGTCCTATTGAAAGTTCATTTTTAAGTAGCAGATTAAGGAACTTATTGGAAGATTTATCCCTCTTTCTCACTCATGGATATCCTCAATGGAAGGCAGATTATTCAAGATCGTAAGGTCATTTGGTTACAAAAATTCAGAAGCATAATCAAAGCCCGTCCATCTTTTAAAGTTCAGAGTTCAAACACAACTTCATGTTTATTAAGTGTCCCTGTTTTTACTGTGGATTGGTGTTATGCACCACATACACTCAAATTACAGCATAATATACCCAAGATAACAAAAATATCATGAAATATTCATAAATTTAATAGCATTATTCATAAGTATACTGTAAACTTCAAAGTATCATAAACAGTGCAAAAATACATAAAGAAAGCGGGGTGGACTGCTCTCACAGTGATGGGTTGTACACTTTTTGCCCTAGAAAGGTGAAGGGGCCAACCTGCCACCCTTTAGGCCCGAAAATCTACAAAGTTTTATTGTTTTATGATAATGATTGATGCCTTTCAACGAGCTGAATATCATTTATTTATGATAGACATGAGTCCTGACACTAGACATCCTGACCGATGGACCCAAACACGATAAATTAATATTAGGGGCATTTTAGAACATCACCAGCCACAAAAACAGAGCTTAATGAGCTCAACTAGCATATATAGACCCGCATGACCCAAAGAAGGGTCAGCTCATATGTCATAGTCTTATCATGTTATATGTTCTGCTAGGATCACAAACACTTGCAAGGACTGCACTGGTAAGGATAAGGGCCTTGAAGTAATTTGAATTTCTCTCATTTCTTGACCCATAAAAACCTGAAAACTAACCTTAACTATTTTGAATTCCTCTCATTTCTGAACCCATGAAACTTGAAAACTAAGCTCGTAACCATTTACAGCATGAAATCGGATGATTTCCTATTGATTTATACTTAATTTCCATAATTCCGTACATTTATCCTAAACTCCTGACTGGCTTGCTGAAATTCAAAACGAGGTCATTGGCATGGCTTTGGATTTCTGGCAATTAGGTTAAGAGGACTTGGGAACGTATATATAGATAATAACATATTGCACCCACCGATATTTAAATCCTTAACATATTTATAGTTAAATACTTGCATACTTAAACATACAAATTCAAAAATTCCGGAGATCTAAACCATGTAAATGCATCAGATGTGAGGAAGCATGTAGTGAACATACAGTTGTTGTACATGAAAGTAGCCATCTGAAAGAGTTGCATTGTAGCATATCACTCCTGTCCAAGGTACGTTACATGGATCACCTTTCCCCCAGTTCTTCAGGTTTCCATGCGGATCTCCAAGACTCGCCTTAATTTTTTTAAGGGCGGCAACTGCAGCAGAGCAAATAAATACTGTCATGATATCCCCATCTTAAATAATTACAAACAGAGACATTAATGTCAAACTTAAGGCCGAGGCTTCTCTGAAATTGATGTCCTGAGATATATGAATTTCAAACTCGTTAATTGAGTTAAATGTGATTAAATTACCTTCGGCAGGATCTGTACTTTGAGCTGCAGCAAATAAGAGAGAACAATAACTATAGACGATGATCCAAACTAGAACAGCAAGGGATGATGTTCTGTTCTTCATTGTGTCACCTCCTCCGCTTCAAACAGAGGGGTAATCAATATGTAGCACTTTCTGTTACTTCTCCATGGCGGCTGTAAACACAAAATCGCTAAAAGCTTCCAAACATTCAAACGACGAATGGTCTTCTTATGACCGGGTAAAAGTGATTTGGTAAAGCATACTGAAGAAAGACGTGAGATGGGTGCGCCAATAACATAAAATGTTGCAGCAGTGACCATGATGCTTCTTTATTTCGAACCAGGCAGCTGTTTGGTGATTTTGACGGGGATTGTTATGCAGAAATATCAATGAGAGTTGGTGAGGAAATTTAAATTCGTTTTAATCTAAAATTAAAATTCATTTTTATTCTATTTTTATTTTAATTTTCTTAATCTGTTCGATTTATTACTACGCCGTAGGCATCTTTATTTGAAAATAACTTTCCTAAATGCCTTTCTGTCATAATCTGTGCCCTTTGATCCTGTGTTAGACGATTACATCATGTTCAGCCATCGATTAGAATTGTGGCAGTTAACAGTTGCGAAACAGTTGCAAAGAAGTTCTCTTCCTCCATCCAGGTATAACGACCCATCCATCCCGCTAAAATTGGCAAATACCAGCATCTGACATTATGCATTCTGAACAAATCGTAAGGGCTTCATTTTCGATATTCAAGCCCCTGCAAGGTTGCAACGTCGATGATGTTGTGGATCAAATGATTGCTGCGGCCGCCTCCATTGAGAAGTGTAGCAGCAGCAGATCGGATATTAGCATCTACATCCTCAGAAGTATCCGCAAGAATTGGGTACGTTTTTCTTATTCTTTCAAGTACATTTTCTTTCACCAGACAGAACAATATTTGATGAGATTTGTTAAATTTCTTGATCGCAGGCAGCAGCTGTTGCAGAGAAAAAGGGCCAGGAAGATGCAAAAGATGCAAATCCCTGGTTAAATCTTCCGGAGGTAACCTGAAAATTAAATTCATAGCATGAGAATTTTAAATTTTAAAATTCTTTTTTAAATAGAATTGAGAGTACTTATTATATTAAAGGATAGGAAGCTAATTCATATCAACGAGTTGAATCAAGTGGATATAATTGGAATAGAATATATATTAATTATTATTTATATAAATAAGTTAATAAAGTTTTTGAACAAAATACTATAATATCAATAATGTTTTATTTGTAAATTTGTTAATATTAATTCAACAAAAAGGAAATTTACAGAGCATCAAATTATTTTTTTATTTTTATTTTTAAGCTTGTTGATTAACTATTAACAAATGGAAACATACCATTTTGCCCTTACCACCAAGTTCACATTGATTTAGCCTTTATACCAAATTAATCATGTGATCATCATTGGAGTTGTTTGATTTGAGAATATGGAGACATTTCTTTTTCGAGATAGACTAATACAACTGATAAATATGCTTTAAAATCGTACTTAACTTTGTGTTTGAGGGGAGAGACCTTGAATATAAATGGTGAATTATATTAAAAAAATCCAAAAACAATCACTCCCTCAATTTCCACATTCACAAGTTGTCTCAAATCTTGATATGAAGCATAGACTTCAACAACATTGTTGGAAGTGTGACCTCAACCCAAGCATATATATGTACTTCTTGATTCTTAAGAGCTTTGGCCACCTCTTAGATTTTTAAAATTTAAATATTGGTGATATGTGTGTTTTTTTTGTTCAATTTTATTGTAATAATAGGCAATAATTACATTTTTCCTAATATATCCCCACCTTCAATCATTTTCAAACAAATACACTTTTACATCTTACATGGATTCAACACTATTTTCTACAACTAATTATATATCTAAATATAACATCAAACTAAAATAGATCTAGGCTAGTTTAATTTCTCCCTTAAATAGGTTATATTCCACATGAATACCATGAATCCATACCATTGAGTCTTAAAACTATAGACCAATACCATGGGTCCATACCACTAAATCTTAAAACCATGGATCATTTTTATTTTTTTATTACTTATTTTTTATAAAATTATTTTTATTTTATTTTCACCAAATTAAAATATTTGTATTATATTACGTTAAGTTTCTAACATATTATAGGCATTAGATCTTTTAATGAAAAAAATACATATATTTTTCATACTAAAAAGATTTTTTTTTTCAATTACTTTCTCTTAAAATAAATAAAAGTAAAAATTGAAATAAGTACGTTTTAAAATATTGAAAAACTCATTAAAAAAAAATGAAACTGATTAGACATAAAACCTCCTGAATGTGAAAGAATTTATATGAACGAAAATTCAAATAAACACGTGTTGAGTGCGAAAGAAAAATGAAAATTCAATAGACTCTGAAACGCCTCGAGTGTGAATGAAAAATGGATGAATCATTTTCATATATTGTGGTTTCTAGAACGCAACTTGCCTAATGTATGGCTCAGCATGGATGATAGTTTTTTAAGGCTTGCTTCTTAAAGATTATGTCATTCTCAAAATTTATATTTTATATATATCTGCATTATTGTTATTGTTAGATTAGGAGTGTAAAGGTTACGTGAAAGCATTGGAATACGATTTATTTATGATGAGATGATGAAAAATCAAATTTTCAAAAAAAAAAAACTTTAATTTTAATATATATATATTTTTAATTTTAATATAAAAATTTTGATATTATTACCAGGGAAATATTTTGATATTGTATTTAAGAAATTATTTTATATATTATTAAAAATAATAATGGATTAAAAAACAAAAAACAAAAAATTAAAATTAAATTTTGAATAAATAATAATGTAAAATTATTAATTATTTTAAATATTGTATAATATATCTTTGAAAGAGTGTTCATGAGTGATTTTACGAAGAGAGAGGTTGTAGCTTGATTCACTTATCCCTAATTTTTCTAAATGAACTAAGAGCAAGAAGTACCTTATATGTTGCTTAAATCAGCTTCTCTCTTTACTCTCTTTTACTTTTGGTCTTCCTACTGGAGCTCCAAATCAAAATGAAATGGGTGGATTATGGTTGGAGCATTGATTTGGTTCTAAGATGGTTGATCATCACAAAGATGTTTTTAAGGGAAAATAAATATGGTGATATCGTAAGAGATGAGCGCAACGTTTTTTTTTAATTTTAATATAAAAATTTTGATATTATTACCAGGGAAATATTTTGATATTGTATTTAAGAAATTATTTTATATATTATTAAAAATAATAATGGATTAAAAAACAAAAAACAAAAAATTAAAATTAAATTTTGAATAAATAATAATGTAAAATTATTAATTATTTTAAATATTGTATAATATATCTTTGAAAGAGTGTTCATGAGTGATTTTATATTGATATGATGTTAGCTTACAGAGAAAAGAGGTTGTAGCTTGATTCACTTATCCCGACTTTTTCTAAATGAACTAAGAGCAAGGTGCTACCTTATATGTTGCTTAAATTGCCTCTCTTTACTCTCTTTACTTTTGGTCTTGCTTACTGGAGCTCCAAATCTAAACAGATTCTAGGAAGGCAAAATGAAATGGGTGGATTATGGTTGAGCATTGATTTGGTTCTAAGATGGTTGATCATCACAAGATGTTTTTAAGGGAAAATAAATATGGTGATATCAGTAAGAGAATCACTGGATGAGTGCAACTGCTTTTTTTTTTTTAAATGATTTTGATCAAAACACTAAGTTGTTGGTACAAGGTTAAACATCATTTGAATATTGTAGACAGTATAGGGAGGTAACAATATAGCCAATAAGCTAACCATTCTAGTAGAGATGAGCCAACATCTCCTTCTCTTTGGACAAGAATGCAACATCTCCTTCTTTTGGACGAGAGTAATGACCCGCCAAGAAGAATGCTTGGAGATCGTGCTCAATAATTGTTATGACTGGTTGTTTTTTTTTTTGTAGTTTTTAATTACAAGATACTCTAGTTAACTTATGTTATTGGTTCGAACTTATGTTACTGGTTTGGTTTCCCTTTGGGAATACCAGTAGAAATCAATGTATCCAATGTGGTAGGAGGATTGTATCCAATGTTTTAGTGGACACTCCACCCATGCTCACAGACCAAAAAAGCAAGAGTTTGTTCCTCAATATATTTTGTTTGGTCCTTACAAATGAGTGAATTGTCAACCCAAAATGTTAAACATAATTATTGTACCACATACATAGTAAAGATACCCATAAATAACATTATTACATTAAAATTGAATTTTTTTACATTAATATATATATCAAATTATAAATAAAAATGTTATAAATATTTTTGAAATTTAAAATTTATTTATGTATTTAAGGCAAAATTTCAACAATCACATTAAAAATTGAAATTCAACTAATT
Source organism: Pinus albicaulis (assembly GCA_034641835.2). NCBI lineage: Eukaryota > Viridiplantae > Streptophyta > Pinopsida > Pinales > Pinaceae > Pinus > Pinus albicaulis. The sequence goes on from CM076569.1 coordinate 674,587,928, forward strand.
TCAATTTCAGTAATTATAAAAGATTTTTTTTAATAAATTTTCTAAATATTTTAAATATATTATTATTAATTATATTTCAATTTCAAGATTATAAAAAAAAAATTTAATAAATTTTCTAAATATTTTAAATATATTATTATTAATTATATGTATTTTCATAGTCAAATAAACAGTGTCATTAAAATATATTTTATTTTAAATATATTTAACATTGATATTTCGTTTATTAAATGTGAAATTTGTTATAAAAAATTATAAATTATAAGTTTAATAAAGTGTGGATCATGAATCTTTTTGGACTTATTTGTCTTTCATTTAATATTCATTTATTGTATAATAAATTAGATTGTAATGATATAGCTAAATTCTTTGATTTGGTTATACTTATCTATTGTATAATAAATTAGATTTTAATGATATAGCTAAATTCTTTGATTTGGTTATACTTATCTATTGTATAATAAATTAGATTATGATAATTTATTTAAATTTATATTTTTTTAATTAATTGTGTATTTTTTTTTAAAGTATGCATGTCTATATTATATTAACTAAACAAAATTTACATATTCTACAATTATGAGATCTAACTCTCCTTCAGAGTGAGGAAACTATAGTGTATTGTCAAAATTCTCTTCTTTTGGGTGGGAAGACCAAAGTTTACATTGTCCAAAGAGCTTAACTTATGAAAGATAGTGTTAATCAAATCACAAAGGACTGAGCCTCGCGGTGCCTTGGTGGAAAACTGAAGGACAAGGGTAGTGGAAAATTGTACCGCAATTGTGAACTTATCTGTGTCAAACTAGAAAACTTAGGCTAAGAGAAAAGAAGTGGTCGCACTGGTCATCATTGAGCCAAAACACAGTTGCTCTGAGAGCTATTAGCCAAAATTAGAACTCAGTTACCAACTTGTAGTTGGTCATGGCATCGATGGATAAAGAGTGTTGTTGTGGAGCCACATCGTTATCAAGCTAGATTCTCCGCAATCCTGGGCACTTCCCTAAACCTGCACTGTGTCAAGGTCCTTAGGGGTCTCCTCTAAGATGTAACATCTGAATGGGCTGGTTCAAGGGGCGAAGGGAGGAGGAGCTTCATTCCTTGGAGGAAGATGAGCTTTGAGAGGGGAGGGGGGGACGAGTTGGCAAGAGGGGAGCGCGAGGGGGACATAGCAAGGGACAGGAGGTTTGTGGGGTAGGCATTGTCAAGATCTCTAACCAAACTTTTAAGTGAGGAGGAAGAATGACTGAAATGCACGGAGAGCTCTATAATCCAATTGGTTTCCTTGTTCTTCTCCCACTCTTTGTCATTCAACAGTCGAGGCAGGATATTTGGGAAAGCCCAAAGGGATGTGTGTCCTATGTGGGTCTCCTCTTCCTCCATGGCAACTACTTCCCAATGAATGTCGCGGGGATGTTGTGGTCGAAGAGGATGGAAATGGAGGCGTCATCCCAAGAGGTTGGGGGTCACGTGTGCCCTCTGCCACGGCAAGGGCGATGTCCCTTACCTCTGTCATTGCTCGTGATTGAGATACAAGGGTTGGGCGTTACAAAATTGAAGTTAGATGGAGCAGACTGGAGTGCATAGGAAGGAAACCAAAGGAGAAATAATTGGGAGGCCAAGTTGTTGTAGAATATTATGCCATAGTTGACAGGGTGGGTTATTATGCCATAGTCGACAGGGTGGGTTGCGCATTCCAAGGAAGAGGAATGAATTTTGAAGTGTGAGTTGGTGCCTGCCATATTTTGAGGGACGTTCACCATGTGTCAGATGTCTTCAAGAGGACATGGTGATTTTCCTCTGGTAACCCACATCCTAGGGTAATTTTATTTATTTTTCAAATTTCTTTACATAGTTGATTTTCAGTCATATCATTTTCGGTTTTACTCTATTACATAAAACATCATAAATAGAAAGCAATAAAAGATAAGTCTATGTAGCTACTATAAATTAAGCCAAAAACATCCAAACAAAGAAAAACATGGTGATATTTGTAGCTTGGGAGGTACTCCGAATCCTAGCCTAGAGGGTTGTGGAGAAGTTGACACATATAAATGGCTTGTGGGCTAAGAACTCAGGTGTAGGGGTTTTGCAGCCAAAATAATTTGGTCAAAACTAAGTTGAATTTTGATGACTTGACTGATGGAAATGATAGAGGACCTATAAAGCAACTAGGGTCAATGAAAATCATCAAAACCAAAGCTCTGCAAATGGAGAAACTACTTTTTATGCATGATGGTGGGTTTTTGTGCCACATAAATCAGGTCGTATTGGGTTTAAGTAGTGCCACAGGGCAGTTAATTGACACCACATGGAGCCACATCATAGCATATAAATATAACATGTGTGTGAGGAAAATAGATCACATCCATGAGCAAAAATCAAAGGGTAGATTCCTCTGAGGTAGCCGCATCTCCTAGAGACCTAGCAAAGGAGAGATGTGATGATGTTTGGGTTTGTTTCTCATGAGTGCCTACGCCGAGATGGAGTAGAAGTGACTAGCATCTGAGAGGGATTGTTCTAAGGCAGATTCTGGACATGATTGCTAGTGTATTTATATGTTGTTAGAGTTAATATATCTTGTAGAATTGCAAGTGGAAGGCTCTCTGTTTAGGAGGGTCGAGAGGGCCTAAAAGGAGCCTCCTTCAAGTTGCATCCACACACAACAATAACACAAGGGTTGGTCACCTAAGGGAGGATAACTATAGGTATGGTAAGGCATAGTTTGAATAGTTCAACCAGTAAAGAGGAGTGTAGTTTTGCGCCTAATTGAGGGATGGTTCTCTCAAGAAGCAGGCCTGATATTATGATTTGTGCCCTGACAACAAACTGCAGTCTTGTAAGGTGTCATCTGAGGGACCAAAAGCCAAAACAGGTAGGTTGGAAGGTGCATAAGGGACAATGAATGAGAGGATCCTATAGAGAAAGCCTAGTCATAGGGTTTTGTACCATAGAAGGTCAAGTGTGAGGAGCCTTGAATGTATCTACAGTCAACCCTAACCAGAGGGTCGTGGGTTGTAGGAAAAGGCACAGATATCGAAAACAAAAGGAGCACAAGGAGCTGTAAATGCGACTTATGGGTGTCCTTTTGTTTTGATGATTTTCTTAGAGGATGTGGAGTCCTAGTTTGGACAATGATGAAGCAGCCAAAAGAACGGTTGTTTGGGAGGGCTATAGTGGCTTGCTCCAAGACCTAAGTGCAAGTCATTAAAGAACAAATGGATTACTAGAAGTGACAGAAGAAGGTGGGCTTAGGATTGATTCTTGAATGACAAAGGAAGGAGGTCAAGTGAGTAGATCACATCAGCCATAGATTTTTGGATAAAAAAGGACATCTACAACAGAATTGGGAAACCCTCCATGCCCTGAGTGTGTCTTCATCAGGAAGCACATGAAGACACTAGTGGGAAGAAATTCCCTAAGAATTTATGTCCCTTAAAGACTAAGGAGAAGCTATCTAGGCAAGAAGTCCCAAAGGAGCTGAGGAGCAATAGTGGGCAGGTGAGAGTTGTTCACAAACCGAGTTGTGAACAACTCGACAAGAGTCTTGATCTTTTGATGGTCTAATTATCATATAGATAGAAGATGAAGTTGATTTCAGTGACCTAATGGAGTTGGTTCATTGATAGAGGCAAATTGGAGATACTGCAGAATGGGGCCTGTTACCCACCATTTTTTGGGTAATATCCCTAAGAAAAAAGTTTCTCCAAGATGGTCCTCAGTGGGTAGCAAGCAGCCCCTTGCAACCACCAACTAGGACATTGTGCCATTTCTCCACCACCTAAGCCAACCATGTGGCCCCTCGCCCATATGTCATGATCGTATGTTTGAAGGTGCGCCTCCCGAACCTAAAGGTATGCCTTGTCAATTGGTAATTTAGTATTGTAGTTTACTTATCATGTAATGATTCGAACTTATGCAGGAATGCAATAGAATACATATATAACCATAAACATAGATATGCAACAAAAATAAAACTTCATTTCATTAATATCAAAGAACTAAAATATGCTTACATACAGAATGGAAATAAACTAGCTCGAGCGATGGTAACTTATCTCTGAGAAGAGATGTGGTGGCTACATGCCTCTAAATTGTGTTACAATAAGGTTCAAGGGCCTTTTTATTATTTAACAACAAGAGAAAACTCTAAAAAACCAAAACCCTAACCCCAGGAAATGGAACACCAAGAGTTTGTGGTTCCCGTTGGGGTTAGTTGGTGTAATGACCCAACTAGAATTATATGGAACATAGAAATATTAGCATGCATATGGTAGCTACATATGCATGTGTCACGTGTACGACACTAGTACATGCACTAATCAATTATGAAAAGGAACTCGGTATAGAGTAATGAGTGAATTATTGAAGTATTGAGTAAATCCCTAAGTCACCATAATATAATGAATGTATTATTTATACCTACCATTATCATAATATAAACTAATACCTTGTTTAAAGAAAATTAAAAGCGTTGACTTATGCAAATAAATGATGATATTTTAATAAATCCAAGATATTTAATAAATCCGAGATATTTATTAAATGATAATATTTTAATAAATCTAAGATATTTATTAAATAATAATAGTTTAATAAAACCAAGATATTTATTAAATAATAATATTTTAATAAATCTAAGATATTTTAGAAATCAAAGATATTTATTAAAAGATGATATTTTAATAAATATTTGGAATGGAGTTTGTGTATAAAAGGAGAAGAGGGGTAAACTTGATGGGCATGGGTAGTGAATGGGTAAACTGACCCGGATGCTATCAAAGGAGTCCTAACTGCGTGAGACATGAGCAGTGAGTTCTAACAGAGTCGTGGGGTGATCTCGGTTGTTCTTAGAGTTTTGGGCACAGGGGCCGGAAGACTTGTCTTCTGGATCTGGGGACCGAAGAGGTTGACCTCAGATAGGCTAGGAGGAAAACGACGGTTTGGTGACAGGAGTTGGAGCCATGGAAAATCAGGAACATCTTCAAACACGGTTCCAGGTAAGTATTAATTAGTCAATTGATATATATTCTGCTTCAAAAATCCCACTGTGAATTCTGTAGGATGAATTTTGTGAATGATTGTTAATTTTGAAAATTAAGGGCTTTACACTTATGAATTTTGTTAATGATGATTAATTATGAAAGTTAAGGTCCTTACAGTTGGGCAGCCAACTTCCTAGGGTCGTAACTTGGCCATATTATCTCCATTTGGCATGTAAGATACCTTGTTGGAAATATCTCTCCAAGTAATATAATATTTTCCATAGGCACATACCTATGAGTGTGAGGCTGCTGTGGACCTCAAAAAACGTCGTTTAGGGGGTCAAAACTGGTCCAGAAGTTCAAAACCCGAAAAAATACTAAAAATAGAAAATGTTGTTATAAACGAGGAAAATGATGAAACCGACTGAAGGTATAGGTGGAATATGTGGATGGACACCAATATCCTCCTGGATCATCCCTCCCTCCTCAGGAAGCAATAATCCCTATTAAGTGAAAAGCCTCCATGAGGTGAGGAAATTTTCGTTGAACTTGGTCCCTGGTGAACCACTTACCCTAGTGAAGGAGTTGGCTTGCTTTGACAACTCGATATACTTGTATCCTCTGTTGGCGAGTGTTCTTGATCTGCCTGTCCATGATCTGATCATTTTTGGCCTATTCCATGCAGTTCGATTTTAACTCCGTCGGTGTGAGTTGTTGTGCAATATCAGATGTGTCCAGTAATGGTGGAAAGTATGGCCAAAGGCTGTCCACACTGAACACTTGGTGCAGGCCCAGGAATGGCAGAATTATGAGATCAAAGGAAATGTCCCCTATAGCCTTGGTGATGGTGTATCTCCCATATTGAAGTGGGTGAAGCTTGTTGTGGGGCCTAGTGAGGCGCTCCTTCTACAAATGTAGCTTTGTCGTCCACCTGGAACTTGTGTGGAACTCGATGTTGATCATGTCACTACTTTTACTTAGTATTGGCTTTGTCCAATATGTCATGGACCTGCTAGTAGATGTGTTGAATGCGCTAAATGAATATTTTAGCCCTGTCAGCTTTGGATTGGACATGAGTTGAATCTTCCTAAGTAGTTGCAAATGGTATGACCACATCAATGGGACATAATGGTTGGAACCCCAATCCCACCTGAAAGGGGATGTGACCAATTGAGCTATGGAGAGCTTCGTTGTAATTGTGTTGGACATATGGGAGGATTTCATCCCATGTGTGTGGATGATTTGAGTTGTACATGCGTAGAATGTGTGTGATCATCCTGTTGACGACCTATGTTTGGCCATCAGTTTGGGGGTGGAAATTCGTGGAATTAGTGGGCTTAGTGTCCAGCACCGACCAGAGACTCGACCAAAATGTACTTAGAAACCTGTTGTCCCAATCTGAGATAATGGAATGTGGGATCCCAAAGTGTGCCCACACACATTCAAAGAAGTGCTTAGTAGTGGCTTATGTTGTTATACTCTTCTTGCAAGCCGCCATAATGGCCATATTCAAGAATATATCGACGACCATGAAAACACAATCATTTTCATGCTTAGTAGAAGGAATTCCTGACATGTAATCCATGTAGATGTATTCCCAAGGTCGACTAGGAGCAAGCAAAGGAGTATATAGGCCTTGCTTCTTGATGGTTGGTTTGGCAATGGCGCAGGAAGTTTAGGATCTAATATTGGTGAGGTGAAGATATCCCTGTACTCCTCCGCGCCCTTTTCCATCTACTATTGCCACATGGGGGAGCCCTATCTAGAGGTCGTCGCTTGAATATTCTTCTTTCCTTAAGGGAGAATCATAAGGAAAAAAATTCCTCTTTGGGAAATGAGCTTACAGTATTGCTTCGCAGTTATCAAAGAGATGATAGGTAGGAGGTGCTACCTATGGTATCCTGCACAACTTATTTCCCAAATTAATAAAACAATGTGAGGTTTAGATTCATACACAACATGCTGCTATCATAAGTATGGTTGGCCTAATAATACATCACAAACTTCAAGAGGAGAAACATCAAATAATACCTCATCTGTGAAGGGCTTGATGTTGTAGGGAAGGCAAGATTGTAGGATGACGTGGAGATATCATCCTTGGTGAAGCCACCTGATGGTGTATAGACGTGGGTGTGTTGTGGTTGGTAGGCCCATCTGCTTCATGGCCTCTGCTGAAAAGAGGTTCTTTTGGCTCCCGCCGTCGACAATGAACTACAATGGAGAACCCTTGTAACGTCCACCTTGTTAGAGTCAAAATATACATTCTGCCATCAGTGGCTGATACTATTCCTTCATTTCTTATATTAGGTGTCTCATTCCGAAATTTTTATATCATTCCATTAGGTCATGCTAAAAAATCTTTCACTGATGGTAGCTTTCCTCAAATAAAACTTCACTCTCCCTCAGAGATTCACATTGTTGACTCACTTCCATGTCTTCTTGAGCATAATAACACCTATGAAGAGCTCATTTCACCATGTCTTGTCTCAGTTAAAGTCAACCATGGAAGTCAGGTTATTCAAAGTCTCATAATGTTATTAGGGTTTTGTCTTTCAAGGTCCAAAAATGCACCATTTCATTTGCAGATGAAGTCAGCAAATATATGAGAGGGACTAAATAAGAAATTTTGTTTTCCTATGTAGAAGATCATCATGATGTAATTATCATATTTTTAGAGTTGTAATTTTTGAGTTTAATGAATTTTATATCAAAATGTCATTTTGATATAAAATTCAAATATGTAATTTATTTATGTTTTTCCAAATGTAATTTTATGTTCTCATATGTAATAAATTCATCCCAAGCTGTCAAATGAAAATCATCCAGCCAAAGTGAAACAAAGAAAGCCAAACTCCATCAACCTGCAATGCCAAAAAATCAGAAAGTTAAAGAGTATAGTGACAAAGGAAAAAGTGAAAATTAGAAAAGTGGGTGATTCAAATTGAAATTTCAAATCCACTAAAGTTATAAAGCCTATCAAGCACCTCAAAACAAGTCATTGTTGCCATTCAGCCATTGAGAGTTTTCAGCAAAGGAGAAATTTCGAGTTTTTTGAGCAGTTTGGGTCAAAATTTCAAGGCGCTGCACGTTTTACCTTGGCGTTGCGCTTTTGTCTTGGCGTTGCGGTTTTGCCCAGCGGCACTATACTTTTTCCCGAAAACACCAGACTAAAATACAATGGCGTTGCATTTTTGCAAAGTGGCGCTGCGCTTTTGTCCAGAGTGTTGTGCGTTTGCACAGTGAAGTTTTTGAAGAGTTTCACCACCTCCATCAAGCTCAAATCTCCTCACAAAATTCTCCAAGGAGCTTTAAATTAGTAAGTGGACCTTAAATCTCCTTTCTTCTCATATATTTGGTGTTCCATTAAAAATTTGAAGTGTTTGTAGCCTATGAAACCCTAATTTCCATTTCCCTCTCATTTTCATGCACCATATCCCTGTTCATGTCCCTAAAATACATATCGATCATACATATTGTTAAATCCTAGGGCTTTCATAGACCTAGGTTTTCATTTACACTCATTCCCTCCATTTCCCTAAGCTAGCCATCTCATCTCTCATTCCCCTCATCTCATTCCATTTACCCTAGGGTTTCCAAAAACCTTCAAAGTTCAAAATGTCTAAAGAGGAGGACAAAGGTGTCAGTGAGGGAAAAACACCAAAGAGAAGTGATCACAAAGGAGGGAAAATCAACAGAAACGGACCAATAACTACAAAGGAACTCATGGATTCTCCTCTCACTGTGTCTTGTTTTAAACATGTTGGTTGTTTTGAGTTTTGTGAGAAAGTGTAGCAGATTCAGTATCATCCTATGTTGACAAGGTTGTTCATCACAAATCTTCATGATAGGAAGGTCACTCTTGCTGGGGTCACTTTTACCATGTCCACTAATTCCATTTCAGCTGCTACAAGGATCCCTAATGTGGGAGAGAAATGGTTTAAAAAGGGAAACCTTGATCTGAGCTATTATGAACCATATCTTAAACCTAGATATAAGGATGACAAGAAAACTATTTTCCCTAACTCTCATCTCCTTGACCGGTATGTCCCTATGACGAAAATAATCATGAAGTAATTCACTTGTGAGGGGAGGTTTTCTCGACTCTATTCATACCATAACCGACTCCTCATGCACTTCACTAGAGTCAGAATTCTTCACATACCCTACTATCTCTCCCACAACATTGACAAGATGGCATACATTGTACAAAGGAGGGATTATAATCATCAAATGCAGAGTCTTTTTCACCATTCCCTCATTAAGATGATAGTCATGCATGAGCTTGAGAAAAAGAACATTTCATGGGACACATTCATTACAATTGAAGTTTTCACTACCCCATCTAGTCAGCATGAGCAGAGCATCCCTTCATCATCTCATCCTCCCATATCCACTTCTCCATCTCAGCCTGCTGCTCATACATCATCACCTAGTCATATGCATTCACCTCATGTTGATCCTGCTTCTTCACCTTTTCATAACCTTTCACCATCATCACATCATGATACTGAGGCATCAAGCAGAGAAAAGGGCATTGAGGCAACTTGGACTAATGTGACTGATGTTGAGCCATTTCCCAAGACCTATCAGAGAGACCACAGGCATGTGTTTGCTTCACTTGGAGTAAAAGGGGCCATGCCTTCTTCATTCGCAAAATAGGTGGACAAGGGCAAGGAAAAGGCTAAAGAGCCAATCATTGAGGAGCAGGAGGATAAACATGAAACAGAGCAGGAGTTTCAACTGATTGACCTTGATGAGGAAGATGAGGACATAAATGCTAGTGCAGAAATTAGAGGAAAAGAAGAAAAGATTAGTGAACTTCAAACTAATCTTTAGAGAGCACAGTATGTGATTGATTTTCTTGAGCAAGAAAATCAGCAACTGAAAACCAAGAAAATCATTGATGAGGTCGGGACCATCAAAGCAAATAAAGAGGCAGAAAAGGCTAAAGCCTTGTTGGAGGAGACCTTGGAAAAAATTGGTGAGATTGATGATGAGGAGGATCAACCTCCAAGATAGAGACCAAAGACAATATGGCTGAAGAGATCTTTAGCTCAGGAAAGACAGAGAGAAGTTGAGTTGGCTGAGCAGCTCACTCCAAGTGATTTGCTTGCCTTAGATATTAGCAAGGATAGAGAATCATGGCTTGATAGAGCCAATTTTAATCTAGAGAGTTTTCTAGAGAAGGAAAATGATATTCAGAGGAAAATGGTGAAGCACTACACCATGAGGAACAGAATTGCAAGGGCCAAGCTCAAACGAGCCCATGCAAAAATTCAAGCTTTGACTGAACAAAAGGAGAAGGAGAGGTTAGAAATAATTTCTGAGGTGTCTCTTCATGCCTCAAGCCCTTGATGAGCAAGTAACCTTACAATTTTGGTAAGTTTTTGACACATTTGGCACTCTAGTGCATTTTTGGTTTTTTGAGCAATTTTGGCACACAGAAAATTTGCAAGGGCGTTGCGATTTTTATTGGAGCCTCTAATGGACAAATGGACACCACCATCATGTTCAGAATGATGAATACATCAACTCTAGCAAGTTTCAGAAAATTTGGAGGAGAATTGGTCCCTCAAAAGTGCAAAAAACCACTAAATTTTCATATTTTTGCCTCTGTTTTGACCATGGTGATGCGCTTTTACCAGTCCTGGGAGATTCACTTTTTGATAGGGAAAATGAGCATCATTTTGGAAACTAGAGACATATTTGGAAACTAGACTCAAAGATATTTCCAATGAGCTATCATGGAGCTGATTTGGATACCGAGAAGGCCTCCCAAAGTTGCTTGCAAAAGAGGCTATTTTTCTTGTCATGGCACTGCACTTTTGCCAGGAAAATTGCAATTTTCATAGTCTTCAGCAATTTTTTGATTTTCACTCCAGTTTGAATTTTTATCTTGGGAAATGAGAAATTACTGATGTAAAAGGTCAAGATAAATGTAAATGTCATGTTTTTACTTTTATTTAAGGTAGATACATTAGGTAAAGCCATCAGTTGAGGTCAAATGAATAAGTTCTTAGAGATATGAATGAGTCACTTTCCTCATCCTGCACTCTAGCTTTCAGTTCAACTTTTCATGTAACAAATCCCTGACCCTTGAGGATGAGAGGAGGTGGTTTAAGGTCTATTTAGCTCAGGTTTTCAGAGGATTCAAGGGTTGGCATCAATTTGAAAGTTTTGTATTGATCAAGAAGCATTTTGGCCTAGACATTAATGATAAATTGCATCTATTTCCTTGGGATTCATGTGGTATGAATGTTTGACTTAGTTTTTTCTCTATGATCATTTGTATGATATGCTTAATTTCAAGTTGAAAGGCATAATTCATGTTATTCATGCTTTGCTTTGGGGAATTTAGCATAATTTGTTCATTTTCTTCAATGTAGAGAGAATTCATCTCATATGCTCTTCCTAGCTCATCACTGGTCTATTCATCTCACCAAAATGACCCTTTGAATGTTAAACCTTCTACCTACCTTTCCCCATCGAATGGATTTCAATTTCATCTCATTGGCCCTAATTCAATCCCCTTGATCTAATCCTTGTTTCAGTGAGCCCAACCCCAATCAAAACAAAAAAAACCCCTGCATTTCATAGCTAGCCTAAAACCTTTTCATCCAGCCCTCTTGGTTGTGATTCTTGTGGAGAGAGCCCTCTCCGACTTGGTAGGGCTAGATACCAAGTTAAAAGGCTGGTTTGTGGTTACCTCTGTTGGGATTCCTTCCTCAGCCTTGGGAATTTGGCGGAGTGATAACACACCTCACCTCACACCTACCCAAGTAACGAGAAAAACGGGGTAAAAATGAGATGATGGGCAGTTAAGAATAGACTCAACCTCCTTGGTGACTTTAAGGAAGTGGAATCCAAGCGGAAAACTATAACACAGACCTATGCCACATGCTATAAGACCCCTAAAGGCTATCCCAGCCATCCACATGACTTGTCCCTGGGTCCCACTGACTTTTTATGAAGAAAACCCCCAGAGGCTCCCTTGATATGGACATGGGTGCATCTGGGAGGCTTTGGATGCTCCCACAAGCCTACGTCCAGGGAATTTTCCCAATAGATCTATGCCAACGTCTGCCAGATTTAAGGTACTTTTTAAGCCCATAATTATGGGAACTACCCAGAACGGCCTAAAATTTCCAAAATTAATTAAACGCGTGACGAAAAGGCTAATAAACCAAAAACTAACTCCAGGAGTAAGCTTGACCATCCCCAACAAGGACTGACATTCTGTCAAATGCTTGGCATCAATGTAACCTACAGGTCTAGGATACAAGATGGAGAATGAATGATTGAAAACTCTTATGAGACATGACAAGAAGGATCGTCACCTTATCCATTGAACTATTATGACATCAATTAGGCATTGCATCCATTATCTTTACAATTACAAGAAAATACATGAAATAACCATGACTTGAACCAGACATATAACCATGTAAATAAAAATGAGAACACAAGCATTAACGCCACACATTAATATGTACAAAAGAAAGATTACTTAGCTTTTATAAAACATAGACAATAGATGAACAGGTTCGGTACTTCCACGTTTCACTCGACCATAGACATGGCCAACCCAAATCTCTCTTCATCCAGTCAACCCCATGACATATTCCAAGCATGAATTTTGGATCTCATAAAACACATCAACCAAAACCAAACCAAGGCTTCTAGAGGCTAAACCACCTCAACCCTCAACCAGTGATTCCACCTCATGGTCAGACATCACAACCATAAATAGATTGGTCTCTACCCAAGCTATCCAAAGCTCTAGAGCGTTTGTTCCAACCAGGGCTTCTAGGACTAGTAACTCAACCCACAAATGCCGCCAGGTTTCCACAGTGTTTTTCCAACCAAGTCTTCCAAGACTAGTAACTCAACCCGCCTAGGGCTTCCATAGCATTTTTCCAACCAAGGCTTCCAAGTCTAGTAACTCAACCCAAGCTGTTACAGGGCTTCCAGAGTGTTTTTCCAACCAAGGCTTTCAGGAACTAGTAACTCAACCCTAGCTAAAGGAAATATGAGAACTAATCAGAAAGAAATAATGAAATGAATCCAAAACTCCATGGCTATCAAAGAAATGGCAAGGCTAGGAAAATCCACTGTCAATTCAGGAAATCCTCCATGCCATCCTCCATGCCAATGACAGATCATGACCAAGAAACCACATGCATACACCATGCATGCCAAACTAGTGAGGAAAACATACATGCAACTCAGTACCTGCAAGCAAAACCCGTTGTCCTCTTGCACTTTCGTACTCTTTCTTTTTCTTCTTGCTCAAAAATACAAGTATACCACACTCTCCAAGAGTGCTCCAAGAAAAATCTAAGTATCCAAGTACGAGAGAGAGAATAGAATGAGAGATCCACCATAAGATTAACAAAAGTTTTGAAAAGAAACTTATGAATTGATCCTCAAAAGCCTTTTTATTAATGAGGCCTCTATTTTGTTCAATTTTCCATTATTTTCCTTCATTTCCTCCTCACATGCAACCTGTGACCTTTCACCTCCCTTTTCTCATTTTTTCCTTTATTTTCATAAATAAAATGCCAATAATGCCTCTTTGCCTTTCCAAAGCCTTTTTCAATTTCCTTTAGCCATAATGACCAAAATGAACACCCTCTAGGATGTTTTTCTCGCCATTCAGATTGGAATACATGTCCCATGATCGTGGTATTATATATTTTTACATGAATTTTTACCAAGGCTATTACAAAACCCTCCCCTTGGGGGAACACCATCCTTGGTGTTCAATGACACCTATAACAAGCTAGACTGTTGAAAACAAAACATACTGCCCATGGAGCTTTATAACATAGCTCGTTGCAATATTTACAATGACTATCTGCTAAAACATGACAATCATACCATTTACTGAAGCTTTGTAACATAAATCATTATGATATTTACAATAACAACCACATATACTTAAGAAAATTTACTTCAAACAACAAATAACCATATTGTCTATGGAGCTTTATAAACTAGCTCGATACAATATTTATGATAATATACACATGTACACATTTTCCCAACCAGAAAATAAAAGGATACAATGCATGTATCAATCAAGAGAATCCATAGGCTTACACCTCCACCCTCAAAAGTAGTACCACGATTCATCTCCTTCCCATGAAGTCCAGAATCCACTGTCAAAGTCAAAGTTGCATCCAATTTCCAACGCTAGAATCCTGTGCCACTTTTATTTTTAGTGAACAATTATCAGCTCATTGTTCCAGGCCACACTCCCAATGTGCATTTGATTCCATTTGGAAATGCTAATGACCAAAAAAAATCCATCCCCGACCTTCCCTTCTCTCCTACACAGTCCCTCGAGAAATTTGGTAATCCCCTTCCATGCAATCACTCACCTTGCAAGTTCCGCTGGTACCCCCATCCCAGACAGTCCATCCCTTGGAAAGGCTTACTCACATTGGAAGGTCAAACAACCAAGGCATATACTTGCTTGAAAAACATCATACTAGTCATAGCATGCTCATGGAAATCAATGGACACTATTGGGTACCAATGTCCCACAATGGCTCTGCTCCTGAAGTGCTTTACCAACATATTGTTGCATTTTTAAATTCCTTTGCTGCTACTTCTAATCCTTCAAGCCAGTTTTCAATCATCCCAAAACTGGCATTTTCATCCTCTCTTGTACCAAGAACATAACTTCCATTAGATTCAAAATAAATTTAAATAAATTCACATCATACCTGATTGGTAACCCGTCAATAAGGCACACTTGCAATCTTGTTTCCTTCTTGTCACAAAAAATCAAACCAGATCTTTCACCAAGTCATCATGAATAAACATATCACATTTGGTTAGCTCAAAACGCAACCATCATAAATTAAAATCAATCGCATAAAATCATCATAAATCATAATCATAAATCACATGTAACCATCATAAGTTATAATCATAGATCACATGCATAATTAAAAATAAAATACAATATTGATACTGTTAGGTCTCTGTAGTTTGCAAAATACAAAGCTGCAGAGCCTACATATGAACCACTTTGGGATTCTAGGATCTAGCCCTCCTGAATCCAGAGAGGGATCTCTCTATAAGTGCAAAGATTGATTTATCTTTTAAGGCTTTTAGTGTGATATTAGGCTAGTTATTAAGAACAAGGGTTTTGTTTGGTTTTGGTTGGGAAAGGATATGATGAAGGTGAAGGAAGTCTATATGAAGGGTGAAGGTGTAAATAAGTGGGAGAATGGTTCAGCTAATTAGATAGGCAAGGAGCAGCTTTAATCCATTGGGCTATGGAGTCATAAGAGGGTTTAATTGAAACAGCAAGGTTCAAGAGTGGTCCATGGGGCAAGTCTTCTATGTCAAAGGATCTCTTTAAGTTGATTTTATGGAATGGAACAATAAGAAATGGAGTGAGGGAAATCAAACAAATGAAGAACAAAGAGCAACCTAAGATCAAGTAAGTACTTTGAAACTATCATGCTTTTGGCATGCACTTAAGGAAAGACACAAAGTAATCTAAGATCAAGTAAGTACTTTGAAACTATCCTGCTTTTGATGTACTTTCAATAGAAAACATTTAAAACACTTAGAATAGCTTAAGATCAAGTAAAGACTTTTAACTTAGCCTGCTTTCAGCATATTCAAAGGGAAACTTTTCAAAACAATTGTTGGAGAAGAAACTAGAGGACAGGGCTAACCATAGACTTCCCTAGTTTCAACTTTAATTAGCAAACTTTTCAAGACAACATTTAAGATAAACAAAGAATAGCCTAAGATCAGGTAAGGACTTTGAACCTATCCTGCTTTCAGCATACTCTTAAGGGAAACTTTCAAACAACATTTGTAGAAAGAACTAGAAGACAGGGAAAACCATAAACTTTCCTAGTCCTACTCTACTTAGCATGTAATGAAAATATCATTCAAGAACAATGTTTAAAGTTTAGACAATAAGACATGGGCTCACCAACATTCCTTAACTGCTTTGACTGTATTAAATCATTCTTAAATATACAAAGGAGGAAAACATAAAGATAAAGCTTATCAGTGAGAGTAGGGTACTTCTAAGAGTAAATCCTAGCTCTATATTTGTTGTTCTTTATCAGAGAAAAGTGGACAGAATGGAAATATAAAGAAAAATAACAATTACTGTGAGAAACACATCACCATTGACATATACCAAGATCCCATAAATCAGCTATTTGTATTTGATGTTCAAACCAGTTACAATCATCAAGTCTAGTGGATTTCTACAGCTTCAAACTTCTCATCTTAGCTTATGTATCTTCAATTAAAAACATGGCTTCAACAACTTCAAAAAACTATTTACATGCAACAGATATCCAGAGACCAACCCCTAAATTATCTTCTACAGAAGTATTTATAGAAGAAATGAAGAGGTGGGATGCGAGAAAAGATCTCTAGGTTCAATTAATACAAGTTAATGCTTCTCGGCCTTTGAGGGGCTCAATAGAGAAGTTTTCTGATATTTCCTCTGTATTAATTGGTTTTCAATAAGTTTTTAGCTTCTTGGTAGATTTTGTTGACTTTAAAACTCTTTAGGCAGGTTGGCAATAACTTTAACTGTCTTTAGGCAAAAATACCAGTGACTGGGCAATAACTCTGCCTTCTTTTGATTTATTGAGACTGCTAGTGGCACTTTGGTAGCTAAAGAGGATATTTTGGCCTCTGATGTGGTAATGGAGGCCTCCTTACTGATATTTTTCTCTGTTTAACCTCAAAACACTTTAATCTGTCTTTACTCTGTGTTTAGGCTTAATTAGCCTTGATCTCTGCTCCGGGTCTTCATTCTTCTGATATTGTCTTTGTTTCTTTAAACCTGTGGATTAAAAACCTTGATTTTCGGGCTTAGGCATTAATCCCTTTACTGTTAATTCTTCATTTTGATACACTTTGTTTGTGTTGTTTGTGCAGGTGGCTTTATGCAGTTGGAGGGCTTCTGCTAAACCCTGGATTGTGATCCAGATGATTTAAACCTGGATTCAAAACTTGCATCTCCTTTTTCCTTTGATTTTAATCCACAAAATCGTCATTCTAGGCCTTTTTGTCACCTGAATGTGACTGGGAAAAACACAGAGCAAACACCGTTTAAAACCCTACAAAAACACACAAACACATTATAAAACCCTGCGGAATTTGGTTAAAACTGCTTCAGAGGTTTTTAATGGAGGGGATGGAGCTGTGCGAAATGGAGGAATTTGCAGCAAAAAGGGAGAAAAACCCTTGGTGGAAGCGAAACAGGTGAAAATGGAGTTTGGGCGCAACATTGAATAAGAGCCATCGGATTAGGATAATGAACGGTCGAGATAGCTTGGCGAAATGTTTTGGGAGCAAATCAGGGTGGAAAGTGAAACGAGGGCGAGATTAAAATGGGACCGTCCGATCTCAGAGATCGACGGCCAGGATTAAAAGATGAAAAGAAAAGTGGCGAGGGCGGAGCAGTATAGCGGAAAACCATTAGTGGTCTTCGTGCAACGTTCGAGTGGTTTTAGATTTTGGTCGAAAAAACGCGATTCCATACACTTGCTGACACCTGTCTTTTCAAAACCGCCTATATCACGTAATTTTTTGATGTTAACCCTCGGGCGCAAAAATTACGCGATATGCATTTCTGGCCGTCGGATGAGGGGTAGCAGATCGAACGGCTCAGGTTGAGCACGATCGATGAAGAGTTGCGCGGACGAGGAAAGGTGGGCCTGGCATTTATTTTGTCGTGGAGCGGGTGGGTTTATTGGTTTATCGGGTTTAGTCCCGATCGTTCGATCCTTGAAACGAACGGTCAGGATTCAAAGATGGGGAAAGTTATGAAAGGGAAAGGCAGGTGAACGGGCAGAGATCGGGTAGCCCAGTGGCCGTTGATCTATGTAGATCAACGGTCCAGATCTATTGAAAAAATTATAAGGTCGGGGCAATGAAAAACAAAGGAAAAAGGGTTTGGGCCTTTTAGCGCCCGATTGCAGGGCTTTGTGGCATATGGAGGTCAGGAGCTAAAGGAAATAATTCGTCGGGGGCTTAAAAAACCTTATAGTGCAGAAAGGGTGTTTTTAAGCCAAAAACAAGGATTTTAAGGCCAAAACAAGGCTTCGGTAGAGGAGATAGGAGTTTTTAAACCAAATGAAAGGAGAACAAATGGTTTAAAAGGGTATTTGGAATGATATAGAGGTTAGATGAAGGGTTTTTGAGGGATTTTATGAAGAGAGAAAAATGGGTGAAAGGAGGAGTGAAAATGATGGAAAATGGGCTTCTTAAGCAGTTTTCTTTGGTAAACAACAAGTTCTTTAGGATTTAAAGTGAAACAGCAGTGAAGATTATCTCAAAGGATAATCATCATCATAAGACTTCATGAACTCACAATTTGGTCAGTAAATTGTTTCTTGAAGGCTAAAAAGATTTAGCCACCATTTGATATGGCAAAATTTTTATAGGTGGCTAACAGTGGCTCCACAGGGGGATGGCATCTTCTTGAAGGTGTCAAGAACTTCAGACAAGTCTTCTCTGGAAGCTGATCAGTGCCTTGCACTTTGATAATTTTTTTATCAGTTGTTTTAACAAAAATGATTAAAACTTGATATATCAACAAAAAATATCTCTCAAACCACTACCTACACAACCTACTTTCTAGCATTTTTTCTTCAGCAGGTGCATTTGGACTTGCAAACCTTTTCATCAATCATTTTATTCTTTTATTGAAAACATAAAACTATTCTAAGTCTACCCTTATTTCTCCATGAACTCAGATTAAACAGTTGAGTTCATAAGCTTCTCTACCTAATTATTATCTGTCAGGATTAGGCTGTCTAACAGACTTTTATTCTCTAAATTCTAAAATAGAAATTTAAAAACAGCCAAGCCAGGATTAAACAGTCTAACTTGTTGTTGATATATGACATAAAAACAAGCTGCACATAGACTAAAATTTGCAGAAGATTTTAAAACAAAACAGTGAAGGCTTGAGGTCTGAAAATCAAAAACATCCTTCATTATTTCTTCAGCTCTGTTTTGAATTTGTTTGAGTTGTCTTTCTTTCTTTTTTGGTTCAAGTTTTGAGCTTGTTTGAACCTTCATTTTTCTATCCCAATATACCTTACTGATAAGCCAAGATTGAGCTGTTTGGCTGATCTAATTCACTAACCTATCAGCAGTAAATTGAAAAACTAATTAGTCATGATTAGGCTGTATGACTAACTAGAAGTGTGTTTTTAGGAGTGGCATTTGAGCTTGCACTCTTTCAGATTTTATTTCTCTTTTTGGTATGGGGCTATACCTTTCTTATTTTCATTCTGCCCTCTTTTCTATTTTTTTTTTTTTTTTTGTATTTTTTCATTTTCTAACTTTGAAAGAAATGATGGATGTGATATTTACAATGAGGAAAAAATAAAAAAGCTTCAAACTGGTACAGTCAAGAAAAATAATGTTTGAGCATCTTGCCATTGACATGACCTCCAAAAATTTCAATTCCATTCACTTACTGCAAGAAATAAGTATTGTTACGAGCAGTAGAATGAATGAGATAAGGGCCTAGCCATAAGTTATCAAATTTTCCATGTTTTCCCTTATCTTCTCTCCTGGAATCCCACTTTAAAATTTTATCACCAATGTTGAAATCACTGGCCTTGGTTCTTTTATCAAACAAATTCTTGATGTTTTCTTGCTTCTGTAGTGCTCTGCTGTAGACTTCTTCTCTGGTTTGTTGAAGGTGTATAGTCTGATTGATTCTTCTTGTCATATCATTGTCCTCAGAATGTACTTCTTGGATCAGCTTCATGACTGGCACTCCTAGACTGGTTGGAAAACTTGCATCTGCTCCATAAACAAGCTGGTAGGTGACATTCCAATTGATTTTTTAAGTGTTAATCTGTCAGCCCAAAGTGCATGTACTAGCTTTTACTAGCTTTGTGTGCCATGCTTTCTTATTGCCTTCCAGCAACTTCTTGATTATATTCACCAAACTCTTATTTGAGGATTCTGCCAACCCATTACCTTGAGGGTAATAGGAAGTAGAATGACCCAATGTAATCTGATATTTATGACAGAATTCAACCATATTTTTGGATCCAAATGCAACAGCATTGTCAGTGATAATCTTCCTAGGGCAGCCAAATCTAGATAGGATATGATTTTCAAGGAATTTTATGATGACATAGTTATTGTCTTGCCTAGAAGGGATTGCTTCTATCCATTTGGTAAAAAAGTCTGTTGCAGTGAGAATCCATCTATGTTGGGCAGATGAAGCTGGATGGATTTACCCAATGAAGTCTAGACCCCACTGTTGAAAAGGGGCTTTAACAGTGATTGGATGCAAGGGTAAGGGTAGCAGTTTTCTTTTGCCTTCAAAGAGTTGGCATTTGTGACAGACAATAATCATTTTATGGACATCTTGAAAGAGGGTGGGCCAATAGTGACCAGCTCTAAGGATTTTATTAGAAGTTGTCTTCCAATAAAGGTGGCCTCCACATTCTCCTTCATGTAATTCATGCTTGATCTTATCTGCATCATTCTCAGGCAAACATTTAAGCAATAATCCACTAGAATTTTTCCAATATAGACATTTATCCAAAATGCAGTAATTAACAGCTTTCAACTTTAAAAATCGTGCCTTCATTTTAGACAAACTAGGAGGTGTATTCAAATTTAGCAAAACATATAAAATATCAGCATACCAAGATGAAAACAGAAAATTATCTTCAATAATGGGAGTTGGCAACTCCTCCTGTTCATCTAATGCATCTATCATGTTTATATCAAGAGCTTCGAAATTAGACTCAGCCATTAATATTGCTAGTCCTTGGCCTTTTATGAGCTTATTGGGCTTGATTTATAAATCATATTCAAGTATCACATCAATCCACTTTCCTCTTTTTCCATTTGGGTTCTGGGTTAAATTGTCTTTTACAACTGAACTTGGCACAAATGCAATTATGTGGGAGTGTAAAATGTAAACTCTGAAGTCTTTTAAGGCTTTGACTAAGGCAAGGCTTGTTTTTCCATGATATTGTACTTCAGAGGTGCATCTCTCAATGCTTTACTAAAGAATGCAATTGGTTGCTCTTGTCCCTTCAAATGTTTCTGTAATAGGATAGCAGTTACTGTGTGTTCTGATGCAAATAAAAAAATGAAAAAATCTTTTGTAAAATCAAAACTAATGAGAACTGGTGTTTTGGTTAATGCTTGTTTTACCAGTTCAAATGATTTATTTGCTTCTAAGGTCCATTTAACTCCTTCTTCCTTTTTCAACATGTTTGTTATGTTTCTAAGGAGTTCAGCTAGATTGGGTATGAACCTTCTCAAGAAATTAATCTTCCTAATGAAATATTGAAGTTCCTTGATGTTTCTAGGATGGTTGATTAGCAATATATCATCAATCCTCTTTGGGTCTATCTTTATCCTCTCTTCTGATATGATATGTCCAAGTAGTTTGTCTTCTTGGAGACCAAACATTGTTTTCTTTGGATTTAAAGATAACCCATATTTTTTGCATTTCTCAAAGACTTTTCTCAAGTGCTCTACGTGTTATTCATCTGTTTTGGAAAAAACAGTGATATCATCAAGGTAAATAATGATGAAGAAGTCTAATTCTTCTGAGAATGCAATATCCATGGCTCTCTGAAATGTGGCACCAACATTCATTAAACCAAAGGGAATTTTCACATACATGAAAGTACCCCAAGGTGTGGTAAAGGCTGTTTTAATTTGATCATCGGGATGTACTAGAATTTGGTTATAACCTTAGAAGCCATCTAGCGAAGAAATTCTTTTAGAACCAACTACCCTTTGTAAAATGTGATCCATCTTGGGTAAAGGGTAGTTGTCCTTCAATGAGGCTTTGTTTAAGTTCCTAAAATCAATACAAAGCCTTATTTCTCCTGTCTTTTTCCTAACTGACACAAGATTAGACACCCAATCTGAATATCTAACAGGGACTATGATTCCAGCATCAAACATTTTCTTAATTTCTTTCTCAACCAGCGGTAATTGAATAGGGTTTATTCTGCGCAATTTTTGTCTATAGGGCTTCTGGTTTTCTTTGAGGGGTATCTTATGTTGAATTATCTCTGTGTCATAGGATTTTAGATCCTCATAACTCCATGCAAATACATCAGAAAATTCCTTAAACAACTCAATGTATTTCAACTTGATGTGAGCTGGCAAATTTTTAGACAGTTTGATCATTTTTGGTTTTTGTTCACTGCCTATGTTACATTCTTCAACTTCAGTTTCAACAGGCTCCAATTTTGGTTTTTTGGCAACATCATTGAAATCAAACAATTCTTCTAATGGGACTAGTCCTTTTGGCAAGCTTTGAGTGTTAGATTGCAGCATTTCTAGATCTTCTTTTTCTAAGTCTGCACTAACTTCTGTTGTATGTTCAAATTTATTAGCTAACAGATTTGTCTCAGCAATCTCTGGAGACTTTACTTCTTCATCAAGTGGGTTTTCTTCCATCGGACAGTCTGGTTCATACTATGAATCTGAACTTGGTAGCTCAAATTCATTTCTGGACTGTAGGAAGTCTTCTATTTGTTTATCTCCATTAAACACTTGCCAATATTTTTCATTGTCTAGGACAGCTGGTCTAAATTTGACTTGGGTGGTGAATTGTTTGGTTTCATAAGGTGTTAGACAAGTTCTAGTAGCAAAGGCTAAACCATTGGCAAGAATATTTTGGTTTCTTGGGACAAAGACAAGTTGGAGTTCATCAAATGTTTTCAATAAATCCATGACATCATTTATATAGGCTCTAATTCTGGGGTGTTTGGCACTATATTCTCCATTCACTTGCCTAATAATTAACTTTGAGTCCCCATACACTTTTATCCTTTTGGCCCCTAATTTCTTCAATAAGTGTAGGCCTAAAAGGAGGGCTTCGTACTCATCTATGTTACTGATACATTGAAAGTTTAACTTGTAGGAATGCCCTTCAGCATGACTGTTTTCAGGGTTGTGTATCCATATGCCTGCTCCGGCATCATTTCTAGTGCAAGACCCATCAAAATTCATACTCCAAAGAGGACTAGTTTCAGATTGACTAGTTTGACTACTATCCTCTTTATCTATTGTGATTTTAGATTGCTCTTGTAAATTAGCACTATGTTGAATTTGGTTTAGTTACTCATGTTCTTCATTATGTTGAGGACTCTTCTCTTGACTCACAAAGTTGACAACCAATGGATGAATGTTTTGTAGCTCTAGACCTGTGATTAGTTTGATGTGGTTTTCTGTTTTGGAAAATTGTTTTGATACTCTTGTCTTGTCTTCCTCCTTTTCTGTTTCTGCCACTATGTTACAGTGAGAAGTGGCCACTAAGTCAGTTAAGGTTTCCTGCTCATTAAATGTTTCATGATTGAAGAGAATAAATGAGTCAAGGCTTTCAAGAACAATGTTTAATGTTTAGACAGTAAGACATGGGCTCACCAACATTCCTTAACTGCTTGGACTGATTAAATCATTCTTAAATATATAAAGGAGGAAAACATAAAGATAAAGCTTATCAGTGAGAGTAGGGTACTTCTAAGAGTAAATCCTAGCTTTATATTCGCTGTTATTTATCAGAGAAAATTGGATAGAATGGAAACATAAAGAAAAATAACAATTACTGTAGGAAACACATCACCATTGACATAGACCAGGATCCCATAAATTAGCTATTTGTATTTGATGTTCAAACCAGTTGCAATCATCAAGTCCAGTAGGTTTCTATAGCTTCAAACTTCTCATCTCAGCTTATGTATCTTCAATTAAAAACAGGGCTTCAACAACTTCAGAAAACTATTTTCATGCAACAGATATCTAGAGACCAACCCCTAAATTATCTTCTACAGAAGTATTTATGAAAGAAATGAAGAGGTGGGATGCAAGAAAAGATCTCTAGGTTCAATTAATACAAGTTAATTCTTCTCGGCCTTTGAGGGGCTCAATAGAGAAGTTTTCTGATATTTCCTCTGTATTAATTGGTTTTCATTAAGTTTTTAGCTTATTGGTAGATTTTGTTGACTTTAAAACTCTTTAGGCAGGTTGGCAATAACTTTGACCGTCTTTAGGCAAAAATATGACTGACTGGGCAATAAATCTGTCTTCTTTTGATTTATTGAGGCTCCAGGTGGCACTTTGGTAGTTGAAGAGGATATTTTGGCCTTTGATGTGGCAGTGGAAGCCTCCTTACTGATATTTTTCTCTGTTTAACCTTAAAACACTTTAATCTGTCTTTACTCTATGTTTAGGCTTAATTAGCCTTGATCTCTACTCTGAGTCTTTTCATTCTTCTGATATTTTCTTTGTTTCTTTAAACCCGTGGATT
Organism: Pinus albicaulis; assembly: GCA_034641835.2. Lineage (NCBI taxonomy): Eukaryota > Viridiplantae > Streptophyta > Pinopsida > Pinales > Pinaceae > Pinus > Pinus albicaulis. The sequence goes on from CM076569.1 coordinate 674,612,222, forward strand.
AAAAATCTTGATTTTCAGGCTTAGGCATTAATCCCTTTGTTGTTAATTCTTCATTCTGATACACTTTGTTTGTGTTGTTTGTGCAGGTGGCTTTATGCAATTGGAGGGCTTCTGCTAAACCCTGGATCATGATCTAGATGATTTAAACCTGGATTCATAATTTGCAGCTCCTTTTTCCTTTGATTTTAAGCCACAGAATCGTCATTCTGGGCCTTTTTGTCACCTGTCTGTGACTGGGAAAAACTCAGAGCAAACACCGTTTAAAACCCTGCAAAAACACACAAACACATTATAAAACCCTGCGGAATTTGGTTAAAACTGATTCAGAGGTTTTTAATGGAGGGGATGGAGCTGTGCGAAATGGAGGAATTTGCAGCAAAAAGGGAGAAAAACCCTTGGCGGAAGCGAAACATGTGCAAATGGAGTTTGGGTGCAACATTGAATAAGATCCGTTGGATTAGGATAATGAACGATCGAGATCACTTGGCGAAATGTTTTGGGAGAAAATCAGGGTGGAAAGTGAAATGAGGGCGAGATTAAAATGGGACCGTCCAATCTCAGAGATCGATGGCCAGGATTAAAAGATGAAAATCAAAGTGGCGAGGGCAGAGCGGTATAGCGGAAAACCATTAGTGGTCTTCGCATGGCATTCAAGTGGTTTTATATTTTGGTCGAAAAAACGTGATTCCATACACTTGCTGACACCTGTCTTTTCAAAACGGCCTATATCGCGTAATTTTTTGGTGTTAACCCTCAGGCAAAAAAATTACGCGATATGCATTTATGGCTGTCGGATGAGGGGCAGCAGATCGAACGGCTCAAATTGAGCACGATTGATGAAGAGTTGCGTGGACGAGGAAAGGTGGGCTCGACATTCATTTTTTCGTGGAGCGGGTGGGTTTATTGGTTTATCGGGTTTAGTCCCGATCGTCCGATACTTGAAACAAACGGTCATGATTCAAAGATGGGGCGGGTTATGAAAGGGAAAGGCAGGTGAACGGGTGAACATCAGGTAGCCTAGTGGCCATTGATCTATGTAGATCAATGGTCCAGATTTATTGAAAAAATTATAAGGTTGGGGCAATGAAAAACAAAGGAAAAAAGGGTTTGGGATATGGTTTAAGGCCTTTTAGCGCCTGATTGTGGGGATTTGGGGAATATGGAGGTTAGGAGCTAAAGGAAATAAGCCCTCGGGGGCTTAAACAACCTTATAGTGCAGAAAGGGTGTCTTTAATCCCAAAACAAGGATTTTAAGGCCAAAACAAGGCTCCGGTAGAGGAGATAGGAGTTTTTAAACCAAATGAAATGGGAACAAATAGTTTAAAAGGATCTTTGGAATGATATAGAGGTTAGATGAAGGGTTTTTTATGAAGAGGGAAAAATGGGTGAAAGGAGGAGTGAAAATGATGGAAAATGAGCTTCTTAAGCAGTTTTCTTTGGTAAACAACAGGTTCTTTAGGATTTAAAGTGAAACAGCTGTGAAGATTATCTCAAAGGATAATCATCATCATAAGACTTCATGAACTCACAATTTGGTCAGTAAATTGTTTCTTGAAGGCTAGAAAGATTTAGCCACCATTTGATATGGAAATTTTTTTATAGGTGGCTAACAGATACTTATCCTTTATCGGTCCTTACTTATGCCTTTATTCTTTTGTACACACACTGGATCGGTTTCCACACCCGACAAGAACCCAGTGCCCTTAATTCTCTTCACTCATGTACACATACACATAATGTACAACACATACATCCACAAAAGATGTACAACACCACATAATAGATACACCCACACCCGATGTACAACACAACAAAATACATACACCTACATCTGGTGTACAACACAACATAATACATATACCTACATCTGGCATACAACACAACACAATACATACACATATATCTGGTGTACAACACAACACATACATACACATACATCCGATGTACAACATAACACATACACCTACACCCAGTGTACAACACAACATAATACATACACACATACGGTGTACAACACAACACATACACCTACACCCGGTGTACAACACAACACAATACATATACACACACAGTGTACAACACAATACATATACACACACATAGTACAACACAACGAATACACATGTCATGATGCCATGATTGCACAATGCACATACATGATACCACATGACCAAAACACAACATGCACACAATACCACATGTACACTAGTACCATATGTACAATATGTACACAATACCACATGTACATAGCACCACCTGCACAACATGTGCACAACATCACATGTACATGACACCACTTGCACAATGTGTACACAATGCCACATGTACATCGAACTACCTGTACAACGTGTATGCAACACCACATGTACACAAAACCAGATGCACGACATGTACATGACATCACATGCACGACATGTACACAACACCACCTGCACACAATACCACATGTACAACATGTACACAACACCACATGCACACAACACAATATGTATAATCATGCACATAACACCATATGTACAACACACACACACACAACACCATATGCACCTAGCACTGCATATAAAACATGTACGTAGCACCATACGTACACAACACCGCATATCCAACATTCGCACAACACCATATGCACACAACACCGCATATCCAACATGTGCACAATACGATATGTACATAGCACCACATATCCAACATGTACATAACACCTTTTATACCTAGCACCGCATATGCAATATGCACACAACACTATATATAGAACATGAATACAATATCATAGGTACACAATACTACATATGTTACATGTACACATCACCATAGGTACAATCACTGAATATACAACATGCACAACATATACACAACAATAGTACTGCACATCCATAGACCACACACTCACCCCATAAGAAACCTTGCTTCTAGTGTCTTTCCACTATCCATCCTTATCCTAGCATGCCGCCGATCACACTACTTTCATTTCGCTGATGTACGCCTTAACATTACCCGTTACCTGTTCATAACATAAACATAGGGATGGTACAAGCATATAATATCAATTCATGTCCACATGATACTGACCTCATAGAACTATCATAGTTACTCTTACCACTTAATTCCTCATCAGACCAATAACCTCTTCACGCCATTCACCTGCATAAGAAGTCATTCCTCCACAAGAATGATCCTTTAAAACCATGTCATACAATGGCATAGATAGATAGATACATACATATATATAATCATTAGCATAAGCAATCATGATCATATCATACAACGACATACATACACACATGTATACATATAAACATCAACATAAAACAATCATGATCATTGATGACCCTATTAAATAACAATGTACATACATACATGTATGCATATAAACATTATCATAAATTGGTCATGATCCAATCAGACAACGACATACATACATGCATATACACATATATAGACATTAGCATAATCATGATGACAACATAATTACCAGATATCATAAGGTCAAGGTTAAGAGAACTCCTTTATGTGTTCATAGTATGCACAACATTGAGAACAACAGTTCCCAACACAGGCAAGGCATCTGACACCACAAGTCTTTTCACTTTACCTTACTTGATTACCTTTCTCATGATTGTCCTGCCACAGTCCATTGACACCAATGAACCCAACCAATCCAATTCACTATCATTCTTTTTCCTTCAACTATCCTTACTCATGCATTGAGCTCTGTCTGAGTCTTGCATCACCTGTTGGGTTTCATTTAGCTTCCCTAAGCTCCATTAACTTTCCTCCTTCCCAACCAATTCCAAATACCCTCAAAACATAAAAGGAAAGAACAAGAAACAAACAAGAGGAAAACCATGAAAACCAATATCAATATGACAACACAAACAAAGTGGAAAGGCCTTGCACTAGACATAAACAAAACCCATAAATCAATCTCAAACAAATCACAAAAGAGAAAAAGCAAAAGACTAGAAAAAACACCATGACTCAATCCTCATGGTTCCCATTACTTCCAAAGGAATTCTCATCTCGAGCCTTCTTCAAGATTTCATGGAAATATCTTTCCATGCAGTCCCTTCCATCATACTGCCATAAACACATAACTGTCAGCACATAAATAAATATAACAATATACCAGTTATCTTACCTTGTTGTGCCAAGTGCATTGCTTCGTAAATGAACACATCCATACCATCTCTCAAGGGACTCCAATTCCCTTTAAAAATCTAACTATAACTAGAAACCAATTGTTATACCTGTCAAATACATGCTCATGAATCTAGCATATATCCACATAGATGAAATCAAGGTTAAGAAGACTTATTGTTTCGATGCAAAGCGCTCATTTCTTTGGAATTAGGGTTTCCAAACATATCCCAAGGAATTCTTACCCAATTCCTTTCTTTTACCAATTAACTTGCTACAATTGAGTCTTACTACATGTTATCGCATCACCCAACTATTAGTTATACAAACAATTCAATGGTTACCTTGTCATGCTAATACCAAGCGTGTTGCCCTGCAACTGTTCACACATGTCAATTACATGTTCCAAATATCAATACATCATATATATTAACTAAAATCAGCCTCTACCACGACTAAAAACAATATCATAATCAACTAATAGTCAAAATCAGAATACTGCAACTATCACCTACTTATACTCAAGTACATATCAGTTGTTCTCAACACATATTGCGTTAGTACAACCATCTTAAAACCAAATCATTTCTTCATGCAATCTTATAGATACATACTCATATCATGCATCTAATCAAACATTCAAACAACATATAGATGACATAATAAATGCCAAACACTCAAACACCAAATAGATGACATAAAAAAACTCATACCTTAATGTATCTAAGGGGAGGCTATCTCGTCTGAACAATCAATCTACTTAGCACGATATAAATTCACAACAAATAAGCTTAAACAAAAATAAGATCATGATATCCATAACAATAACTAATTAACATGTTCACATCCTAAGCTCATAAACATTTTTCGTTGATGCATAACAATCACATATGTATGATCAATCTATATTAGTACAACACAATGTCACAAATAAGTCGACTCGTACCTAAATTTCATAAGCCTAACCATATGCATAGGCCAATTCAATTTAGCATGATACATATAACATCAAGATATTAATGCTTTAACCCTAATCATCAAGTTAAGTAACATATAACAAGAATAAGTTAGCATATATCATGCTCATCAACAACATATAACATAATAATCGAGCTAACTACAAGTTAACATATAACATATTCACCAAATACTTATAACATAATCATCGAGTTAACTAACATAAAACAACAACAACAATGCATACAACCACAAGTTACTATCATTCATGACTATCTGACACATGTGTATATGACTACATTGATCAACTTTCAATTGTCATATATGTAACCATAGTAATAATAGAATGACAAACATATAAGTAACCCTAATGCTTACAACGACCATGAATCACATACCTACATGCTTGTATGGCAATATGTTCTTACCCCAAAGTCCATTGTTGCAACTTCACTTTAATGACATGCATCTCCTACTCTATCACAACCAACACATTAGCATCATAACATATCAATATCATCATGATGACCTAATTACATACAATGACCTCATGTACAAAAAAATTAACCATGACAATGCATGCATAACAACTTATAGACATTGACATGCATAAAAAAATCATATACAACTGACATGCATTCATTACAAACAAAACCCAACAACATCATCAACTTCCCCATGTTGACACAACGACAACAGTGACCACCACCATGCATACACAACAAGCACATAGTCCACAAACATAAAAAACACGTATGAAACTAACATGTATGCATGAAAAACACATTATTCTCATCTGGTCCAAGTGTTTAACTTGGCTCTGATAACAGTTGTAACGTCCACCTCCCCTCACTACTAGCCAAGTAACTGACCTATTATGCGGGATTTACGATTGCAGACAAAGGTAGCTCCCCTAGGTCGGTGGTTAACCTAGAACAACAGAGAGACAAGGAACTCAATGCTTTTCCTTAAATTAAATAGATGACAGAGTGAGGCATACCTGGAATTCATCACATGTTTCGCTCCTTTGTTAGGTCCCTATATTACTAGTATAGTCCCTTATTGTTGCTAGTGTAACCCCCTTATTATTATTGTTGTACCCCTGTAACCCCCATATTGTTATTATTGTGCCCTTACATTATTATTGTTAGGTCGGCTAGGATTACATTGTGGCCCCATGGACTCTTATATATAGAAAGGAGGATTTGGTCATTTGAATAATCCAGGAATTGTTCATTTATGTAATGTATTGGAGGTTTCCCCCTCAAAGTGGCTGATTTCTAAGGCGTTGACCTCTCTTCTCTTCTATTTTTGGAGCTGGTTTCATAACATTTGTAATCAGAGCTTTGGATTCTAGGGTTTCGTTGCTCCAAACAGGTCATCGTGGAATTTTCACTATAACATTTTTTATATGAAGGTTTAGAAGCTGAAATTTTTATAGAGCAAAGCCAAAATCCCGAGGAACGTCGTGGAAAAATTTCAGATCTTGGTTCGTAATATTTTTGGAGATACGATCTGTGCAAGTTATAATTTTTGCAGGCTCTTGAATTTAACCTAAACAGGTCATCGTGGAATTTTCGCTATAACTCTTTTTATACGAGGGTTCAGAAGCTGAAATTTTCATAGAGTGAAACCGCAATCCTGAGGAATGGCGTAGAAAAATTTCAGAGCTTGATTCACAATATTTTGGAGATATGATCTGTGGAAGTTACGGATTTTTTAGGCTCTCGAATTTCATCTCAAAGAGGTGACCGTGGGAAAATCGTCATAACTCTCTCTCTGAGCATTGGATTGGAATTCTGTAAAAAGTGGTCACAAGTGCACGGAATTTAGTTTCTTTTGTATCAATTTTAGAGCCAAAGGAGGAAACAGTGACACGTGGAAATTCATACAATTTCTCTCTACTGAACAAGTCCATAATTAGGTCATCGTAGAAGATTGGACATAACTTTGTCTTTAAGAATCCAAGTCAGGTCAAACCTATGGCATTCAAAAGAAGATTCAGAGGGATACTTCAGGGCCAAATTTCAGATATTGAAGATCCAAAATCACAGAGATAATTGAGTTTCAATATCGAGCTCCTCAAAATCAAGAAAAAGGTGTGTATTTTTTTCTTTTCAAATTGCATAAGTCTTGTTTGAAAAATTAGTTTTAAGCGATTCCAAAGGCCTATTGAGCATAGATATCAGTATTGGGTTCTAAAATACCTCCTAAAAAGAATTAAACACCCATTAAGCCCTCATAGTACTCTACTATGACTCATGAAGATGAAGAATTGCAACATGATCTATAAAAATTACAAGAGCAAGTGCACCAAATTTCACCCTCGCAAAGAGCAATAAAAAATGAAATGGAAGTTTTGAAGAAAGATGTGGAAGCGAAGATGGATGGTTTGAAGAATAATATGGATGGTTTTAAGAATGACATGGAAGCTAGCATGGAAGCTAAGATGGATGACATAGAAGAAAAAATTAAATACAACATGGAAAACATGAAGAATGATCTAAAAGTAGACATGGAAGGTTTGACAAAGTTGATACAAGAAATGTTTCCTAATGGCGAAAAGATAGTAGAGGAAACTCATGATGAGAAAAAAAATAAATGTTAATCGTGATTTCATAAACTCTAATGTTGGATGGAAGAACCACCATATTCCAAAGATGGATATGAGGAAGTTTGATGGCAAGGATCCCGTAACATGGATACTACAAATGGAGCAATATTTTGGTCTCAATAATGTACAAAACACACAAAAGGTACACATTGAAACTTTACATTTAGAACAAAATATATTTGTATGGTATCAATGACTTTTCTCTCGTAAATTTTTTTTCACTTGGTCAATTTTTACGGAGGAAATGATAACACATTATGAGGATACAAAGAGCAACACCTTCTTTAGCCAATTGATAAATCTCAAACAAAAGAGTTCAGTGGGGGAGCACATTGAGGACTTCCAAAAATTGAATATAGGGGTAACTGATATTCAAAAGGAACACAGGATTGATGTCTTCATAGGGACTTTAAAGGATAACATCCAACATGAAGTTCGTGTTTGGGAACCTAATTCATTGGAGAAGGCATTCAGGTTGGCAAGAAAAATTGAATGTAAAATTATGGCGACAAGGAAGCATACCACTCACATCTATAAAGATGGAAGTGTTGCTACTACTAGAATTCCACAACCTACAAAGTTGACACCACAACAATTGGAAGAAAAATGAGAAAAAGGGCTTTGCTATAGTTTCAATAGCAAATACACTAAAGGTCATAATTGTGTTGAGAAGAAATTATTTTACATATATTGTGAAGAGGAAGAAGAAAATGAACAAGAAACTTCAAAAGAAGAGGATATACACCAGGAACCAACCCTAGAAGAAGAATAAATGAGTCTAACCATATCATGTAATGCATTGGTAGGAATTACCACTCCTCAAACTCTCAAGATAGAAGGACATGTCAAGAAGAAAAAGGTAATATCATTGATTGATTCGGGTAGTACGCATAATTTTATTCATTGTAAGGTAGGCAAGGAATTGAATTGTTTCCTATACCCAACACCAGAATGTCAAGTGATGGATGGAAATGGAGGAAATATAAATTTCTCTGGAAAATGCCATAATAACAAGCTAGCCATGGGGGAATATGTATTGAATAGTCCAATGCTTTCCATTCCAATGGGAGGTGCTGAATTTGTACTAGGAGTACAATGGTTACAATATTTGGGGACAATAGCTTTTAATTTTCAAGAAATTTTCTTGAAATTTTTTCGGAAGGAAAGGAAATCGAATTACGGGGTAACACAGAGAAGCCATGAAAGATAATAAGCTCTAATGTCATGACAAAGCTTCTGAAGAAATAACAACGAGGCATAATTGCACAATTATGCTCACTAGAAGTTCCAACATCAAAATCATCTATTTCTCCATATATCCAAAAAGTCTTGGACAATCATTCCAAGGTTTTTGAAACTCCCAAAGGACTCCCACCTATTCGTGATCGTGATCATGCTGTTCATTTGATTCGAGGAAGTGTTCCTCCAAACATCATGCCTTACATATATCCTTATGTCCAAAAAAGCGAAATTGAACATATAATTGCAGAAATGTTAGAGGCTGGTATAATTCAACCTAGTTAAAGTTCTTTCTCTGCTCCAGTAGTATTGGTGCACAAGAAGGATGGATTATTTCACATGTGTTCGAATTATAGGGAGCTCAATAAGCTCACTATTAAGGATAAATTTCCCATTCCTGTGATTGATGAATTATTGGATGAATTACATGGAGAAATTTATTTTACTAATTTGGATCTTCGTTTAGGATATCATCAAATTAGAATGAAGACTAAAGATATTCTGAAAACAACATTTTGAACTCACGAGGGTCATTATGAATTTTTTGTCATGCCTTTTGGCCTTACCAATGCACCTTCTACATTTCAAGGGTTGATGAATTCCATTTTCAAATGCTTCCTTAGAAAATTTGTGCTAGTATTTTTTGATGATATACTAATCTACAACAGGTCTTGGAAGGATCATGTTCAACATGTTGACAGGGTGCTCAAACTATTGGAGGAGAAACAATTATATGCAAAAACATCGAAATGTTTCTTTGGAGTACAAGATGTGGAATATCTGGGTCATATTGTATCTCACGAGGGTGTTAAAGTAGACCCTAACAAAATTAAAGCCATTAAGGAATGGAAAGTACCCAGAACCATAAAGCAGTTGCACGGATTTCTCGGGTTAACAGGGTATTATCGCAAGTTTTTTAAGAATTATGGGAGAATAACAACACATCTAACAACATTATTGAAGAAAGATGCATTTTCATGGACTCCTAAAGTAACTAAGGCCTTTGAACATCTTAAAGAAACAATGTGCCTATGACCAGTGTTAACTATGCCAGAATTGACAAAAACCTTTATTGTGGAATGTGATGCCTCGGGAAATGGAATTGGTGTTGTTTTAATGCAAGAAGGAAGACCCATTGCTTTTGAAAGTTGTCCAATCAAAGGAAAGTATTTAAAAAATGCTATTTATGAGAAGGAAATGTTGGCAATACTACATGCACTAAAGAAATGGTGACCTTACCTAATGGGAAGACACTTCAAGGTAAAAACTGATCATGATAGTCTTAAACACTTTTTGGAACAAAGACTATCTTCAGAAGAGCGGCAAAAATGGGTCACAAAGATGTTGGGTTATGACTTTGAAATAATCTACAAAAAAGGGAAGCTAAATGTTGTTGCAGATGCACTCTCAAGAAAGAATGAAGAGGTGGAAGCATTGCTTTGTGCCATTTCTATTATCCAACTAGATTGGATAATCGAAGCAAGAGATGAATGGAAGAAGGACAAAGATGTATGGACACTCATTCAAAAGTTGCAGCAAGATCCTAGTACATCTGATACATTTAGTTGGAGAAATGATTCCTTATGGTACAAAGATCGCTTATATCTTTGTAAGAATTCCCAACTAAAACAAAATATTCTTTTGGAATTGCACACTTCTCCTTTAGGAGGACACTCAGGATTTTTAAAAACTTACCACGGGGTGAAGAAAGAATTTTTTTGGGATGGCCTTAAATTTGATATTCAAAAGTTTGCCAGCAGAATAAAGTTGAGACAATTAAGACCCCGGGACTTCTACAACCTTTATCCATTCCAAGTCAACGTTGGGAGGAGATTTCAATGGATTTTATCACAGGTTTACCTAAGTCCGAAGGAAAGAGTGTCATCATGGTGGTAGTTGATATAATTACCAAGTATGCACACTTTTGTGCATTATCTCATCCATTTAAAGCAAGTACAGTTGCTACTACATTTATGGACAGAATTCAAAAGCTACATGAAAGCCCAAGGGTTATTGTGAGCGACAGAGATCCCATTTTTACTGGAAATTTTTGGACGGAGTTATTTTCTTGTTTGGGTACTCAATTAGCTCATAGCTCATCTTATCATCCTCAATCCGATGGTCAAATTGAGATAGTGAATAAATGTTTGGAAGGATATCTTCGTTGTTTTGTATCTGATAAACAAACACAATGGGTCAAGTGGTTACCTCTCGCTGAATGGTGGTATAACACTTCCTTCCATACTGCAGCAAAAATGACCCCATTTATGGCACTTTATGGATATCATCCACCATCCATCACATCTTCTTTAAGGGAAAATTATAGGGTTCAAGTAGTGGAGGATCACATCGAGCATCAACAAGAAGTTCTCCAACTCTTAAAGGATAACCTAAATTTGGCACAAAATCGAATGAAACAATAGGCAGATCAACATCGCAGTGAGAGAAGTTTTGATGTGGGAGACTGGGTATTTTTACGGCTACAACCATACAAACAAATGTCCCTCAAGCAAGCTAAAAAGGATAATAAATTATCGCCAAAGTACTATGGTCCTTACAAGGTGTTGCAAAAGATTGGTACTATGGCATACAAATTGGAGCTTCCTGCTTCTTCGCGAGTGCATCCAGTTTTCCATGTTTCATGCTTAAAGAAGGTTATAGGGGACAAACTTCCAGTTCAAACAATATTTCCAGTTTGATGAGGAAGGAAAAACCATATTGGAACTTGAAGTAGTCATGGAAACAAGAACTCAGCAGCTACGAAATCGATCAATTTGAGAGTATCTCATCAAACGGAAGAAATTACCCATTGAAGGTTCTACATGGGAGGATGAGAATTTTTTAAAGCACCTGGAGCTACTCAAGCGTAGAGGACAACACTTTTTTGAAGGAGAGGAGCATGTTAGGTCCCTATATTACTAGTATAGTCCCTTATTGTTGCTAGTGTAACCCCCTTATTGTTATTGTTGTACCCCTCTAACCCCCATATTTTTATTATTGCGCCCTTACATTATTATTGTTAGGTTGGCTAGGATTACATTGTGCCCCCATGGGCTCCTATATATAGAAAGGAGGTTTTGGTCATTTGAATCATCCAAGAATTGTTCATTTATGTAATGTATTGGAGGTTGCCCCCTCGAAGTGGCTGATTTCGAAGGCGTTGACCTCTCTTCTCTTCTATTTTTGGAGCTGGTTTCATAACATCCTCATTTAACTTGGAAGCTCCAATCGCTAAAATTAGAACCTGCACAGTTAGATACCACAAGCCAAGAAACTAATAGATCTATGCAGTATCATCTAAATACTCTATTCAATATATTAACATGGCATTGAAATAAGTGAAATAATGACATCACATATAGGAAAACAAAGAATTATTTGCATTAATATAAATGGAAGGGGATTACAACCATATGTGGAAGTTGATCTTGTAGAAGAGCTCCTCCAATTTGTTGACACATCCTTTCGTTATCACAATATGCACCTCCAGTCACCTATGCATGGTATAATAACCACTTATTGCAGAATCATAAGGGCATAATCAATATCCAAAGCCAACCATTCCCTCTTGCATATGAAAGGGTAAATCTATAGAAGAGTGGGCTAAGTTGGGGGTTATTTTCCAATTAACATTCTAAGGTTTTAGATCCACCTTTGAAGGAGGGATAGGATCAAAGGATAAGTGGTGAAAACTCAAAATTAAGGTAGGATAGGATCTGAATGTTTATCCAAGGTAAGTAGTTGAAACAACTTCTGGAAACTCCTAGAAGGTGAAGCTTTCGAAATCCCGATCATTCTCTCGGATTTCTAGAACCAATGCAGGTGCAAAGGAGAGCAACTTGTTGGTGACCAACACTGGCCATAGTGGAGCAACCTGTAGGTGGTCGTACCCCAATAGGCTTACAAGGAGAGTTGGTCCTAAAACTGGCTCAAACGATGAAGTTTAGGGTTTAAATTCTGAGGGATGAAAGGTAAATGCTTAGGGCTTTGTCCAAGATGGTGACAAGGGGGAGGAGGATTTTTATTGATCCCATTAGGAGGCTCACTGATTGGATGTGAAAAAATGGCCTATAACATAATCCCCCCTAAAGCACAAAGTTAGAGATGGTGACTGATGACTGTAGTGCTTTACCTTGTGACAAGTAGGGATCAAGGAAAATTGGAGAGCTCCATCTATTACAATACATTTATCATGACATCTTGTTGCTGAGGGAGGCATAACCATACTTAGCTCATAAGCTAACATAACATGTGTAACGATCAAAATATGTGTCCACAGATGCAACTAATGGACTCATGACTGGATGACTGTATAAATGATCACAACCATAATACTTTGTGATATTTGTATAACTCCTGAAATCGCAACCCAGATGGATTAAAATAGATCCAGGGTCTTTTATATCATTCACACGACCAACTAATGTATGAGTCTAACCATGTGAATCATTGAGTTGAATTAAAAAATGGTAGACACCATCTGATTACCGACCAATGATGTAAGTTGTTAACAGATGCGAGAGAAACCACCAATGATGTTAATGGATCTCAAGGTACTATGGTACAATCTGCATGGTGTGAATAAATGAATTTAGGTCGAACACCACATATAATATTTCAGTCAAAAGCCATTGATATAAACCTGTCGTCGAGAGCGAGGAAAATTTCCATTGATGTATGCAAGCACCAAGGTACCATGTGGGTGTTTATAAGTCAACTCCCTGGATGATGTGCTGATGTCAACAGGAAGCGACCAATCACAGGAGGGCCTTGATGTATCCCCCATCATCGACACGAAACAGGTAACATGAGTGAGAAAAAATGATGTTGATACGGAACTGGATCAGGAAAGGCATACATGAAATGAAGGCTTAATGGTATTGTAGCAGACATCAACTTAATGACTTCTCTTGAACACATAATTACACTAAATGGAGTTGGCAGCATTGAACCAAAACCGAAATGGAGGCTCTGAAAATGGTATGATAACCAAAGAAAATCATATTACCCAACCCAATGGCCACGAAGATGAAGTGGAAAAGTGTTGTGTTCAAGAGTGCCTCGCTGCCATTAGAAAAATGGAATCCCTTGTTTCCCCAATTTCCCCAACCATATTGGTCAGTGCCTCTTTATTTTTAAAAAAATATTAAGGAGGATAACATATGCTTGATCTGTAAGTCCATCCTTCGGATGAATCCCTCTGATTATATTTAACGAACCTTGATAAGGAGTGGTTCGGCCTTGTCATGTTCGACAATCCCATCACTGTTTGATGTTATAATGAGTTCAGTGAAGGTGTAACTCGACATATTTTTCATGTCAGAGAGTTTGAAAAAGACTCGAAAAAGAAAGCTCCAGATGTTCCTATTCGTAGATAGTCTCTTAAGTCTGAAAAGGCAGAAAACAATACTCAAGAGAACCTCTTATCCATGTTCAACTAAGGTATTCCTTATTCGTAAATAGCCTATATTAGTTCAGAAAATGGTTAAAATTATACTGAGTATATGTATTTTCATTTATTTTTACAAGTTCCAAAATACAAGCGCTCAAAAATATTTTCATATTTTCGGAGTCTAAAAAGAGTTGAAAGAGGACTCCTCTTGGAGGATCGAGTGGTATAAGGGGTAGCAATTGGTTCCGTTGATGATGGAACTACTCAAAACATGCAAAGGTCAAGGGGATGGCTAAAAGTACCACTCATCATCGATGCTCCCTAGGAAAGGGTAAAAACCAGGTGAAAGCATATGATCGACCAAGAAGATGGTGACGGTGGAATGAGAAAACCAAGGCTCATCTAGAAAAAAATAGGCTGATAAAAATGGAAATCATGAGAGGTAGGATGAGAATGGTTTCATTTTTATAGAAGCTTGAAACATGGGAAAATATGCTTGAAATTGATTTCATTTTTACACAAGCTTAAAACATGTGGAAAAACTATGCCTGTAATTGTTTTCATTTTTACACAAGCTTGAAACGAAGACAAATTATGCTTGAAAATTTGTTTGAATTCCCCCAACATAATGACTCAATTTTATGTACATGACCCCAAAAATTCATTTCATTCACCTAAGTAAAATACTGGTTACTAATAGGTGGATGGATTGAAGGCTCATTTACGAGATCAAGTGAAAGACTCGACTGGGAATTTACGAGATCTAATAAAAGACTCAAATTAGAAGGGGATTTGTTTCATTTTTAATGAGCTTGACACAATAAAAGAACTATGCTCATGACACCTTGTTTCATTTTTTAATGAGCTTGACACAAGAAAAATAAATTTTCTTGGGAACCTTGTTTCATTTTTTAATGAGTTTGACACAAGATAAGGAAATATGCTCTGGGGACCTTGTTTCATTTTTTAAAAAGCTTGACACAAGACAAAAAACTTTCCTCCAACACCTTGTTTCATTTTTTAAGGAGCTTGACACAAGATAAGGAACTCTGCTCCAACACCTTGTTTCATTTTTTAAGGATCTTAACACAAGACAAGGAAATATGCTCTGAAGACACTGATCATGGCCCATAACAGGCCATGGCTTCCAATAGGTTCTCATCATATGGGTGAACAATGCTCTGAAAGGGATACATATCAAGGGATCTAATGGAAATATCTGAGTCCAATTCCCCTAGTACATGATGCACTACATCACCTAATAGATCATCTGTAGACGCGAGCATGGAACATGTTGCCACATAATTAACCTGCGATGGGGGAGATACCACTTGCATATAAGGACTATTTAGGGATTTCGGTTGATTGGGAGTCATATTAGGACCAATTAATGATCGTTGGTTAATAGTCATGATTATTCCTTCATGCAGGAAGCACATCACACGAAAGAGTGAAGAGACAAGAGCTCCCATGGCATAAACATAGTCACGACCAAGGAGAAAGTTAAAGTACAAAGGGCCTTGGACAACCATCACATTGATATAGAAAGTCTTTCCTCCAAAATTAATAGGCAACTTAGGATGGATCCCTAACGGTTGACTAGTTCCTCTATTAAAAGCCAACAAATTTTGGGTAATGGGCACAGGCTGTGGAGAACCTAAAGCTTGCCAAGTAGTCGAGGAAAAAATACTAACATATGTGCCTTCATCTATTATTGTTCTAGGTAAGACCACGTTATAGGCTTGTACTATGATCTGGAAGGGCACATAAGAAGGAATATGATATCCTGCTAGTCGACTCCAATCAAGGGAAGTAACCATAGTACTTGAAGGGGGTGCCATGGGAACGGGAAAACTAGCCCCTTGTGCTATGGGAATGGGAGAACTACTCCCCTGTACCTTGGGAATGAGAGGAATACCCTCCAGTTAATTTTATTATGAATAAACAAGAAGAAATTGAGTGGTATGAAGTTCACTCTCTGCGGGAAAGGTACGATCAACTGAAGGTGAAATAGAGTCAACCATTTTCTCAACCAATGGTCGGTCGGGAATGGACTCATGGGATTCACGTTCAGAGAGAGTGGGATTGATTGGAGATAGATTCTGTTTAATCACTTCATCAACTAGAGGAGGATCAGAGGACAGCTTCCGATAACTAGCTGGAAGACAAGGCTGAGAAGTTGTAAGGTTTCCAACATTTTTTAGGCTTCATCCATATAAGGAAAAAGGTGAATATGATGATTCCCTTAATATAACCTATAAGGAAACTTGAATTTACCCTTTTTCCCATGGAACTTACTATCACTAGTTAAGGGTTTATCACCAGAATGATCTCCAGAAGTTGACGACAAAGGTTGATGTGAGCTTATGGACCACACTTATAATATGTTGGGAATACCATGACAATTTATAAGAAGATGATCACCCTTACATAACCTCCAGGAGAATTTAGCTTTATGAGGCTGATTGGAATATTTGTCCACACTAGTTTCATCAGTAGCAATGGTTGTTTGGTCGCCCCCTTGCTTATTTTTCCTCTTCTTATTCTTCCTTTTCTTATTCTTCTTAGCTTCCTGGTTACTAGAATCAAGAATTTAACCAGGCAAAGAGGAAGAAAGGGATGAAGAAAAAACAGGTGAAGAAGGAAAAGGGACAACTTTAGGATCAACATGAGGTTGATATTGTTCAAGTGGAGAACTTGGTTGAGTAGCAGTTTGAACATTCAGAACCATAGGGTTTGAAAACAACCAAACTGGTAAACCAATGGTAAATCTAGGAAGGGACAATGTTTCCATATAAGGAGCACCAATATTTTAAAAAGAATGGAAATGACTAGGATTCCCATCGGAGGGGTTTCCTTTATTGGTCGACTCAGGAAATGTCACCATTTGTCTCAACCTAAGATGCACTAAGGAGTTATTCCATGGGGAGGATGTTATTTCGCAGTCAATTAATTGATTTTAGAAATTAAAGACACAAAACAAAACAAAGGGATAGCTAGGAAAAATGGTTTACCAAGCGATTGTGAAAATTATGTACACCTTGGAGAACCAAGGAATTGATATACGTGTAGGAAATCTACCTGAATTCTCTGTTCGGTGTATCATGGTATACAAGGTGGAAAAATTGGTTACCTATGGATGGATAACAACCTATAGGGGACTCCCAAAATATACTCAATGGTATGTAGGAATACAGTTCGTGGTGGTGCTATATAATGTGTAACCATTCGATGATAACATTCCCATTTGCTTTTCATGCGTGGAGCACCATCCAATATACCCAAAGGTACGTGGAGAACGATCTGATACACTTACTTACTGGAACAGGATATCACCCCCTGAATGCAATGCTGTAAAAGAACAACAACTCCTACATTTAAAGATGTTGGAACACGTCTCTAGCCTAGACCTCTATTTGCGTCGTTAAGTTTTAAATGATCCTTAGGTTAATTGAAGTGAATTTTAGAGTTGATATTGAATTAAATTTCAGTTTTAAGGCTCTAAATGCAATGTCACCTGAAGATGCCTATGATGCAACTAACATGAAAAAATAACTCTTTTCATTTTCGATGAAAGCTATCTATTGTAGGGAAGAGGTGCAAACAATGATGTAATAATCAAATGTGTAGCAAACAAGAGATTCCTAAGTATATATTTCATTTTCACTATTCCAGTTCAATTTAAAGAATTAAAATATGCCAAACCATGTAAAGTAATCTATGCATGATTCCCCTGAAAACTATGCAAATGTAATCTATGCACAATTTCCTTTCCTGCTGTGAAAATGAGGATTCCAACTATGCAAATGCGATGTATGCAAGATAATTCTTCAAGACAAACACAAGAGGATTCCAATGAAATAAAACATAATATGAGATTTCATGAACAGAGGACTCGAACTAAAATAGGGTGAAAAATTCAAAATACAAAAGAGATGACACTCAAAGGTGATTAACACTTATACACAATTGAGGAGGAATTTTTTTGCAAAAATGAAAGAAAAAACATGTAATTTAACATTAGGGAATTCCAATTTTCACACAAAACCCTAGATGCAATGCATGAGATTTTTCTTTTCACCACACTTAATTTTTGAAATGAAGAAAACTAATATGAAAATGTTCAATCACTGATTCAATTACACTTTTCAGAATGAGGATTAGAACAACAATTCATCCAAGCGATCAATGATCAAACGAAACTAGTTTGTAAGCGGCCAAATGATATGAACAAAGAAAAATCAAAACCAATTCTTACCAAAGGAAAACAAACACAAATGAAAACCAAATGGAGGCTTTAGAGAGATCACAAGACACTCAAGACTCAGGGAAGTTCAGCCAGAAGTAGGTTGATCAAAGAGAGGCTAAAACATTGAGGCAAAATCTGTGCAAAATAGGGGCCAACGTTGGTGTAGAAGAGGCACTAGTTCTTGCAATGCTGGTACAAAGTGGGCCTAAGTGACATGCAATTATCTTTCAGAGGCACTGAGGGAGCGTTAGGCCTGGGAAAGAGAATTCCAACATAATAATTGCAAAAAATGTTGAATGAAACCACTTCCTAGGTCTGTTCTTTGTTGGATGACAAAAAAAGGTCTGTCAAGGAGGTAATCAAACATAATGGAAAAGGAAACCACCAAGGGAATAATTTTTTCCCTAGTATGGTCGCTAATTTGTTATGCGAGATTTATGATTGCGGACAAAGGTATCTCCCCTAGGTTGGTGGTTATGCTAGAACGACATAGAGACAAGGAACTCAAAGCTTTTACTTAAAGTAAATAGATGATGGAGTAAGGCCTACCTGGAATCTGTTGTGCGCTTCACTCCTTCTTTAGCTTAGAAGCTCCAATTCCAGCTCCAATCACCAAAATTAGAACCTGCATAGTCAGATAACAAAAGCCAAGAAACTACGAGATCTATGCAGTATCATCTAAATACTTTATTCAATAGATCAACATGGTATTGAAATAAGTGAAATAATGACATCACATATAGGAAAATAGAGAATTATTTGCATTAATATAAATGGAAGGAGATTACAACCATAAGTGGAAGTTGATCTTGTAGAAGAGCTCCTCCAAGTTTTTGACTTGTCCTTTCCTTGTCACAATATGCATCTCCAGTCACACTATGCATGGGATAATAACCACTTGCTACAACAACATAAGGGAAGAATAACTCTCCAAAGCCAACCATTACCTCTTTCGTACAAAAGGGTAAATATATAGAAGAGTGGGGTAAGTTGGGAGTTCTTATCCAATTACCATTCTAACGTTTTAGATCTACCTTTGATGGAGGGATAGGATCAGAGGATAAGTGTCGAAAATTCAAAGTAGGGTAGGATAGGATCCAAATGTTTATCCAAGGTAAGTAGTTGAAACAACTTCTGGAAACTCCTAGAAGGTGAAGCTTCTGAAATCATGATCATTCTCCTGAATTTCTAGAACCAACATAGTTTCAAAGGGGAGCAACCTGCTGGAGACCAACATCGACCACAATGGAGAAACCTATAGGTGGTCACACCCCAGTAGGCTTACAGGGAGTGTTGGTTGTAAAACTAGCTCAAATGATGTAGTTTAGAGCTGAAATTCTGAGGGATGAAAGGTACATGCTTAGGGCTTTGTGAAAAATGGTGACAAGGGAATATGATGTTGATTTATCCCATTAGGAGGCTCATTTATTACATGTGATAAAATGTCCTATAACATGGCCAACTGGGGTAAATATGAGATGAGGGGAAGTTAAGAAGAAACTCAACCTCCTTGGTGACTTTAAGGAAGTTGACTCTAAGAGAAAAACCATAACATAGACCTATACTACCTGCTATAGGACCCTGAGGGGCTATCCCAGTCATCCACCTAACTTTTCCCTGGGTCCCACTGAAGTTTTATGAAGAAAACCCCTGGAATCTTCCTTGATATGGACATGGGTGCGTCTGGGAGGCTTTTGACACTCCCACAAGCCTACATTCCTGCATATGGTTACTTTTCCCAGCATACCTAAGCCAATGTCTATGGGATTTATGGCACTTTTTAAGCCCATAATTTAGAGAACTACCCAGAACTCCTTGTAACTTCCAAAATCCATGAAAAAAATGATTATAAGACTAATAAACCAAAAAATAACTTTAGGACTAAGCTTGACCATCCCCAACCGGGATTGGCGTTCTGTCGAACACTTGGCATCAATGCAATCTATAGGTCTAGGATACAAGACAAAGCATGAATGACTGAAAAATATTATGAGACATGAAAAGAAGGATCACCACCTTCTTCCTTCAACTATTATGACATCGATTATGTCTTGAATCCATTATCTTTATAATTACAAGAAAACACGTGAAATAACCATGAATTGAACCAGTCATATAACCATGCTTATAACCAACATAAAACCATCTAAATAACAATGAGAACACAACCCTTAAATCCAAACGTTAATAGGTACAAAATCAAGAGTAGTTAGCTTTTATAAAACATAGGTAATAACTGAACAGGTTCGGGACTTTCACGTTCTACCCGACCATAGACATGGTTGATCCAAATTCAGCAAGTCACCCCTGTGCTATATTCCAAGCATGAATGTGGGATCTCATCAAACACATCAACCAAAACCAAACCAGAGTTTCCAAAGGACAAAGCACCTCAACCCTCAACTAGTGATTCCACCTCACGGTCGGACATCACAACCATAACTAGATTGGTCTCTACCCAAGCTATCCAAGGCTCTAGAGCGTTTGTTCCAACTAGGGCTTCCAGGACTAGTAACTCAACCCACAATTGTCACTAATATTCCATAGAGTTTGTCCAATCGGGCTTGGACTAATAGCTCAACCCACCTAGGGCTTCCAGACTATTTTTCCAACCAAGGCTTCCGGGACTAGTAACTCGACCCAAGATTTTACAGGGATTCTAGAGTGCTTGTCCAACCAAGGATTCTAGGAAGTAATAACTCAACCCAAGCTAAAGGAAACATGAGAACCAATCATAAAATAATAATGAAATGAATAAAAAATTCCATGGCTACTCAAGAAATGGAAAGGATAGGCAAATACATTGTCAATCTAGTTAATCCTCCATGCCAATGACAAATTATGACCATGAAACCACATGCATACACCATGCATGCCAAAACTAGCGAGGAAAACATACATTCAACTCGGTACCTGCAAGAAAAACCCGTTGTAGTTGCTGAACTTGATGTCCTATTTCTCTTTCCTTCTCTTTCTTTTCCTTCTTGCTCCAAAATACAATTATACCACACTCTCCAAGAGTGATCCAAGAAAAATCTAAGTATCCAAGAGTATGAGAGAGAAAATAGAATGAGGGCTCCACCATAGAACTGACAAAAGGTTTGAGAAAAAGCTTTACAACTGATCCTCAAAATCCTTTTTATTAACGAGGCCTCCATTTTCTTCAATTTTCCATTATTTTCCTTCATTTCCTCCTCACATGCAATTTGTGACTTTTCACCTCCCTTTTCTCTTATTTTCCTTTATTTTCATAAATAAAATGCCAATAATGCCTCTTTTCCTTTCTAAATCCTTTTCCATTTTCCTTTAGCCATAATAATTGAAATGGACACCCACTAGGGTTTTTTGCCCACCATTGAGCTTGAAATACATGTCCCATGACTTTGGTGTTATATATTTTACATGAATTTTTGCTAGAGCTGTTACAACCCTTCAGCCACATTTGGGAATGGAAGAGGCGCTCCCCCCTCCTCTAGATTTTCGGGCTCATCCTTCTAGATCTTGGTGGTGGCAACGGTGGCACTAGGCTCCACATCAATAATATGCTTCCCTTTGTCATTTGCCTTGTTGGGTTCTGACTCATAGTCAGGACATGCATCTAATTCAGAAGCCTTCAACTCGACCACTATTGACTACTTGGCCCGACACTCACTTTTGTTATGAGTGGAGCTATAATGGACCTCACACCACTTTTCTATGCACTTGTTTGTCTTATTGGTGTCGTTCTTTGCTTGCGTCTTCAACGGGTTGTACTGGGCCGCCCCATCTTGGTTTTGTACTTTTTTTTATCTGCATTTTTGGGATGCCTGTCCCTTGCTTCAGATTCACATATCCAAAGTATCGCCTCTTCTGTTTAAATTTATTCTCAATCTTGGAAGCGTATTGATATGTTGCACCAAGCGAGGAGATGTAAAGGAACTATATTTCCTCCTGAATATATCTGTGCAAACAAATGCGGTACTTAAGCACCAAATGTTTCTCCAAATATTTTATACCCAACTTTGTGTGCAGGGTATGGAACAAATTCGTTAGCTCATGTACATCTTGATCCCTTTGCTTTTGCAATGTAGTCCATTTTATGTACTTCTCGTCATAGCTCCCCACGGGGTAATATTGTTCCTTGATGGCATATTAGAAAAGAATTCCAGTGGGTGCGGTTGAAAACAATGAGGATCCCTTCTCATCCTTTTGTTCACAGTAGGTTTCCAACTAGTCCTTGACATGTGGGGTGGATTTGAGAAGTGAAAAAGTAATATTTTCCTGATTGGAAAAGTCATGAATTGAAAAATATACTTCCAACATATTTAACCATCTATCTACGGTGTCTGCATCTATTTGGCCCTCAAATATGGGAATATCAAAATTAACTTGTACCTTATCAAGAGTGGTGGCTCCAGAGTGGCTGTTGGATGAAGATGTGTCACCTGTGGGTAGCCATTGAAGGATCTGAGCAAAGTCATCCAACATCGTGTTCCTCTGTTTCTCGAGGGTCCCCTCAAGCAATATTTAGAAAGGATCTCCTTCTACCTCGTCTTTATTTTCTTCCGTCATGGGAGGTCATCAGGTTTGTGAGGTTGATCTTACAAAGGTTCAACCAGATTGAGCCCTAACTCCTTATACCTTGATCTTGTTGGGGACATGTAAAGAAAAACCGAGAAAGAGAAAACGTCTTTGATACTACTGATCTAGACTTATTCAGGAATGTAATAGAATACATATATAACCATAAACACAAATATGAAGCAAAAATAAAACTTCATTTCATTAATATCAAAGATCTGAAATATGATTACAAAGAAAATGGAAATAAACTAGCTTGGGCGATGGTAGCTTATCTCTTAGAAGAGATATTGCGTCTACATGCCTATGAACTATTTTATAATGAGGCACATGGGAATTTTTATTATTAAAAAACAAGAGAAAACCCTAAAAAACCAAAAACCTAACTCCAAGACATGGAACGACAAGAGTTTGTGGGCCCCGTTGGGGTTAGTTGGGTAGCCAACTTCCCAGGGTCGTAACTTCGTCATATCATATCCGTTTGGAACGTACGACACATCATTGGAAATATCTCTCTGAATACTAAAATAATTCCTGCATGCCCTTTCCTACAACTATGGGCCTGCAACAGACCTAAAAAAACACCGTTTAGGGGGTAAAAATTGCTCCAAAAGTTATGGACTCGAAAAACTGCTAAAAATAGTAATTGCTGCTATAAACAAGGAAACCGATGAAACCGAGTATAGGTCTAGGTGGAATAGGTAGGTGGCTACCAATATCCACCTGGATCATGGAAAATTTTGGGCATGGATTAATGGGGGATTCGGCGGAAACAATGAGCTAGGTTTGTGTTGTTGTCCCCTAGACCTCTTTTGGATGTTACCCTTAGATCCTAGTCCTGTGGGATCTATTTTACTGAACTTTGGGTTTTATGGATGGTACTACATGGAAACCCTAATTTTGGTTGCATGGTATCGCTCCCTCATCCACATATATCACTCCCCTTCCATTCATTATAACCCCATTCATCATTTTTGCACCTAGGTCGACATTCCTCCACTAGGTTTACATAGGGTTAGCCTCCCCTTCCCATTTCCCACAACTTGGTTCAGGCTTGAAATGATGCCTTGAAGGTTGATGTAGCTAAAAATAAAGTTAATAGCATAATTGGCCACATTCAACAGGAAAATGTACCACAAAATGCAAAATATGGTTAGGATAAACACATTTAGCATGTGAGAAAAATCCAATGCGTGAGCTCTACCCCATTCTCATGGCCACCACCCTGGTTCCTATAGGCCCTAGATAAGCCTCGTTTACCATTCAGGAACCCATGATTGTCCCAACCTATTTTGAGAAATGAACCACCCTACCTCAAAGGGGGTATCCACTGTTATACCTTACACATCATGATCTTATCCCTTGAGCATCGAGCATTTATCAAAGAAAATTCATAAAAGAAAAAATGCATATGAAGAAGGGTGGAAAATTTAAGGCTAAGGTAACTCATATACTGTGATTTTTCCCTCCTATACATTATACACCCAAGTGTGGGCTTCCCTTTATTAGCTACCCTTGTACCCTGACATGTGACCCAATATTGCCCCTTTCATCCCTTATTATGTTCCATCAATTTATCACATGCCACCACCATTTGAATGATGTACCTCAAGCATTATGTCCCCTTTAAAATTAGAAACCACCTAACATGGTACTTTTTTAACCCCCCCATGGAGCTTGGAGACATTATCACATGCCAAAGCCCACTATGGAAGGGCATTCCATTATCCTCAAGTGTCCACCTATTTTCCATGGTTTTCACACTCTTTAAATTTATTTATTTAATGGCTTGTTATATTGGAAGGCAAGGGGATGCATTGGATCTTATGCAGGATTGCAGAAGGCCTCAATTTTGGGTATGGTCTCTGATCTAGGGGATCAGTAAAGTGATCAAAAGTGATCAAAACTGGTTACAAAATGTAGAGCTCTTCGTCCTAAATCCAACACAACTTGAATCGCTCAAAACTGACATTGCATGCTCTAGATATCATGTTATAATAATTTTCCTAAACAATTAAAATAATTTTGCAGGTTGATGGACAAGAAAACTGACTCAGAAGTTCGTATAGTGAGTCATCAGGCTGACTAGGTACCTATGGACCAATCAAACGCTCACAAGTGGCCTCCCGTGGTTGGTGCATATGGGTGAGTGTAACTGGTTATTGGATTTTGATGTGGACCCATGGAAGGGTGCCACGTGGCATCCTCAGGTAGTGTAAAATTTTGTTTGGTCAGCCAGAGGCCTAGGCGGGATTGAACCCCCGACCTTAATCCTACAAGTTTCGCGCTCTACCGTCTCTCCTGCCATTGGTGCTTATAAACCATAGGTGAAATATTTTATTTAAAGTTGAATGAATTTCATGTTGGGGGAAGGGGTCGGGGCTAAGCCCCTAGCCCTTGGCCACCTAACACCCCTCACGGTCGTGCGAGCGTCGAGCCCAAAGGGCTTGGGGCTTAGTCCCGGTCCATGGTCACAAACCATAACAAAGTACCATGGAAAAGGATCTTTAGATGCGACAATTATGAGGGGTTGTGGTTTAGCCCAGTCTAATGCTAGGTGACATGGAATAGGACCGTGGGTGGAGTGAGTTGGAGTAAAGGCGAGGGGAGCATGGAATAAGCACAAGCCCCCAGGTTTTATGGGATAGCGGAACCACCGATGGGGATGACGGGTGCTAGCCTAGTGGGGCAGGAGGTTAGCCTAGCCCCTAGCCTCATGGGCCTTTATGTGACCATGCCGAACGACGGAAGGTGCGGATTGGCGACAACGCAGTTAGGCTAGCCCCCAACCACATGCACCATGAGACCAGGAGTAAGGGTAGAAAATTTGGTGTTAAGGCGTTAGTAGAAAAATTAAGCATCTTACAAAATGCACCAATTTCGACGGGAATGCTGTCGGCGCCAGGAAAATTTAGCGCTTGACGATCTCAAGAATGGCAGAAAATGTAGGATAGTTAGAAAAAAATGGCCAATTTGTAGATCAATTAGCAACAAAAATTCTCTGAGCCATAAATTTGTGATTTTTTGGCCAATTTGAGCCCAGCTTTGGGTTTTTGGGTCTTCTTGAGTCATTGGAGACATTATTTTTGCATTATGAGCACTATAAATCCATGAAATCACATATTTGAGCACTTAATGAAAGAGGCCCATAATTGGAAGTTGAACCAGGAGATGTAGCCCAGGAGGGGTGAACTCCTTTATCATTTTGTTGTCTTGTGTTTTTGTGTATGATATATTTGTCTTTGTTTTTATGCATCAAACTAAGTTTAAAAACCATTAAACTATGTACTTTTGCAACTTGATCCATTTCCTAAAAGACATAAAATTTCACTTGAAAATTTCCCAATAACATTCAAGTTTGTAATAAATATCAGTTTGGTATTAGAGCTCTGGTTAGTTTGAAGGTTTTATTTTGTTGCAAGTGTTTTTTGATGCTTACAAGGTTGAAGCTCAAAAGAGGAGAAGGAGTGCTTGTGGAGCCAATTTATCAAGTTGGTTTAGCTACGCATAACTAATAGCCCTAACAACAATAGTGGCTGCCAAATATCTTCAGATCTGCTGTTAGTAATAAAAATGCTGCAACAACCAGATCTATAAATGGAAAGACATTAAGCAGTAAAGTAAAGGGTTTGCTCCATGCATCCAACAGACAAGACAAGAACACAATTTTTTTGAAAGAATTTTTATATTACAGGGCACCTGGGAGGAAAACAAGAAGGTGTATCCAGCTCTCCTCAATGGGATGGGTTCTTTGTAGTCCTCAACACTTCAGATCTAAGCTTCCTCTCTCTAGTTGATGTAGAAAACCCAATGCAAAAAGTAGAGCTCAAAGGGAGCAAAATGGCAGAAAATGGTGACCAAGTGTATAGATCCAGAGTGATCTAGTAGGCAACAAAAGGTGAAGAATGATGGGGAAAACCCTCCTATTTATAACAAAATACTGGGTCATTCTAGATCTTGGTGCATGATTAAAATAATGTTAACCAAATCTAGATCCACCTTTTATGGAATATTTTATTATATTTGTTGGAGGGAAAGGGTATTTGACTTGGGTCAACTCCCTTGATTAGTGAAAAATAAATAAATAAATGATTTATTTATATTTTTAAGGAAGCGGTTAGAAGATAATCAAATAAATAATGATTTATTTAATTATTTAAGGAAGTGGTTGAAAGATAATTAAATAAATAATGATTTATTTAATTATTTGTGGGTGATTTGGTTATATTTAACAAGGAATATTATCTAAATAAGATTTAAATAATTATTCCTAGAAAATAATAAGATAAATAAAGGTTTATCTAATTAATTTCTTTGTTTTTGGGTTAAACATGACCGGGAATAATAATTAAATTATGGTTTAATTAATTATTCCATGAGGAAAATCAAACAAATATAGGTTTGTTTAATATTTCCTTTTGGGGTTTCCTGTTTTAACATAGTGAAAGCAATTTTACTTAGGGTAAAATTGGTCTTACATGGTGTACTTTGGTCCATCTAATGATAATAGGTTAGATGACCAAAAAATGGTGTAACAGATTACCCCCCAGCGTGCGAGTGTCAGGAGAAAATCGTATGACCGAAGTACGTTGTAAGAACTCAATCACTAGACAACAAAAGGGAAGTCAGAGAGAGAAAGGTGAGGTAGATAGTGTGTTGAAGGACTAGACCCTGAGGAGACGAGACTCGCAGGTGCAACAAGTCTCTTTTTATGAGAGGGTACCTGTGCTGAAGGCGGCGGGGGAGGCATACCTATGCCCGCCGAGACAAAGTACAAAAGAATAGTGTGTCTAGTAAACAAGGGACCGAACCATAAAGTACAGCTGGCATAATCATGAGCGAGATAAAAATACAGTGAGGAATCCCATATACATGCTGTGCCTGGGATAACAGCCAGGACTTGTACAATAATATCTGAGTACATGAGATACAAATACAACCCAAATGCCCCTTGTAAATGGGGAAGGGCTCACAAAATCTGACTGATACATGCAAGTCGAAGAGGCGCTGCAAGTGGCTACGGCCAACATCATCAAATATCTGGAGCTGCATCGAAGGCTGCAAGGAATAGGTCATCCGGGCATGTGGGGGGCTACCTGCAGGGCCACCCCCGCATGAGGGTTGAGACATTTCACACACACCCGGGAATCATCAAGAGCTGCTGCTGGATCACTGTACCATCAAGTATACGGATCTCGATCATGCTGAAAGGAGCTGGAGAAACAATCAAGTCAAAGGGAAACAAGAGGTCCCTTTTCCTGATCCGAGGCACCGAACAAAAGTAGAAGCTGGAACCAAGGTACACCGCCCTCTAGACCTAGCTTCTGGAAGGAATGATCTGATGTCGACAGAAGGAGGTCCGCCATAAGTGAGGCAATGAGAAATCCTCAACTAAGGCACGAGAGAAAATAGTAGAGCGACGGACAGACTGACACTAATGATGATGGTGAAATGGAAAGGACTGAGTAGCGAATGGAAGACTTCCCTTGTTAGAGCATAAGGGACATGAATGACATGGCAGCGACTGACACAATATCATAAGGGATAGGGGATAGTGGGACTGAAGGTCATAATGTGCGACACAAGAGAGAGACCAAGCAATGAAGGATGGAGGGCTATAGCGGGGTACAAAGGGACTCGGGATAGACTCCATGAATGCGATGATGACTCAACTTGGATGCTCTAAACAAGGGCGACTTGATGGTGCTGCCACATAGTAAAGGTCCAATGGGGGACCATGAAAACATGAGTACAAGATGGTAACTCATGACGAAAATCGACACGAACAAAGACAAGTAAGGAGGCAAAATGGTGCCTCAAGTACAAGTGTTGTAAGTGAGGAAGTTCGATTTGAAGGAGAGGTGAAGTGATCCTTCTTGGACAAAATAGCTCCTGGCGAAGGATGAAAGTGCAAAAAAGATGCTGGCTATCTAAGAGAACATAAAACACACATCTCGAAAGGGAAATGCTAAGGGTAATGTTTCTTAAGATAGAGTACATTGCGAGGATTAGGAAGAGGATTGCCTTCGAAGTCCTCTGAAAAGTATGCCCCCTTACCAAGACCCTTACTGATGACGTAAGGGCCTAGCCATAATGAGTCAAACTTCCCGTGACCAAGGACATCATGGGCCTGGTCATATACTAGAACAAGGTTGCCTTCGTGAAAAGGACGAGGCTGGACTTTTCGGTCCTATGGAGCTTTGGTGCGTTTCTTGGCCGCTTCTATGGTTTGCAATGCAACACGGCGGTCTTCAGAGGCACGCTCGAGCAGGATAAGTCGTTGTTCTAGAGGTTGGGTGTCAGGGAGAAGTTCAACAGCCAGATGAAGGGAAGGGATTTCACACTCGATTGGTAAGACAACCTCCTCTCCAAAAATGAGGTGAGGAGGGTTATGGTTGAGGGGCATGGGTGCCCCCGAGCATGGTGTGGTCATGCCAAAATGTATTTAGAAAAAAGGGGAATCTAAACACATTGTAATGATGTGGTGTGCCATTTGTGCTGGTTATGGTTATGCAGTTTGAGAAAGGAAATGGAGGATTACCAATCTCTTTTGGTACTGCATATAGGGATCAAATGGACTTTAAGTTTCCGAGTTGGCATACCTGGTGTCACTATCCCAAAAAGAGGATTTGGAGATAATGAACTAATGCTCTCGTAGAAAAGCTATAGGTTGGTCAACAATAATGTCTAAGAGACTGGGTTGTTGATGTAAGATGAGGGAACGATAAGGGGTATCATCCCTAGAGTGAACTGAAGTGATATGGGACTTTAGAGGTTCTTCGAAATGTGGAAGAATACTGGGACTAAAGTCAACACGACCAGATACACTAGGAGAGTTGTGGAGAATTTCTTCTCTTGGTCTCTCAAATGTGGGTGCCCCCTTACCCAAACAGTGGGTTTCAATGTAATGGCCACAAGGTGGATGTGGTGTGAACACATGGGTTCGATGTAAGGGGGAATAGATAACGTCAGGGGTGGGGATTTTTTCCATAATGTCATCATCGCGATAGAAGATGGGGTGACTGGTGGAAGAAAGACCACCTGACGTGGTGAAGTGACCGGAATCATCATCATGAGAAGAGAGGTTCACATGCGCATCGTCACAAGGGGTGACCGAAGAGTAAGCAGATAAAGGATCTACCGATGTTGAGCCCAAGATGATCGCTGAAGGAAGGTCAAGCGAAACAACAGGGGAGGATTCAGATGGAATGTTCCCCAAGGGTCTCATGGATGATGATAGGTAAAAAATGTTGGACGAAGGCTCCGTCATCTCGACATCAGGAGGGGGAATGTCAATGGGAGCAGTCATATCTGGTAGTTCTGCTGAAGCAGAATGCGGAAATAGGGGAGAGGTGGACTCATTGCGCTTGGCCTCGAATTGGTGGACCACGGCGATAAAGGTGCGGAAGTCGTCGAGGCGGGGACAAAGATGGGTGTAATGGCCATGGAGATCACACAAAGCACAAGGGTGGTTGGTGTGAATAGTCTTGGGGTTCTTGGCCACAGTCGCGGAAGGAACAGAGGCTTCTGGGACCGCGGACGCAGGGAACGTGACATTAACCATGGGCTTGAGATGAAGCAATGCAGGACAGGTATGGGAGGCGTGACCGACAACATCACACAAAGCACACTGGATGGTATGCTTTGGAGGCTGAGAAGGAGCAGGTTTTGTCGGGGGAGCCTTGTCCTTTGATGCCCCCTCTCGAGCTTTTCCCTTCTTACCCGAAGCGGTCGCAACAGGAGGTGGTTCCTATTGAGGTGACTGAGGCACTGATGCCGCGGGAGAAGGCATGGGGGCCGGTTGAACCGGGGTCAAAGCAATATAAGGTTTGGGTTGACCAGGCAAGGTGGGGGCTGGAGGATCAAGGTACCAAATGGGAATCCCAAGGGTCAAGTTAGGAAGAGAGAGGGTGGCCATGACCGGTACCGTGTACACTCCTGGTGGGGGAGCTAGGAACGGTATCTGACCAGAGGGGTAATGGCCAGGTGGGACGGCTCCTAAATGGCTAAGGCCTGGAGGAACCGTGCCAGGGGGATAAAGGGGCTCATGACTACCAACTACAGGTGAAGGGCTAGGAGCAGGTTGCGGAGGGCAAGGTTGCTGACTAGCCGAAGCAGGTTGCTTGAGAGCAGCCCGAGACGATTGCATCATGCAAACATTCGATGAGCTGGGGTCAGAGATAGGAGGAGGGGGGAGACTAGGAAAAGTTCCAAGCAGGGAGGAATCCTTGTAAACGCCGGGGGAGACACTGGTCAAGTAATCGACGATTTGCTTGTTGGCTACAGAAGAGATGGTTGTCTTAGGTGAGGTATGAGATTTTGGTTCATGATATGTCAACTGGTCAATGGTGACTATCTTTCCATTATGGGGGAAAGACATCTTGCGGAAAACCGCGGATGGGACAGCAGACATAGCATAGGTGTAGCTTCGCCCCAATAGAATGTTGTAGTCTAGCGGGGCGTCTATGACTTCGACGTCAACGCAAACAGTCTTACCGGCGAGGGTGATAGGACAATTATGAAACAGGCCAATGGGCTGGGAGGCATGACCGTCCCACGCTCGAAGGGTGATCGTGGAAGGGGCCAGTTCAGGGGATCCGAGTTGCTTCCAAACCGAAGCGGACATCACGCAGGTGGATGCCCCCTCATCAATGATACACCGGGACACATTGGCATTCCGGATTTTGACTGGGATTTGGAAGGCGACGGAAGGAGGAAGAGGAGGATGGTCCGATTGAGTGGCATCGAAAACAATCATTTGGTCATCAGCAGGATCTATAGCGCCCATGGCAGATAGTAGAGCCTTCTTTTGGGAAGGGCACGACTGGAGGAGTTCCAGTGTGGAAATGGCAGCAGGAGATTGCGCCAAATCATCTACTATGCTATATGAATGGGCAGCTCGACCGGAAGCAGCGTTTCGACGTAATGGTCCCTTAGGAATCTTAGTGTGAACCTCAACTCTGGGTTGAGGGATATGTAAGGGGCCATTGGATGTCGAAAGAGGCTCTGTAGAACCTGAAGAAGGAGGCTCGGGGGCAGACTGAGTGGGAGGCTTGAGGTACTGGCGAGACCGAGTTTGAAGGTGAAGATCGACGGATGGGGATGGATCAGATTTCATCATGAGGATCTGGTAATTGGAGGAACCAAAAGGGGAAGGTTGAGGGGCCACCTGTCCGTCAGGTGGTTGGGTAGCCATGAATCCCTGCTGGGCATCCACCTGCTCTTGAGGGGGCGGTGACTGTTGTTGCAAGGGTTGAGAAGGAAAGGGAGGCGAAAGCGCATATGCTGGAGGAGCTGGTGCACCAGGCTGTGGATAAGGGTAATGTTTGGGTTGGGCAACATTGAGGTAAGCAAGAGGTTGGGCAAAAGGATGAGGCATGCCGTATCCTGGATGCGTGCTACCGGGAGGGGGAGAAGTGCGGGAAGTGGTGCCCCCTCCCCCAGGAAAACCATAGCTCATGAGAGGTTGAGCAGATGGATGAGAGATAGATCCAACGATACTGTCGACGGTATGAGGTGCCCCCGGTGTATAGGCATCACCAGGTTTGGGGAGATCAGGTAGGACAGTATGATCATAACCTGTCTGAGCGTAGATTAGGTCATATTTTAACGCCATTTGGAGGGCATCTTCTTCGGTTTGAGGAAAATGTGATGCGACATCTTTCCCGATAGGGGACAAGAGAGATCTAAGGAACCATTCCATGTAGACACGGTCTTCGAAGGTAGGAGATTGACATAGGCTCCGTCTTCTTCGCCATTCTTGGACATGGGTAGAAAGGCGGGTCGAAGAGGTTTGCTTGAAGGAAGTCAAGAGTTCGATACCAGTGTCATAACGAAGGGGAAGCTGGAAGTAAGATAAAAAAGCCCGGGCAAGAGTTGCAAAGGTGGTATGGGAGGAAGTGGGTTGATCAACATACCACTTAGAAGCTTCGCCTGTAAGCGTGTGTTGGAACAATCGAAGATGAACAGAGTCATCGGTAATGGAGGTAGATGAACACCACATGTGGAAAGATCGAACATGATTTGAAGGATCTTCTCCAGCATGGCCTTCAAACTTTGGGATGTCGGAAGGGAGCTTTTTCGGCATAGCAGGCCAACTAGCATCATGGTGTATAGGGTCGTTTATCAACCGGTCCAAATCGGGGAGGCTGAGGCCTGCCAAGAAGGGGAGCACGGGTGAAGCCGAGGTAGTTCCTGTGGTGGTTCTGCTAGTAGTAGTCCCGGCATTAGGGCCGGGATTCCCGCTAGTGTTAGGCCCTGGACCAGACATAGTGGAGGTGACAGGGGGGAGAACTAGAAGGAAAAGGAGAACCCAAAGAATCAGAGAAGGACTGGCTCGACGACGGTGGGACGGAGCAGGTCGATCGACCGGAAACTGAGGGTGAAGGCCAAGAAGTCTCTGGGAAAGGTGACTTAGGGGCGCAATGATGATGGGAAGAAGGAAACCGACAAGGGCAGAAAGGGACAGAATCAAGTGAGGTCACGGGAAAAAAATGTGCAGTGACAATTGATTTTAGAGTATTTTCCAGGCGGTGTTAACCAGGCGCTTCTTCACTTAGGGTCAGTGTGTGGTGTGCGTTAATTTTAATTTTTAAACCCTTTTCGTTTTGAGAGAAAGAAAATGTGTGTTGCGTAACTGAAAAGAAATCTGCAGAGAACAATATAGATTGCTGAAATAACAGAACATTTAACAGCTAACCATGCATCAATTGAACCCAAAAAGGCGGGTCTCTCAAAACTACTCTAAAAGAGGGCAAAAATCTATTCAAAACACACGGAAAAAGAGGCCAATAGATCCAGGGTCAAAAGGGACAGGGATCTAAAGGAGAAAGCTGCTAAAAAGAGGTGCAGATCACAGCCAAGAGGCATAGGCAAGGTGGCTGGAAAAAAGGGGGAAATCAGAAAAAATCGGAAGGGACAGGGATGAGGTCCTAAAGGGGGGTCCAAACAAAACTACAAGAGGTGATTTGAAAGGAAGAAAAGCTGATTAAAAGGGATCTGAGGATGAGGTATCAGATCAGAAAAAGGGAAGGCTGAAACTCTGAAAAATCAGACACCTGAAACAGCTAAAACTCTTCCACCAAAAGTGGAGGGTACTGAAGCCCTAGGGGGCTAGGTTCCCACTTAGATGAGCAAAATCAGATCAGAAACAAGTCGAAACAGGCTGAGACAGAGGCTGGAAAACCCTGACAGAAGCTTCAGAAAAACCCAGAAAAAGTTCAGAAAAACAGCAGAAAAAAGTCCAGGTCGCGGTTTTTGACCAGTTTTTCGCTCCGGTCGCAGTTTTGGGGCTGTTTTCTGCGACCTGAGGCTTGAGGTCGCACTTTTTGGGCCAAAAAGGGCGACCTGAGGCTTGAGGTCGCACTTTTTGGGCCAAAAAGGGCGACCTGAACTTCCGGGGACTCTCGGCGGCAGATTTCAGAAAAAAATGTCGTCTCAGCTGCGGCTGATGTCGGTCACCTGCGCAATAGGGCCAGAAACACACGGAAGTTAGAAATTTTAATGTTTGAGGGCTTTATGAGGAAAAAACCACATGAAAATAGGAAAAACAAAAAGCTGAAAAGAAACCCTAGGGTCTGAAGTAGCTGGATATGCAGGAATAGGAAAAACGACAGCGGTCGTAATTTAAAACCCGTGTGGAGTCGCCATTTGTTAGTATGAATCCTTTGTCGAAGTGTACGAAAAAGGACCACTTTAGCTACGCATAACTAATAGCCCTAACAACAAAAGTGGCTACCAATATCTTCAGATCTGCGATTAGTTAGACAAGAAAATAGCTGCAAAACACCAGATCTATGTATGGAAAGACATTAAGCAGTAAAATAAAGGGTTTGCTCCATGCATCCAACAGAAAAGACAAGAACACAATTTTTTGAAAGAATTTTTATATTACAGGGCACCTGGGAGGAAAACAAGAAGGTGTATCCAGCTCTCCTCAATGGGATGGGTTCTTTGTAGTCCTCAACACTTCAGATCTAAGCTTCCTCTCTCTAGTTGATGTAGAAAACCCAATGCAAAAAGTAGAGCTCAAAGGGAGCAAAATGGCAGAAAATGGTGACCAAGTGTATAGATCCAGAGTGATCTAGTAGGCAACAAAAGGTGAGGAATGATGGGAAGAACCCTCCTATTTATAACAAAATATTGGGTCATTCTAGATCTTGGTGCATGATTAAAATAATGTTAACCAAATCTAGATACACCTTTTATGGAATATTTTATTATATTTGTTGGAGGGAAAGGGTATTTGACTTGGGTCAACTCCCTTGATTAGTGAAAAATAAATAAATAAATGATTTATTTATCTTTTTAAGGAAGCGGTTAGAAGATAATCAAATAAATAATTATTTATTTAATTATTTAAGGAAGTGGTTGAAAGATAATTAAATAAATAATGATTTATTTAATTATTTGTGGGTGATTTTGTCATATTTAACAAGGAATATTATCTAAATAAGGTTTAAATAATTATTCCTAGAAAATAATAAGATAAATAAAGGTTTATCTAATTAATTTCTTTGATTTTGGGTTAAACATGACTGGGAATAATAATTAAATTATGGTTTAATTAATTATTCCATAAGGAAAATCAAACAAATATAGGTTTGTTTAATATTTCCTTTTGGGGTTTCATGTTTTAACATAGTGAAAGCAATTTTACTTAGGGTAAAATTGGTCTTACATGGTGTACTTGGGTCCATCTAATGGTAATAGGTTAGATGACCAAAAAATGGTGTAACACAAGGAGAACACATTCACCTCAAGCTTCACCTGTCATGGCACATGAAGAGGGAAATGAAACCATGTATGAGGATGAGAGAGCTTTCATAAAAAATTTCTTTGAAATGTATGAAATGGTGTAATTTCTATTTGAAGAGAGGAACACAAGGTTGCAAGGAGAGAGCTCAAATAGTCCAAAAGTTAACGGAGGAAATGGTGACAAACCACCACCTCTACCTCCACCTTTTCCTACACCTCCATCTTCACACTCATCTTCTTCTACCTCTACCCCTTTATAAACTCCTCCAGGATCTCCAAAGGGACTTGGTAAAACTCCTTTGTTAAAGCTTGACATAAAATTTTAATTATCCATGTAAAATGGAGAGGTAAATGCTGAGAAATTGGATAATTAGGTTCATCAGATTAAAGTGTATTGCAAGATACAAAGAATCAAGGATGATGAGACAAAAATTTAGCTTTCTTCTCTAAGGTTGGAAAGTGCAACACTCATTTGTTGGGAGGAAAAAACTCAAGGATATCTCAATAAAAGTGGTAAAATTATTTCTTCTTGGAATGTTTTTTTAGTTGCATTAAGAAGAAAATTTTATCCATTAGCATATTGTTTGGTAATTTAATTGATCTTAAATTACTTACATGAATTATCAAATAAGGCTAGTAAAGTGATGAAATGTATATGCACTGTATGTGCTTGAAGTCTTTGTCACTCACGCAAATTCTAAATTAAATTGAGTTATCAAAATGCACATGTCTTCTATAAGTAAATTAGTTATTCCTCGAAAATAATATTAACTATACAATGATAATCACACTCTCTTGATTTCAAATAAAACTACTTTCTCTTATAAAGTTCCACACTTTTCTTTGAAATAGAAATCTTACACTTTACATAAATGAAAATCAATCCCACACTTTACATAAATGAAAATCACTTTCACAGTTTAGATAAGTGAACATTATTCACACACTCATTTGCAGAAATGAAAACTACTCTTACTTAAGAAATATCACACTTAAAGAAAATCATGCATTTTCATAAATAGAAATCACACTTGCATGAATAAAAATCACTCTTCATACTTTTAATGAAAATCACTCTTCACACTCTTAAAAGAATTTTGCTTCCATGAAAATCCTCTCTACTTATTATAGCGTTAAATTATACTCCTATCCATGTGGATCCTGAATTTATGAATAAAAGAAATGATTAATAAAATTATCTTAACCTAAATATGAAGAAATTGAATGAATTTAATTTAAAACAGAATTAGAAAACTAATTACTAACAACTAAAATAAAATAAAAATCCTTGCTATCTCGAGGAGGCCCTCCACGAGAATCAGGAACTTAATCACGCATTAATGCTCACTGATAAATCAAAGTAACTCTTTAAAAATAGAGTATCAATAGCAAAGTTTTTATTCTTGCTGTCACTATTTTCATTTCTTCCAAGAGGCATATTTATAGAGCTCATGGTAATTAGTTGTTCAGAAATATATGCCTAATTCCTATCAATATAAACTAATTTAAATTTAAAATATAACATCACATAATTCTCTCATGATTTTCTATCATCAAAGAAAATCATGAGGCATAAATATCGTTCTCGCTCGCTTGTTTCCGACTACAGAGGTTGAATTCGCCTATGACCGCATTACTAGGACCCGTTTCCATTGATCTGGCTCATGAGAGTAGGAGGAAATAGTTGGATGCATTAATTTCCATCTACCCATATATTTTTCTTTCCAACTAGCATCATGGAACCTATCAAACCATGGACTTGGCTGCAGAATCGTGTATTAGTTGCAGAATCATTGTAATTCGATAGTTGAAGTAAACATTAAACTAAATAATACAGAACATTATCATTTTATGAAATAAGAGACAACTGTATACCTGCCATGTCATAAGTCTTGTAAATTGATGCCCAATGTGTTGTTATGCAAATAAAAAAGAAAGAGATGGGGTGAAAAAGGGTGTCAAAAAGAAGCAATTGTGGGATTCAACATTCCCCCACACAAATTCCATTGCATGTCCTCATGCAAAATTTCAAAATTTGTGCCTTTTTTTCTATCACTGAACCTCCTCTGATACCCGAGCAAGGATATCCAGATTAGTCATTTTTTCCTTCCTAATAGTGATTAACATCCTTGGTCTCTTCATCAAAATTATATGTTGTAGATTTATGACTTTCCTATTGAGGAATTTGTTCTTGGCCTTCAACTTCTTGTTCTTTTCATACCATAGTCCAAGGTGCAACATGGTATTATCATTCCAAGTCTTTTGGATTTCATTATGCACTTCAATGTATCATGTTATTTCTTTGAATGCCTATTTAATGTCTTCAACTCGTAAATTTCTTCCTTGAGGGTTTTGACTATTGAAGATTTTGGTGGAGTATCAGAATGAACTCCTTCTTTCTGGTTTGAAGTGGATACAATAACCTTTCCTGTAGATTTATTTTCCAAGGATTATACATAATCATATATTTCTTGTTGGAATGGGTCAATTTCAGGTGTTATCCTTGCTGGGCTAGAAATCGGTGACACAGCTGTAGGTGATGGAACCTTAATGGAACCTTGAATTCCATTTCTTCCTCCTGTAGATTGACCAATTCTGGGGATTTTCGTGACTAAGAATGTGTGGTTTTATTGAGTCTTGTGCTACTTCTTATGGTGTATGGAGTTTTAGAAGATGACTTAGCAATAGAAATTCTCATTTTCCCCTGCTATGTTTTCTCTTGTTCTGCTTTTCTTTTAGATGTTCTTTTCTCTTTACTATTTTTCTTTCTTCTAACATTCTTTTCCTTAAGTATTTCTAACATAGCTACAATAGGAAGGCCATCTTCTGAGGGATGCTCTATTTTTGGAGGTAGGTCATCACTAAGTTTTGTAGGTAAATTTCTTCTACTTCTCTTTATTTAGCTGATGGGTTCTTCCTGTTCTACCTCTTTGAAGTGGTTTCTGACAAAGAAATTTTCCCAATCATCTCCTATATTTTTGAGGTGGGCTTCAATCAACATTTTTATCAAACCATGATGATATATGGTATTCTCAATAGACTGAATTTTTCTCTAAGTGTTACTACTCATTTTCTTCATACTATGGAGTAAGAAATAAGGAAAATTAATCTCATTCTCCTCAAGGAAATGCATCATCAAACGTACATGATAGAAAAACATATTGCCAAATCTGCCTTCACAAGTAATAAATTTTTGAATGAGCAATAGTAAATTTCTCCTTTTGTTTTTAGGAGTTGTAACTGAGATGCATTTCTTAAACATTGAAGTGCCCATACCTGGTTTTTTTAGAAATGTTTTTCGTCCACTTTCTTCAATTCCTCTGTTCTTGAACTATCTTCACCAACCTTAGGTAGGCCGATCACTTCTGCTATAAAGGATTATGTTAATAATATATTCACATCTCCAATTTCTGCCTCAACTTCATTGAATGCTCAGGCAAAGGACTTTGTAACTTCTTTGTCATGGTCTTTAAATTTCTCTATAAACTCCAATCATTGTGCCTATTGCAACATCTGTCTAACTTGTGGAAAACCCTCCATGAATTTCTTCCCATCCGGCTCTGTCCTCACAATAAACCCCATGTTGGAGAAGTCTTAACCCATAACTGCTTCTTTTGACAAGGTTATGGAGTGAAAATGGATTTGGAAAAAAGAGTATGGATGAGGGCATAATTTCCAATAGAACAGGGTTTATGGAGTGAAAATAGTTTTGGGAAAATAGAGTATGAATGAGGGTGGAATTGCAAATGGAATAGGGTTTATGGAGTAGAGTAGTTGTGAAATGATGAGTGGTGAATTTTTAATTATGATGGGCTTATGGACGACTTCGTTGACAAGAAAAATTATTTATGGTTAAGTCCGAAGTCAAAATACTAGTAATGATTATTTTAAGTGGCGGTAGAAACGTGTATTTTTATTTCATAATCTAATGTTTTCTTACCTTTATTATTTAATATAACATTTACATACCTTTATATTCATTATTCTAATGTTTTGAGTGGTATTCTATAGGTTGTCCTTGGATGCCTTTAGTTGTAAGCTCGATCATCTTTATTCTGGTGCTTGAATGTTCAATTGTCCTAATTGAATCCTGCCAAGTCAGCTGCAAAATTCTGTTAAAGCTGCAGATTTTCAATAATTATGTAGCTGCTTATTTTCAAAATAAAAACAGGGTCATAAGGAAATTGGGACTAGAATAAGGATTAAACTAAAATCTAGGGTTCCAAGAGTGCTTGGTTTTCATCCTAAATTTTTTGTATAAACATGCCAATAGTGTTGGTTTTCATGTTTATACAATTGTTTTTTTTTTTTAAACAAAATGCTTTTGCGAGTTAAGTTGGAGAGGAAGGATAATCCTTCCTAACCACCTTCAAATCAATATTGGCTTTCATATGTTTAAAAAAATCCTCCCTTGTCAATGGTTTGTGATAAATTCTCAATTGATGTCCATTTACAAGGAAGGTCACTCTCTCTTCATCAATGGTTCTAATTTTGACGGCACCATTATCAAAGACAATTTAAATCTCATAAGGCCCAAGCCAATGAGTTTGAAATTTCCCTTTAAAATATTTAAACTCCGTGTCAAAAAGTAATGCCCAATCTCCTGGCTAAAATTTCCTTTCTTTTATGAACATGTCATGCCATCAGGATATTTTTTGTTGAACTATGTTAGTTCTTTGAATATCATCCTATGTCATTTCATCAAGTTCACTCAGTTGCTCCATCCTTAGTTTTTGTGCTTCAGATAGATCAATACCCAATTTGGTTGTTGTATTGAAAGTATTTATCTGTAACTCAATGGGAAATAGGACTTGCTTCCTATAAAAAAGTTGATAAGGAGTATGTCCTGTGGTGTTTCTCCATGTGGTACGGTATTCCCACAAAGATTCTGGAAGCTTTTATGCCCAATATATTCTATGTAGATGCACAGTCTTGGTAAGAATTGCTTCAATTACTTTATTGGTGGATTCCACCTATCCATTTACTTGTGGATAATGTGGAGTGGACTTCCGATGTTTAATTTTGTATTCCTCCATTATCTTCTGTACCAACTTGGATGTAAATTGAGTACCTTGATCTATCAAAATTTCCCTTGGGACACCAAAACGAGTAAAAATATTCTTAAAAAAAATGAAACTACAACATTTTCGGTAGCAAAAGGAAGTGCTTTAGGTTCTGCCCATTTTGTAACATAATCAATGCAAACAAGAATGCACCTTTTTTTCCTGATGGTGGATTAATTGAACTAAAAAAATCTAGAGCCCATTTCTCAAAAGGCTCAATGAGTAAATGAGGTTGTAGAGGAATTTCATCTGAAGGAACATGTTTCCCCATTCTTTGACAACTATCACATTTTTTTTATAGAAGAGAGGAATAACCTGTTTCTGAGTTCTTTTATTAACCCAACGTTTCAGACTTCCAAAGTGAGTCCATCATCAGGGGTAGACGCCAAATGTTCTTTGAAATTTTGGGAGGAATAGGGTAAAAGAATAGAGGAATAAATAGTGAAAGGAGAGGAGTTATAAAGCTTGGTTTTGATGAAAGATAAATTTTATTTAATCTAATTTTAATTTAGTTAAAATGATTTAATTGAATTATGTTATT
Organism: Pinus albicaulis; assembly: GCA_034641835.2. NCBI lineage: Eukaryota > Viridiplantae > Streptophyta > Pinopsida > Pinales > Pinaceae > Pinus > Pinus albicaulis. Next base: position 674,653,730 of record CM076569.1, read on the forward strand.
GATTGTTCGAATTATGTCTTTATTTAAAAATAATTTAAATAATTAATTAAACTATTATTTTAATTTGTTTTATATATTTTTGTTGATTTTTTATTAAATTAAAAATTAAACAAATTTAATTTAATTTTAATTGAATAAAATTAAGTTAAATTTTACTAATTTAAAAAATGGGAAAGTAAAATTTAGTAAATGTTTTAGGGTCCTTATATTAGTAGTAATTTGTTTAATATAATTTGATTTGATTTATTTATTTTTATTTATTATTATTTATTTAATTATTATTATTATTATTATTTTTTAAGATAGAAGGTATTAAGATAAGTTAGCCTTAACGAATTGAAAGCATTGTTGTAATTATTTAATTATTTATAAATTCTTCTTTATAATTTGTTTATTTATTTAATGAATTATTTTATTCAAACCATGTTATTATTTGTTTTAATGTCTTAAGAGGTGTGATGTAATAAGGGTTTCCAAGTGTTGCTAATGATAAGACCATAATCACGATTCATGTTGTTTTTCCTTTTCTCAATTTCAATGGCCTCTTTGATTTTTCTTTTTAGGTAATGGTCCTCTTTAGAGACAAGTTTGGCATCTTCTATTCGTATGTAATGTGAGGATGAGAAGGCATGTTCTGCTAAGGCGGATTTGACCGTTCTGTTCCGAGATAGGTTAGTAGCATGTTCTTTTAGTCTAATGCTGAGGGATCTGCCTGTTTCACCGATGTATTCTTTCCCACAAGAGCAAGGTATACTATAAACTCCTTTTTGTAGCCTAGGGTTTATAGGGTCTTTAGCAGAGTCTACCATATTTAAAATAGTATTGGGGGGAGTGAAGGCAATCTTAATGTTATGTTTGTTGAGCATTTTAGAGATTTTATCGGTAGTTCCTTTTATGTAGGGAAGGGAGATTTTAGGGATGTCAAAGGCTCTTTTTAAGTTACTTTTATTAAGGGTTTGGTGAATGGTTTTGTTGATGACATGTTTGTTATATCCGTTTTGTTGAAAGACATGGCGGAGATGGTTTATCCCATGTTCTAGGTGTTGAGAGTCTGAAATTATGGAAGCCCTAGTTGTAAGGGTTTTTATGATACCGATTTTTTTTTATTAGGGTGGTGATGTGAGTCAGCATGAAGGTATCTATCTGTGTGGGTCGTCTTTCTATAGACTTTGGTGCTGAGTTTTCCTTATTTTTTTGTTAAAAGGATGTCTAGGAAAGGTAATTGGTTGTCCTTTTCAATTTCAATGGTAAATTTGATGTGATTCGAGAGACTATTAATGTGAACTAAGAAATCATTTAATTTTAATATACCATGGTTCCATTTAGCAAAGATATCATCCACATATATTTTCCATTCTTCAGGGGTGAATGGAAAGGATTTGAGGGCTATTTTCTCAAAATGTTCCATGTATATGTTGGCGATAACAGGAGATAGGGGTGAGCCCATGGCCACCCCATGAGTTTGTTCATAAATAATACCATTGAAGCTGAAGAAAGATGATTTTACGCATAATTTTAGGAGGTCTAATGTCTCGTTATCCGTGATAGTTTTCAAAATGTTGATGGCTTCATCTATAGGAATCATAGTGTAAAGGGAGACAATGTCAAAAATTACCATGAGATCCTTGTCTTGCATGTCAAGATTTTTGGTCCATTGAACAAAGGAAGCAGAGTCTTTGATATGTGATGAGGTGTTTCCAGCAAGGGGGCGAAGCTTTTTGGCAAGGTATTGTGCAAGGAGGTAGGTCGGTGAACCAATGGTGTTGACTATGGGTCTTAGGGGTATGCCTGCTTTGTGAACTTTGGGAGCACCGTATATTCTAGGGGTGACGGAGCTAGAAGGGGTGATTTTCTTTTTTATGATGGTATCAAGAGAAGAATCTTTTATTTTTTTGGTAACTTCCTTAAGAATTTTAGCACTAGGATATTTATTTAAAACTCTGTAGCAACCACTGTTGTTTAGGTGATCTTCCATTTTCTTATCATATTCAGCCCTGTCCATTATTTCAGTTGCATTACCTTTATCTAATTTTAGGATGATTATATTTTTATTATTTCTTAGGTTTTTTAGAGCAAGTTTTTCTTCTTTGGATAAGTTACATGGAGGTGGCTTGGAATTTTTAAAGATTTTAATGGTTTCTTGTATTATATCTTCGGCTTCGACAAGGTTAAGATCTCTTATGGCCATTTCTATGTTGCCAATTATATTGTCAACGAGAATTTTATTAGGGGTAATGGAAAAGTTTAGACCTTTCTGAAGAAGGGACAAAGAAGCATGGTCTAAGCTCAAGCTGGATAGATTTATCATGGTGGGATTGTTAAATCCCTTATTGTACGAGTTTCTGAGAGATAGGTTGACGTTTCTGGTGTGTGAGTTGCTGTATGGGAGAGAGTTCACAGGGAAGTTGATAGGATCAATTACAGAATTTATATGTTGAGACATGAGGTCCACAGGTCGAGAGGAGACAGAGGCGGAGTTTATGGGTGGATTAGAGAAGGTGGGCCGGGTTTATTCTGGTGCAGAGGTGTCAATTTTTTAGTAAGAATCATTCAGATTTGCGTGATTAATCACTGTGAAATCTTCCACTGCCATGATATTATCAAACAACTTCATCTGCGAGGGAGGGACCGCCACGCTGCCCATGGCACTTCTCAATTCGACATTATTATGCACGGAGAGGTTAGAGACAAAGTTGATGTTGTGTGAGTTGCTAGGGTCTAGGAGAGAGATAGTGGGGAAATCGCTAGGTTCATGTGTAGAGGAGAGGTCTACAGATCGAGGGTTGATAGAGACAGAGGCGGAGTTTATGGGTATATTGGAGATAATGGAGCAGGTGTTCTCGGGTGAAGGGTTGTCGAATTTTTTGATAGAATCATTGAAACTGTCTGGTGCTACGTTGGGGTCTACCAGGACTTCTATCTACGAGGGGTAGAGGTGGTTAACATTGGCATGAGGATCAAACAGTTTCATCTGCGAGGGAGGGACCGCCACAATACCATCAGAACTTATTAATTCGATTTCATTCTGCACACAGAGGTTAAAACTGTCTGATGCTGCGTTGGGGTCTGCATGGACTTCTATCTGCAAGGGAGGGATTTTTACGTGCATGTTCAAATCAGATGTCATCAAGTCAACCTCGTTCTCCACATAGAGGTGGTTAGAGACGTTGGTATCCTTTAAAAGAGAAGGCCAATACTATCCTAAGAGATGACTTTATAGGTAGTTCTTTTATCAGAAAAATATCCTCCACATGGTTCATCATGACAATATTTCAATATTTATGGTACTTCATCTTCTCTAACACATCTCCAAATGGTTAGGTCATGTCTTATCTTGTACAATTCTTCATTTATCCATGATTAAGATGCACTAGTTTGAATTACATTTATCTTTTCACGAGGAGATAAGTATGACGGTAACTCCCCTATAGCCAAATAATTAGAAATATTTGCAAACCAATGGAATTTAATAGATATTGCAAAAATATATTCATCAGGAAAATCATCCTCTATAGGAGTATCATTATTATCATTTTGGATTATAGATAAGAAATCAACAACTGTGTTTTGTTTTCCAGGTATATCCAAAATAGTTTATTAATAGTAACCATCCTATAATTCTTCCATTTATAATTGATTTATTAATTAGATATCTAATCGCAAAATTATCTATGTGAATAAAGGTTTCGTAATCAGTGATATAATGTCTAAATTTATCGATGGCATGTATAACTGTTAAAAACTCCTTTTCAGTGACAACATAGTTACACTCTGCAGGAATCAAATTTTTACTTGTATAGTAAATGGCAGAAGGAGTTAAGTCTTTCTGTCCTAACACGACTCCTAAAGTTGTATCTGAGGTATCAATTGAGATATGGAAAGGAAATTTCCAAATTTTTCCTCTTAAAATGGGTGCTTCGCAAACATTTTCTTTCAATGTTTCAAAATATTTATGGCAATCAAAATTCCATATGAACTCACTATCCTTTGTAAGTAATTTGAAAAGTGGAGAGGCAATTTTTGTAAAGTTTTCTACGAATCTTGTATAATAACCAGTAAATCCAAGAAAACTTCTATCATCCTTTTGACAGGTAGGAAATGACAATTTAGAAATAAATTCTACCTTATATGCATCCATCTTAATTCCATCTCCTGAAATATGGTGGCCTAAAACAATTCCCTTAGTGAACATCATAAAACATGGTTCGTGGCTTAATGAGATATTTGCTTCTTTACACCTAATGAGAACTTTTTCTAGATTTTTTAGAGCTTCTTCAAAGGAGTTTCCATAGACAGTAAAATCATCCATGTATACTTCGACACAATCATGAATCGGAACAGAGAAAATACCTAGAACTACCCTTTGTAATGTTGCAGGTGCATTACATAATCGAAAATGGAGTACTTGATAAGCATAAGTTCCCCATGGATAGGTAAAAGTTGTTTTATCTTGATATTTTGGAGCTACTTGGATCTGGTTATATCCATTAAATCCATCTAAGAATGAAAAACACTTCTTCCCTACCAATGTATCAAGAACTTGATGTATAAAAGGGAGTGGAAAATGATATTTTAAGGTAGCTTTATTCAGTTCTATGTAATCAATGCATACTATCCATTTTCCATTATTTTTTAAAACAATTACTAATGGTGATACCCATTGACTATCAGATATGGGATAAATGAAATTCACGTTTAAAATTTTCTGTAGTTCTTGCTTAACAATTTCCCTTAAATTTGGATTCATCCTCCTTTGGGGTTTTCTAATTGGTATGGAATTTTCTTCAATATAAATATTATGCATACAATTATTGGGACCAATTCCTTTCATATCAGTGTATTCCCATGCATATGCAGAGGAATGTTCTTGTAGAACCTTTACTAATTCTTTCTTTTGGGATTCTTCTAGATTATCATTAGTATTCAAAGTTTTCCCTGGAAAAATTATATTAAATAATTGCCAAATTTCTCCATAGAATGTAAATACATCTGACGAGATGATATATATTCAATATTACATTTCTCTTGAAAATTTTGACTAGATTCACAATATGAAGAAGATTTATTATTTTCCATTAAATTTAAAATTTGATCCTCTTCATCTATTTGTGAATTATAAAAAAATGGTCATATACAATATCATCATCTATCCATTCTTCACTTTCTACTTCTATCATTGTTTTTATTGGAGGATATAATGTGAATTTCTTTGTTGAACTCCATCAGAGATAAAGATATCACCAGATCTACAACTTATAAGAGAATCAGTTGTAGCTAACCATGGTCTATGGATTCCCTCATATATTATTCTTTGGTGTTAAGAACATAAAGTCAACATGGTATTCCCAAGAATCCATGGATACAAACACACCTTCTAACACACCATTAGGTTTTATAACATATATGTCTGCTAGTTGCAATAATGTGTGTGTATATTGAAGATTAGGAAGTTTCAATTGATCCATAGTTTGTTACTGATGATATTTATATTTTCTCCTAAATCAATCATTGTATTTGGTATCTAGACACCATTTATATGTGTTTTCACAATGGGACTTCCTGGATCTAGATATTTCTGAACTGTTGTTTTTCCCATCATGATATCTGCAATTTTTTCAACTAATTGAATTCTTTTAATTTATTTTCATTTTTTCGGGGTCTTTTAATGCTAAAATCCCTAATTGTCTTTGAAAATATTGATATTTCCTTGATAGATTGTTGATATGAATGGAGGATGTTAGTAATGCTCAACTAATTCCACTTTCAGAATTTAAACATGCTTGTTTCTTATGTGCTTAAGGGTTCAAGTTATCTTGCAATTCATTTAGTCTCAAGAGTGTTTTTCATGTCAATTTAGTGAGAAATTTAACATAAAAACAAGAGTTGAACAACAACAAATAAAGTAAAGAACATGACCATACATAAAATTGACACAATTATTTGATGAAGGAGTTCACCCCTCCTGGGTTACATCTCCTTGGTTTAGCTTCCATGTCTTGGGCCTCTATATTATGCTCAAATTGTCAAATTGACTTGTTTACAATGCTCTTTTTCTCCTTTAACCTACTCCAATGAACTCATAATGGAAAAGAATGGCTATCTATCCTCTTCTTTCTCTTTAATTGGTCTTCAGGTGAAGCAGATATGGCCTAACCCTCTAGTGGCCCTGACCATACTTAAAATTCAAGCTGGAAAAATCCCATCCAGAAGTGCTCCATTGCTTCTGAAACCTACATCAATGAGTCTAGAATACCCAAAAATGGTAATATAGCCTCTTTCTGAGACTGATTTTGTTGAAAACTACCTTAGTTATGAATTTTGCCAGTTTCACCTAGAAAAACTCCACTAAATCTAGCAAACTGCAACTAAACTGGCAGTTCCCGCCAAATCCGGAGGTCCGCCAATTAAACTGCAATTAATGTTAAGTGGAGTTAGCACACTAATTAAGCTCAGTTTAAGTGCTAATTGCGTGCTTAACTTAATCCGCAGTTCAAATCTAGATTAGGTGCTAATGAACATGGTTTAAGGTTAATTAACCTGTGGCTTAAGGTTAAGTCTCCGCATTAAGGTTGGATCTCCCACCGACGGTCATGGCATATGGTTCTATGGACGGGGGCTGGCCCTCGCCTACCCTCGACATAACACAATGCTTAATATAAATATAAATGAACTCTGTTATATGTTAAGAAATAACTGGTAGCACAAGTGGTAAGGCTTGGTGCTGGCAGTGGGGAGGTCACGGGGTTAAAACCTGACGCCTCCACCCTAAAATTTTGACCAACAAACATAAGGGCACGTGGTGGCCTCTAGGCTTGCCACGTGTTGTGACCTCATTGGTCCAAGCCAACACCAATCAACTAATATGATGCCAACACTTGTCACCCATTCATAGGTCCACCTGTGGGAATATTTTGATAATATTCCAAAAAATATTCCTGGGAATATACCTTTTTCTTACTGGACTGTACAGATGCCTAGTCAGCATCCCTGTCATCCCTACACAACATTTTCTTGTTTAGCCAAGCAAACAGATTGTGTTTCTGGGAGCATACGACGACTGTTTTTCACAAAACGAAGTGCACCGGATTCAGAATGATGAGCACTACGCGGTCGTTCAGGTTCCGAGCCAATCTGATCACTTTGGTTTTTTTGCTAAAATTTGAGCTCCTTATCACTTTTAATAAAATATTTTTTATGCAAACATTCTTCAATTCATCCATCATATCATAGTCCGGTAACACAATTTGTTTCTCTACCCCTTTACCAATTTTTAATCTTTAAGGAAAAGGTGGGATTTTCACAGAAACTAAAGGTTGTTATATAATGGGAGTTGAGTTTATTGGAATATCATTGGTATGTATAGGGGTGGTTTTTTTTTTATGACTCTCCTTATGATGAAGAGATTTCTCTTCCTCAGAGTGATCATCCTTCTCAGTTTCCTGGATAACAACATATGGTGACTTATTTTCCAATACTCTACCAGATCTAAGTTGGAAATTGTTTAGATCTAATTGATTTATCATGTAATTTTGTAATTTTTTCCCTTCTACATTGTAAACAGGTTGTGAGTTTTTATTGTTTTGATTTGGGAATGGCTGAGCAGGAAGCTAGTTTGGTCTTTGTGGGAATGGTAATGAAAGTTGTGGATTTGGATTTTGAGATTGAGCTTGAGATGGTTGACTAGGCCGAGGGAAATATTGTGGTGGAAAAGTAGGGTAAGGTTGAGGATATTGAGGGTATTTTTCATAAGTATTTTTCCATCCTTGTGCGCAAGGTTGAGGCCAAGGTTTCCAAGGCATGGGTTCAGTCCAGTTGTTTTGTGATGGTTGTGCATATGTTTGGGTGTAAAATCCTTGATTTTTCCATGGTATCTTAGCAATAAAACAAAGAAGATCTATATGATTTGGTACTACTTCCTCTTGATAGACAAATTTAATATCTGGTATTGAAGGAAATTCTTTGGTATCATTATTTTTTGCACATATGACACAGGTTTCTTTGCTTTTTAAATCAAGATCAGGACATTCTCTCAAGGCATGTTTCTTTCTACATTTTGGAAAAAATATGGATAGAGCAACATTTTCATATTTTTTCTTGTTTTGTATTTTAAGGGTGTCTATTTTTTCACTAAGACTCCCTGAAATATCCTTTTTAAAGTTATAAAGAAAATTACCTATTTCAGCCCTACTTACTATCCCAGCTGCAGATTTATTAATCCTAGACATACCAGAATCTCTTGGACATTTCCCAGTTCTTGCTTCACCTATTGAAATATGTATGCATAACTCACAAATTTCTCCAAATTATAATTGAGAAATATCTCCTTTACTCATCAAATTGAGAAGATCAATCCGCTCCGCTCATCTCTGATATATTTTAGTAAGAGAGCTTTCAAATTTTCTTCATCTAGATTATGCATTTTAGACCTTTTGATATTATAAACAAATATTTCAATGAAATCTTCAAGATTATCATCTTCTTTTTGCATAATTTTGAAGATTTCATCTTTAAGGCTATGGAGCATACAATAGTCTTTTTATTTCTCTAAGAATGCATTTTTCATTTGTTCCCATGTTCTAATAGAATTTGTTCCTAAGCCCATGAACCATTTCAATGTTGCATCCTTAAGAGGAGTTGGAAACAATTTCAACTTTTGAGAATCAAGAAAGTAGTCATAGGATCTACATAAGACTTAGAACTCAAAGAGAAATGTTTCGACATCCTCATTCCTTATTATGTGAAAATTAGGAAGGATGGAGGGTGAGATATTTTTCATTGAGGTTGTCTTATCTTCATCATAGATGGGAAATCCAAAGGGTTTTGGATCTCCTTTATCTCCTCCTCTTCCTCTTCCTCCAACTCTTCCACCTCCAATACTACCTCCTCTTCCACCTCCAATCCAAGGTTGTTCACCATTTACATTATGGACGTCTCCTTCCCCTTATCCAACCATTTTAGGTTCTTTAGAACTAATGTAAGGTTCCAAAATTGGATTTTCTAGTTCCTCTCCTAGATCCTCTAGTTCTTCTACTAATGGAATATTAAAGTATGTTTCTTCCTCTTCCTCTTCACTAGGAATTTCTAGTTCTTGTCCTAGAAGTTTCTCTCCAGTTGAAGATAGGAAAATTACTCCTTTTGTTGGGGATGTAGGATCCTATTCTTCTATTATGGCTTCAGTTGATAAAGTTGGTGAAAATTTAGGTTGGATTTTGGATCTAAGTACCACAGGAAGTGTATGTCTGCATGTAATGGATGGAATACGAGTTTGGGTGGATGGTGTGGTGCTACGAGGTCGTGGTGGGGTGAGTGGCGATGTTGGAATTAAACTTCTACCTATACCTACAAATATACCTCTAGAATCTCTTTCTCTATGCACATCATTTTTGTTTTGTTTTGTTTTTTTAATTAAAATAGAAAGAAAAAAATACTCCTATATACACTTCCCCAACAACAACGCCAAAATGTTTGGTAATTTAATTGATCTTAAATTACTTACATGAATTATAAACCAGAGCTAGTAAAATGATGAAATGTATATGCACTGTATGTGCTAGAAGTCTTTTTCACTCACACAAATTCTAAATTAAATTTAGTTATGTAAATGCACATGTCTTCTATAAGTAAATTAGTTATTCCTAGAAAATAATATTAACTCTATAATGATAATCAGACTCTCTTTCTTTCAAATAAAAATACTTTCGCTTATAAAATTCTACACTTTGATTTGAAATATAAATTTCACACTTTACATAAATGAAAATCAATCCCACACTTTACATAAATGAAAATTATACACACACTCACTTGCAGAAATGAAAACTACTCTTACTTAAGAAATCTCACACTTAAATAAAATCACACATTTGCATAAATAGAAATCACACTTGCATGAATTAAAATCACTCTTCATACTTTTAATGAAAATCACTCTTCACACTCTTAAAGAATTTTTCTTCCATGAAAATCTTGTCTAGTTTATTATAGTGTTAAATTATATTCCTATCCATGTGCATCTGAAATCTATGAATAAAAGAAATGATTAATAAAATGATCTTAACCTGATTCTAAATAATTTGAAAATAAAAATTGAATGAACATAAATTGAAAACACAATTATAAATCTAATTACTAACAACTAAAATAAAATAAACTCCTTACTATCTCGAGGGGGCCCTCCACAAGAAGCAGGAAATCACTATAACGATATCGATCAGGCACTCAAACACGCATTAATGTTCACTGAGAAAATGAAATAAATCTTTAAAAACAGAGTATCAATAACATATTTTTTAGTCTTGTTGTCATTGTTTTCATTTCTACCGAGAGGCATATTCATAGAGCTCATGGAAATTAATTTTTCAGAGCTATATGCCTAATTTCTATCAAAAAAACTAATTTTAACTTTAAAATATAACATCACTTAATTCGCTCATGATTTTCTATCATAGAAGCAAATCAAGAGGCATAAATCCCATTCTCGCTCGCCCGTTGCCGACTACGGAGGTTGAATTCGCCTTTGAATGCATTACTAGGACCTGTTTCCATCAATCTGGCTCATGAGAGTAGGAGGAAATCGTTGGATGAATCAATTTACATCTACCCATATATTTCGATTTCCAGCTAACAGCTTGGAACCTGTCAAACCATGGACTTGGCTACAGAATCGTGTGTTAATTAGAGAATCATTGTTATTTGGTAGTTGAAGTAAACATTAAATTAAATAATAAAGAAAATTATCATTTTATGAAATAAGAGACAATTATATTCCTGCCATGTCATAATTCCTGTAACTTGATGCCCAATGTGTTGTTATGAAGATAAAAAAGAAATAGATGGGATGAAAAAGGGTGTAAAAAATAAGCAATTGTGGGATTCAACACATACATGCAAAAGGCTATAATGGATTAGAAAACTTTCAGGCAAGCTAAAGGTCAGAGTATGCAAAATTATACTCAAGAATTTAGAAGAAGAGCTTTGATTTTTGGTATATTTATCCTCTCAAGACACTTTACTTAAATTCATTGCAGGTTTACATAGTTAATTGAGACACAAAGTTCTCATGTTTAACCCTACAAATATAGATGAAGTATGTGTACATGCAACTCATTTATAAGAGCGAGGGAGGAATTTTCCCCAGGAGAATATCAAGAAGCCATTCAAGAGTGGAGACAAAGGAAAGGGAAATTCAAAGGCAAGGGTAAAAAGAATGCTTCAATCAAGAAAGAGGGAAATAAACTCACATGAAAACATTGTTCAAAAGAAGGGCATGATGAAGACCATTGTTGGAAACTTCATCCTGAGATGAGACCCAAAAAGTTTAACAACAAAGGGAAACAAAATACTGATGCAACTAATCAATATGATTTAGGATATGATTATGGAGATGAAACAAATATCACAACCATGGGATTAAAAGGTAAGCGTTCTATTGCAAGTAATATTTCTTCTTGTAACCTCAATGAAACTCAACATGATAAATAAAGAATAGATATCTTCCATATTAGAGTCATATCAAAACATAACAAAGTAGATGCTTAGTTCTATAGTGGATCCCAAGCCAACCTTATTTCAAAATTCATTGTTAAGAAACTAAATTTGGAAACTATTCCTCATCCTAAACCTTATTCTTTGGGTTGTGTACATGAAAAGTAAAAATTTCAAGTGATCCAGGTGGATATCGGTGGCCGCCCACCTATTCCATTTGGACCTGCGACATCAATTCTTGCAGCTTTTCACTTCCAGCAGCTTACTATTTTTAGCAGGTTTTTGGGTCCTACACACCTGAAGCCATTTTGGGGCATTAATGATCCAGGTGGATATTGGTGGCCTCCCACCTATTCCATTTGAACCCCCGCCATTATTTCTTTCCGTTTTCAAGTTTCAGCACAACTTACTATTTTTAGTAGTTTTTCAGGTCCTGAAGTTCCAGAGCCATTTTGAGGCCCTAAACGACGTTTTTGGGGAAAAATGAGAGCGACCGAGCCTAACCATCTTGCACCAAAAGTTGTACTCCTCAGATAGATCTTTCTAACAAGCTATTGAGCACGTCAAACGGAGATCGGATGCCAAAGTTACGTCCCCGGGAAGTTGAAACACCAATTTACCCAAACGGGGCCCACAGTTTTGGTGCTTCATCTCCTAGGGTTAGGTTTTTGGAATTTTTCGGATTCCACATTATTTATCAACAATAAATAGGACCTCGAGCCTCATGTAACATAGTTAAGGGGCTGTTAGCAATCACATCTCTTCTCATGGATACGTTGTCAGTACCCTAGCTCATCTATTTCCATTATGTCTGTAATAGGCCTTCAAGCCTCAATGTAGCATAGTTCAGAGGCCCACGTATGCCACATCTCTTCTCAGAGATACGCTGCTAGCACGCTGGCTTGATTCTATTATATTTGTAAGCTTATTTTAGTCATTATTTTATTAATAAAATGAAGCATTATTTCCGTTGCATCTCTGTGTTTATGGGTATATGTGTATTCTGTTGCATTCCTGCATAAAATCCGGATCAGCAAGTGGAAAGAAAATGTAAACTGAAATTCTCCGTCACTCCACACTATATTGATGATGTAGAGCTTGATGTTGTTCCACTTCACATATGTGGTATTGTTTTGGGAATCCCATATCTATATGATAGGAAAGCCATCTTTTATCAACATGAGAACAAGTATTATTTGTTTAAATATGGGGTTGAGTATATTGTTAGAGCACATCGCAAGAAATAATTTGTCTCTTGTGAATGATGGACAAATGAAGATACTTATTAATGCTAGTAGTAATTTTGTACTGTTGATGATCAAACCCAAAGACGATGTTGAAAATGGAGCCTTCCAGGGATGTGATGAAAAACTTAAATATGATTTGATTGAGGTTGTTAACAAATATGATAAGATGTTTCAGGAACTTGAAGGATTGCCTCTTAAAAGAGGAATCCACCATGAGATCCAATTGCAGCAGGATTCTCTTCTTCCAAACATTGGCAAGTACAGGATGACCGTTATGGAGAATGCATAAATTAAGAAGCGAATCCAAGAGTTGCTTGATAGAGGGTCATCATACCAAGAACATCTCCTTGTGGGTCTCTTATTGTTTTGGTACCAAAGAAGCATGGTACATGGTGCATGTGTGTGGAATGCCTTAAATAAAATCACGGTAAATAACCGCTATCCTCTTACTTGTATTGATGATTTGCTTAATCAATTGAAAGATGTTGTTTATTTCACTAAGTTGGACTTGAGAAGTGGTTATCATCATATTAGGGTTGCTGAAGGAGATATTTGGAAGACAACTTAAAAAAAAAAAATCAGGGTTTTTTGAATGGTTGTGTTATGAAACCAACTCACATAATAGAAGAAAATATAGATCAACTACTTAGAAATTGGCCTCTTCGAGGGGAAACCTCCTTTACATTACATAAATGAACAATTCTTGGATGATACAAATGAAAAAACCTCCTTTCAATATATAGGATTCCATTGGGTCACAATATAATCATAACCGACCTAACAATAATAATGTAAGGGCACGACAATAACAATAGTGGGCTTTTATGGGGCACAATAATAACAATATGGGGACTATAGGGGTACAACAATAGCAATAAGGGGGCTACACTAATAACAATAAGGGACTGCACTAGTAATATAGGGACCTAACATGCCCCTCTCCTTCAAAAAAGTGTTGTCCTCAATGCTTGAGAAGTTGTGGATGCTTCTGTATAAAATTCTCATCCTCCCATGTGGAATCTTCAGTGGGTAAGTTCTTCCACTTGATGAGATACCTTGAAATTGATCGATTTTGTAGTTGTCAAGTTCTTGCTTCCGTGACTGCTTCAGGTTCCAATATGATTTTTCATTCCTCTTCAAGTTCTGGCAATATTGTTTGAACTGGAAGTTTGTCACCTATAACCTTCTTTAAGCATGAAACATGGAAAAATGGGTGCACTCGGGAAGATGCAGGAAGCTCCAATTTGTATGCCATAGTACCAATATTTTGCAACACCTTATAAGGACCATAGTAATTTGGTGATAATTTATTATCCTTGTTAGCTTGCTTGAGGGACAGTTGTTTGTATGGTTGTAGCCGTACAAATACCCAGTCGCCTACATCAAAACTTCTCCCGCTGTGATCTTGATTTTCCTGTTGTTTCATTCAATTCTGTGCCAAATTTAGGTTATCATTTAAGAGTTGGATAACTTGTTGTTGACGCTCGATATGATCTTCCACTGCTTGAACCTTAGAATTTTCTCTTAAATATGATGTGGTTCATTTTTTCTCCAGTGTGGAAGGAAGTGTTATACCACCATTCAGCCAGAGGTAACCACTTGACCCATTGTGTTTGTTTATCATATACAAAGCAACGAAGATATCCTTCGAAAAATTTGTTCACTATCTCATTTTTTCCATCGGATTGAGGATGATAAGATGAGCTATGAGCTAGTTGAGTACCCAAATAATAAAATAATTTCGTCCAAAAATTTCCAGTGAAAATGGGATCTTTGTCGCTTGCAATAATACTTGGGTTTCCATGTAGTTTTTGAATTGTTTCCATAAATATAGTAGCAACTATACTTGATTTAAATGGATGAGATAATGCACAAAAGCATGCATACTTGGTAAGTATATCAACTAACACCATGATGAAACTCTTTCCTTCTGACTTAGGTAAATCTGTACTATCCAGGGTCTTAATTGTCTCAACTTTATTTTGCTGGCAAACCAAACAATCCACCACAAAACTTTTGAATATCAGATTTAAGGCCATCCCAAAAAAACTCTTTCTTCACCTTGTGGTTTTAAAAATACTGAGTGTCCTCCTAAGGGAGAGATGTGCAATTCCAAAAGAATATTTTGTTTTAGTTGGGAATTCTTACAAAGATATAAGTGATCTTTGTACCACAAGGAATCATTTTTCCAGCTAAATGTATCATATGTACGAGGATCTTTCTCCACCTTTCGAATGAGTGTCCACACTTCTTCGTCATTCTTCCATTCTTCCCTTGCTTCGTTTATCCAATCTGGTTGGATAGTATAAACGACACAAAGAAATTCTTCCACATCATCATCCTTTCTTGATAGTGCATCTGCAACAAAATTTAGCTTCCCCATTTTGTAGATGATTTCAAAGTCATAACCCAACATATTTGTGACCAATTTTTCTTGCTCTTCTGAAGATAGTCTTTGTTCCAAAAAGTATTTAAGACTATCATGATCAACTTTTACCTTGAAGTGTCTTCCCATTAGGTAAGGTCGCCATTTCTTGAGTGCATATGGTATTTCCAACATTTCCTTCCCATAAACAATTTTCTGTAAATACTTCCCTTTGATTGGATGACTTTCAAAAGAAATGGGTATTCCTTTTTGCATTAAAACAACACCAATTCCATTTCTCGAGGCATCCCATTCCACAATAAAGGTTTTTGTGAAGTCTGGCGTAGCTAAGACCGGTTCTTGGCATATTTCCTATTTAAGATGTTCAAAGGCCTTAGTTGCTTCAAAAGTCCATGAAAATGCATATTTTTTCAATAATGTTGTTACAGGTGTTTCTATTCTCCCATAATTCTTAACAAACTTGCGATAATACCCTGTTAACCCAAGAAATCCTCTCAACTGCTTTATTTTTGTGGGGACTTTCCATTCCTTAATGGATTTAATTTTGTTATGGTCTACCTTAACACTCTCATGAGATACAATATGACCCAGATATTCCACGTCTTGTACTCCAAAGAAACACTTGGAAGTTTTTACATATAATTGTTTCTCCTCCAATAGTTTGAGCACCCCGTCAACATGTTGAACATGATCCATCCAAGACCTGCTGTAGATTAGTATATAAAAAAAAATACTAACACAAATTTTCTAAGGAAGGGTTTGAAAATGGAATTCATCATTCCTTTAAATTTAGAAGGTGCATTGGTAAGGCCAAAAGGCATGACCAAAAATTCATAATGACCCTCATAAATTCTAAATGTTGTTTTCAGAATGTCTTCAGTATTCATTCTAATTTGATGATATTATGAACAAAGATCTAACTCGGTGAAATAAATTGCTCCATTTAATTCATCAATCACAGGAATGGGAAATTTATCTTTAATAGTGAGCTTATTTAGCTCCCTATAATCTGGACACATGCACCATGATCCATCCTTCTTGTGGACCAATACTACTGGAGTAGAGAAAGAGCTTTGACTAGGTTGAATTATACTAGCCTCTAGAATTTCTGCAATCATAAGTTCAATTTCGATCTTTTGGACATAAGGATATCGATAAGGCCTAATGTTTGGAGGAAAAATTCTTTGAATAAAATGAATAACATGATCATGATCACAAATAGGTGGGAGTCACTTTGGGAGTTTCAAACACCTTGGAATGATTGTCCAAGACTTTTTGGAGATCTAGAGAAATAGATGATTTGGATGTTGGAACTTCTAGTGAGCATAATTATGCAATTACGCCTCGTTTTTATTTCTTCAGAAGCTTTGTCATGAAATTAGAGCTTATTATATTTCCTAGGTTCCTTACCATACCCCGTAATTCAAATTCCTTTCCTTCCGAAAAAGTTTTCAATAAACGTTCTTGAAAATTAAAAGCTATCGTCCCCAAAGATTGTAATCATTCTACTCCTAGTACAATGTCAACACCACCCATTGAAATGGAAAGCATTGGAATATTCAATACATATTCCCCCATGGTTAGCTTGATATTATGGCAATTTATAGAGAAATTTATAGTTCCTCCATTTGAAACCATCACTTGACATTCTGGTGCTGGGTATAGGAATCAATTCAATTCCTTGGCTACCTTACAATGAATAAAATTATGAGTACTACCCGGATCGATCAACACTATTACATTTTTCTTCTTGATATGTCCTTCTATCTTGAGATTTTGAGGAGTGGTAATTCCTTCCAATGCGGTAGGATTCATTTCTTCTTTCTCTAGGGTTGGTTCCTGGTGTATATCCTCTTCTTTTGAAGTTTCTTGTTCATTTTCTTCCTCCTCTTCACAATCTATGTAAAATAATTTATTCTCAACACACTTGTGACCTTTAGTGTATTTTCTATCACAACTGTAGCAATGCCCTTTTGCTCATTTTTCTTCCAATTGTTGTGGTGTAAACCTTTTGGGTTGTGGAATTCTAGGAGTAGAAACACTTCCATATTTATAGTTGTGAGTGGTAGGCTTCCTTGTCGCCATAATTTTGCTTTCAATTTTTCTTGCCAACTTGAATGCCTTCTCCAATGAATCAGGTCCCCACAGGTGAACCTCATATTGGATGTTATCATTTAAAGTCCCTATTAAGACATCAATCTTGTGTTTCTCTCGAATATCAGTTACCCTTATATTCAATTTTAGAAGTCCTCAATGTGCTCCACCATTGAACCATTTTTTTGAGATTTATTAATTGGCTGAAGAAAGTGTTTATCTTTGTATCCTCATAATGTGCTATCATTTCCTTCGCAAAAATTGACCAAGTGACAATTTGTTTACGAGAGAAAAGCCATTGATACCATACAAATGTATTTTTTTCTAAATATAAAGTTGCAATGCGTACCTTTTGTGGTTTTTGCACATTATGGAGATCAAAGTATTTCTCCATTTGTAGTATCCATGTTATGGGATCCTTGCCATCAAACTTCCTCATATTGATATTTGGAATATGGTGGGTATTCAATCCAACATTAGATTCTACGAAATCACGATTAACATTTATTTTATTCTCATCATGAGTTTCCTCTACTACCTTTTCACCTTTAGGAAGCTTTTCTTGTAGCAACTTTTCCAAATCTTCCTTCAAACCTTCCATGTCTTTCTTCAAATATTCCATGTTGCCTTCTATACCATCAATCTTAGCTTCCATGTCATTATTCAAACCATATATCTTAGCTTCCACGCCATTCATCTTAGCTTCCATGCTTTTCTTCAAATCGTCCATTTTAGCTTCCATTTCATTTTTGGTTACTTTTTGCGAGAGCGACATTTGTTGCACGTGGTCTCGTAATTTTGATATATCATGTTGCACTTATTCCTCTTCATGCATCATAGTAGAGTTTTCTGAGGTCTTAAGGGGTGTGGAATTGTTTCTGGGACGCATTATAGAACCAAATACTGATATATATGCTTTAATATGCCATTGGGATCCCTTCAAACTGATTTTTCAAGCAAAAGTTATGCAATTTTAATAAAATGATACACACCTTTTTCTTAATTTTGAGAAGCTCGATATTGAAATTGATGTATATCTATGATTTCAGATCCCCAATATTTATCTTTGTTTCTTTAGTAACCCTTGAGTCTTCTTTCCAATGCCATAGGTCGGACCTGATTTGGATTCTTCAAGACAACGTTATGCCCAATCTCCCACAATGACCTAATTATGTGTTGAAGATTGCAAAAAGAAATAGTGAAGGAGGAATCCTGAAACATCATTCCTGATCCTAGTTGGAAAGTGATCACCTAAACTAGGTGGGGCCCACATAGGTGATTTTTGGCGCAAAGTCTATTTTTAGACATGTCGATCATATTCTATGAGTTGCAGGATGCTATTTGTGGATGGTTGGTGAAGTTGGAAAAATAGATGGACTTCTATTTTTAGACATATTGGGCGGAATCTATTTTTAGATTGCCAGTCTAAAAATAGATATGTCGAATATTATTAGCTCTTAATAATATTTGGACTCTAAACATTATCTTATTCTCTTGGAGCACTTCAGTTAAGTGCACAGATGTGGCACAGGAGCTGACAGAAGGAATTACGCTATTCTTGAGGGTTATGTGGAGCTATTGCATGGATACTTCAGTTAGAACTCATGTGACAGAGTTTGGTGGAGTTGATTGAGGAAGTTAATGGAGTTGTGTTCAGTTTAACTAATCTAAACATAGTTGAGCTATTTGTATCTAGTTTAACTGATTGATACACTAGTGAGAGTGGTGTGAATTAATTATTAATTAATTTACTAATTATAAACTCATTAATCAACTAAAGAATACATCAGTTAACTTCAGTGCATGGACAGTTTCAGTGGAGACCAGTGCAGAGATAGGTGAAAGGGCAAGTGTGACTATCAGTTGTGACTATAAGTGATGCATGATTTGCATCCAACACTCAGTAGATATGCCTATAAAGACTGCGTGAGCAAGGCTGGGGTAATCAATTCTCATCAATATGCATTCTTCAGCAGGGATTGCGCAGTAGAGGCAAGCTAAGGGCTGGCAAAGATCGGTGCATGGGATTTGCATGATCAAGCCTGATTAGTGTGTAGCAAGTGGAGATTATACTGAGAGCTTGTGAGGAGCTTTGTATGATGATTGTTACATGATCTCTATGACATATATAATATACATATAGTTGGGGGTTTTCATCTTTAAGCTTTCCCATTACATATTGTGTTCATATGTGTGAATTTTTATGGCTTTAATGTGTGCATACAATTGATTTTATTTCCGCATGTGATGATCAATGGTAGAAGAGATTCTGTATTGTGCATGAATATAAGATAGTGTGTGATCAGGAGAATCTCAGTGGATAACATATTAGTTATTAAAATTTCTACATTATGGACTTGTTCAGTAGAGAGAACTTGTACGGCATGCCACGTTTCACTATTTCATCTTTCGGCTCTGAATTCGATAAAAATAAACTAAAATCTGTGAAATTTTGGATACTTTTTATAGAATTCAAATTCAATGCTTAGAGAGAAAGTTATGAAGATATTCCCAAGGTCACCTCTTTGAGATAAATTCGGGATACTGTAAAACCCTAACTTCCTCAGATCATATCTTAGAAAATATAACGTACCAAGATCTGAAATATTTACACGAAGTTCCTTCGGATTTCGTCTCGAATTATTTTTGTTTTCAACATCTGAAACTTAGTAGAACAAAAGTTATAGCGAAAATTCCACGATGACCTGTTTGCAGCAGCGAAACCCTAGAATCCAAAGCTTTGATACCAAATGTTGTGAAACTAGCTCGCAAAATAGAAGAAAAGATAAATCAACGAATTAGAAATTAGCCACTTCGAGGGGGAAACCTCCTTTAAATTACATAAATGAAAAATTCTTGGATGATGCAAATGAAAAAACCTCCTTTTTATATATAGGAGTCCATGGGGTCACAATATAATCCTAGCCGACCTAACAATAATAATGTAAGGGCACAACAATAACAATAGTGGATTTTTATGGGGCACAATAATAGCACTATGGGGACTAAAGGTGTACAACAATAACAAAAGGGGGCTATATTAACAAAAATAAAGGACTATACTAGTAATATAGGGACCTAACAGGGTTGTTATGCCATTTTGGATTTGTAATGCTCCTACAACATTCATGAGAGTTATGAATGATGTTTTAATACCATTTCTTGATGATTTTGTGATAGTATAATTAGATGATATACTGAATTTTAGCAAGACACGTGAAGAGCATGTCAAGCATGTTAGGCAAGTTCTAGATATCTTAAAGAAAGAAAAGTTGTTTTTGAAGATGTCTAAATGTAGATTTGGGAAAAATTCTTTAGTATATTTGGGCATATTGTTGGAGGGGGTGAATTGAAGATTGATCCCTCAAAGGTCAAGTAATTTTGAATTGTCCTATACCTAATAATGTAATAGAGGTTAGAAATTTTTTTGGGGAAACCCAATGTTGGAGAAAGTTCATTTATAACTTCTCATCAATTACAACTCCATTACATGCTTTGAAAACTGTAAAATATCTTTTTCAGTGGGGAGGCAAGCAACATAAAGCCTTTGATTTTTTTAAAGAGAGAATTAGTACAACACCAGTTCTTTCACTTCCATATATTAAGCATCCATTTGAGATACAAACTGATGCAAGTGACTATGCCATGGGAGTAGTTTTGATGCAACATGGTAAGCCTATATGTTATAATTATGAAACCTTTACTAATGCAGTGATTAACTATCCAAGATATGACAAAGAATTGTATGCTTTGGTGTAAAGTGTGAATAAATAGAAGCATTATTTGATGGGTAAGGAAACTATTATTCACACTGACCATCAATATTTGCAATACTTGCAATCACAAACCAAGCTACAATAGGTGAGGCATTTCAGATGGATGGGTTTCTTACAAAAATTCCATTTAGTAATAAGGTATAAGAAAGGTATATATAACAAAGTTGTTGATATGTTATCTAGACCAATTTTTAGTGCATCCATTATTCTTAAGCATAATTATATCATTCCTGAGAGATATGTTTAACAATATGCTTTAGATGAAGATTTTAAGGATGTATATGCAACTTTTTTTCAAGGCAACCAACCAAAGGAATTATATTATCATGTTCATAATAAATTGTTGTATCATCTTGGCAAGCCATGTATTCCATAGGGTGAAAGAGTCAACATTATAAGGGAAGCACATACTTCTCTTGTTGCTAGAAACTTTGGCGTAGGGAAGACAATGGCACAATTACAAAGGTATTATTATTGGTCTCGTATGAATGAAAGTGTGTCACGATATGTAAGAGGATGTTCTATGTGTGCTACTAGTAAGCCTAGCAATAGAAATTTGGGATTGTATACTCCACTTCTTGTTCCTTCCCATCCTTCGGAAAGTGTTTCTATGGATTTTGTGGGAGGTATACCTATGTCTAGAAAAGGTCGTGATTATCTTTATGTTGTTGTGGATCGTTTCAGAAAAATGTGTATTTTTATGCCTTGTAAGAAGCAGGTTACAATTGAACAAATTGCACAAATGTTCTTTCAAAATGTATGGGTGCATTTTTGGTTGCCCACATCCATTATTTCTGATCAAGATTCTCAATTTGTCGGGAAATTTTAGCCAATTTTATTGGGACTCATGGACACCAAGTTGAAGAAGAGCACAACATTCCATCCACAAACCGATGACAAAATATAAGTGGCGAAGATAACAATAGTACATCTCCTTCGTGGTTATTGTAGAAAACATCCTAAACTTTTGGATGAACATTTTCACTGCATCCAACATGCTTACAACCGGGCCAAGAATTCAATCACTCAAACATATCCATTTGAGGCAACTTGGGACACTTACCAAACTATTCCTTAGATTTTAACTTTGGGAAAGATGTTGTTATTGATGGACATAGTGACATAGAAAATGGCAAGCGATTCATTGAACAAGTTCAATTGTTGCATGAAATGGTTCAAGAACAGTTGGAAAAAAGTCAAGCCAAGTATAAGACAAGACATGAGAAGCATCATGTTGATAAAAAATTTCAAGTGGGAGATGAAGTTTGGCTTTAAATTAGCAAGGAAGGACTTCAAGGAGAACGTAAAAAACTCAAACCAATCATATATGGTCCATTCAAGATCTTATAAAAGATTGGTAATAATGATTTTCGGTTAGATTTTCTACCATGTATGAAAGTATATGTAGTTGTTAATGTTGAAAACTTGAGATTATATAAGCCTCCTTTGATTGAAGATCAAGGAGAGAATGTTCATATTCCTAAAATTGAACATTTATCTCTTGAATATCTTAAAGAATTGCAGCAAGATAACATCCTTGAAAGGAAAACAAGAACTTCAAGATGAGGGAAAGTGGAGTAGCTTCGCGTGGGCCTCGAAGGTACTAATCCAAGCAAGGAAAAATGGATTGAGATTGGAAGGGTGAGGGAACTATACCCTCATCTATCTATTGACTGAAAATGACATTTGGTGGTCCAAAAGATTCTAGTGGGGAGGAATGATCTAGGGGATCAATGAAGTGCTAAAAAATGTAAGTGTTCAAAAGTGCTCAAAACTAGTTCCAAAACGTATAACTCGTTGTCATGAACCCACCACAACTTTAATTTCTCAAAACCAACATCGTATGCTCTAGATATCATGTTCTGATAATTTTCCTAAACAACTAAAAATAATTTGGAGGTTGATGGACATGACTCTGGACTGGGCAGTCTACACAATGAGTCAATAGGATAACCAGGTTCCTACAAACCAATCACAGGATGACAATTAGCCTCCTTTGGTTCGTGCATATGTGAGATTTTGATTGGTTATTGTTGTGAAACCAACTCCAAAAAGAGAAGAAAAGAGATATAAACGCCTTATAAATAAGCCACTTCGATGGGGCAACCTCCAATACATTACATGAATGAACAATTCTTGGATGATTCAAATTACAAAACCTCATTTCTATATATAGGAGTCCATGGGGCCAGAATGTAATCCTAGTGGGGCCACAACATAATCCTAGCCGACCTAACAATAATAATTTAAGGGCACAATAATAACAATATGGGGGTTACAAGGGTACAATAATAACAATAAGGGGGTTACACTAACAACAATAAGGGACTATACTAGCAATATAGGGACCTAACATGCCCCTCTCCTTCAAAAAAGTGTTGTCCTCAACACTTGAGTAGCTCCGGGTGCTTCTGTATAAAATTCTCATCCTCCCATGTAGAATCTTCAGTGGGTAAGTTCTTCCACTCGATGAGATACTCTGAAATTGATCGATTCCGTAGTTGTCGAGTTCTTGTTTCCATGACCGCTTCTGGTTCCAATATGATTTTTCCTTCCTCATCAAGTTCTCGCAATATTGTTTGAACTGGAAGATTTTCTCCTATAACCTTCTTTAAGCATGAAACATGGAAAACTGGATGTACTCGCGAAGAAGTAGGAAGCTCCAATTTGTATGCCATAGTACCAATCTTTTGCAACACCTTGTAAGGACCATAGTACTTTGGCGATAATTATTATCCTTCTTAGCTTGCTTGAGGGACATTTGTTTATATGGTTGTAGCCGTAAAAATACCCAATCTCCTATATCAAAACTTCTCTCGCTGCGATGTTGATCTGCCTGTTGTTTCATCCGATTTTGTGCCAAATTCAGGTTATCCTTTAAGAGTTGGAGAACTTCTTGCTGATGCTCGACGTGATCTTCCACTGCTTGAACCTTCAAATTTTCCCTTAAAGATGATGTGATCGATGGTGGATGATATCCATAAAGTGCCATAAATGGGGTCATTTTTGCTGCAGTATGGAAGGAAGTATTATACCACCATTCAACGAGAGGTAACCACTTGACCCATTGTGTTTGTTTATCAGATACAAAACAACGAAGATATCCTTCCAAACATTTATTTACTATCTCGGTTTGACCATCAGATTGAGGATGATAAGATGAGCTATGAGCTAATTGAGTACCCAAACAAGAAAATAACTCCGTCCAAAAATTTCCAGTAAAAATGGGATCTCTGTCGCTCACAATAACCCATGGGTTTCCATGTAGCTTTTGAATTGTGTCCATAAATGTAGTAGCAACTGTACTTGCTTTAAATGGATGAGATAATGCACAAAAGTGTGCATACTTGGTAAGTCTATCAACTACCACCATGATGACATTCTTTCCCTTGAGACTTAGGTAAACCTGTGATAAAATCCATTGAAATCTCCTCCCAATGTTGACTTGGAATGGATAAAGGTTGTAGAAGACCCTAGGTCTTAATTGTCTCAACTTTATCTCTTTGGAAAACCAAACATTCCACCACAAACTTTTGAATATCAGATTTAAGGCCATCCCAAAAAAATTATTTCTTCACCCGTGGTAAGTTTTTTAAAATCCCGAGTGTCCTCCTAAAGGAGAAGTGTGCAATTCCAAAAGAATCTTTTGTTTTAGTTGGGAATTCTTACAAAGAAATAAGCGATCTTTGTACTATAAGGAATCATTTTTCCAACTAAATGTATTAGATGTACTTGGATCTTGCTAAAAATTTGGAATGAGTGTCCACATGTCTTCGTCCTTCTTCCATTCATCTCTTGCTTTGGTTATCCAATCTGGTTGGATCATAGAAATGGCACAAATAAATGCTTCCAACTCTTCATTCTTTCTTGAGAGTGCATCTGCAACAACATTTAGCTTCCCTTTTTTTGTATATTATTTCAAAGTCATAACCCAACATCTTTGTGACCCATTTTTCTTTGTTCTTTCGAAGATAGTCTTTGTTCCAAAAAGTGTTTAAGACTATCATGATCGAGTTTTTTACCTTGAAGTGTCTTCCCATTAGGTAAGTTCTCCATTTCTTTAGTGCATGCAATATTGCTAGCATTTCCTTCTCATAAATAGGTTTCTCGTAAATACTTTCCTTTGATTGTACGACTTTCAAAAAGCAATGGATCTTCCTTCTTGCATTAAAACGACACCAATTCCATTTCTCGAGGGCATCACATTCCACAATAAACGTTTTTTGTGAAGTGCGGCGTAGCTAAGGCTGGGTGCTAGGCACATTGCCTCTTTAAGATGTTCAAAGGCCTTAGTTGCTTGAGAGTCCATGAAAATGCATCTTTCTTCAATAATGTTGTTAGAGGTGTTGATATTCTCCCATAATTCTTAACAAACTTTCGATAATACCTTGTTAACTCAGAAATCCTCATGGCTTTGCTTTATGGTTGTGTGGACTTTCCATTCCTTAATGGCTTTAATTTTGTTAGGGTCTACCTTAACACCCTCGTGAGATACAATATGACCTAGATATTCCACCTCTTGTACTCCAAAGAAACATTTGGATGTTTTTGCGTATAATTGTTTCTCTCTGTAATAGTTTGAGCACCACTGTCAACATGTTGAACATGATCCTTCCAAGACCCTGTTGTAGATTAGTATATCATCAAAAAAATACTAGCACAAATTTTTATAAGGAACGGTTTGAAAATGGAATTCATCAATCCCTTGAAATGTAGAAGGTGCATTAGTAAGGCCAAAAGGCATGACCAAAAATTCATAATGACCACTGATGAGTTAGAAATGCTTTTTTTCGGAAATATCTTCGAGTCTTCATTCTAATTTGATGATACCCACGAATGAAGATCCAATTTGGTAAAATAAATTGCTCCATGTAATTCATCCCAATAATTCATCAATCACGGGAATGGGAAAATTTATCTTTAATAATGAGCTTATTGAGCTCCCTATAATCTGGACACATGCACCATGATCCATCCTTCTTGTGTACCAATACTATAGGGAGCGAGAGAAAGAACTTTGACTAGGTTGAATTATACTCGCCTCTAACATTTTTGCAATCATATGTTCAATTTCGTTCTTTTGGACATATGGATATCTATAAGGCCCGATGTTTGGAGGAACACTTCACGGAATCAAATGAATAGCATGATCATGATCACGAATAGGTGGGAGTCCTTTTTGGAGTTTCAAAAAACCTTGGAATGATTATCCAAGACTTTTTGGAGATCTGCAGAAATAGATGATTTTGATGTTGGAACTTCTAGTGAGCATAATTGTGCAATTATGCCTCGTTGTTCTTTCTTTAGAAGCTTTGTCATGACATTATAGCTTATTATCTTTCTCGGCTTCCCTGAAATACCCCGTAATTCGACTTCCTTTCCTTCTACAAAATATTTCAAGAAAAGTTCTTGAAAATTAAAAGCTACCATCCCCAAAGATTGTAACCATTGTACTCCTAGTACAACATCAACACCTCCCATAGGAATGGAAAGCATTGGACTATTCAATACATTTTTCCCCCATGCTTAGCTTGATATTATGGCATTTTCTAGAGCAATTTATAGTTCCTCCATTTACAACCATCACTTGACATTAAGTTGCTAGGGTATAAGAAACAATTCAATTCCTTCGCTACCTTACATTGAATGAAAATTATGGGTACTACTCGAATCAATCAACACTATTACCTTTTTCTTCTTGATATGTCCTTCTATCTTGAGAGTTTGAGGAGTGGTAATTCTGCCCAATGCATTACACGATATGGTTGGACTCATTTCTTCAGCTTCTTGGGTTGGTTCCTGGTGTATATCCTCTTCTTGTTCATTTTTATTCTTCCTCTTCACAATCTATGTAAAATAATTTCTTCTTAGCACACTTGTGACCTTTAGTGTATTTTGCTATCACAACCTGTAGCAAAGTCCTTTTTTCTCTTTTTTTCTTCCAATTTGCTATGGTGTCAACCTTGTAGGTTGTGGAAATCTAGGAGTAGCAACACTTCCCTCTTTATAGAAGTGAGTGGTAGGCTTCCTTGTCGCCATAATTTTACATTCAATTTTTCTTGCCAACTTAAATGCCTTCTCCAATGAATTAGGTTCCAAAACACGAACTTCATGTTGGATGTTATCCTTTAAAGTACCTATGAAGAGATCAATCCCGGGTGTTCCTCTAGAATATCAGTTACCCTTATATTCAATTTTTGGAAGTCCTCAATGTGCTCCCCCATTAAACCCTTTTGTTTGAGATTGATCAATTGGATAAAGAAGGTGTTTCTCTTTGTATCCTCATAATGTGCTATCATTTCCTCCGTAAAAATTGACCGAGTGACAATTTTTTTAGGGGAGCAAAGCCATCGATACCATACAAATGTATTTTGTTCTAAATGTAAAGTTGCAATGCGTACCTTTTTTGTGTTTTGCACATTATGGAGATCAAAATATTGCTCCCGTTTGTAGTATCCATGTTACGAGGATCCTTTCCATCAAATTTTCTCATATCCATTTTTGGAATATGGTGGTTCTTCTCGCCAACATTAGATTTTATGAAATCACGATCAACATTTATTTTGTTCTCATCATGAGTTTCCTCTACTATCTTTTCACCATTAGGAAACATTTCTTGTATCAACTTTGTCTAACCTTCCATGTCTGCTTGTAGATCATTCTTCATGTTTTCCATTTTCTCATCGATCTTAGCTTCCATGTCATCCATCTTAGATTCCATGCCGGCTTCCATGCCATCTATCTTAGATTCCATGACATTCTTCAAACCATCCATGCCTTTCTTCAAACCATCCATCTTAATTTCCACGCCTTTCTTCAAAACTTCCATGTCATTTTTTGTTGCTCTTTGCGAGAGAAAAATTTGTTGCACTTGCTCTTGTAATTTTGATATGTCATGTTGCCATTCTTCA
Organism: Pinus albicaulis; assembly: GCA_034641835.2. Lineage (NCBI taxonomy): Eukaryota > Viridiplantae > Streptophyta > Pinopsida > Pinales > Pinaceae > Pinus > Pinus albicaulis. The sequence goes on from CM076569.1 coordinate 674,681,628, forward strand.
TCTTCATGAGTCATAGTAGAGTCTTCTAAAGGCTTAATGGGTGTTGAATTATTTTTAGGGGAAATTTGGGAATCCAATATCGATATCTATTCTACAATATGCCCATGTAATCAATTCAACTTGATTCTTCAAACAAGACTTATGCAATTTGGAAAAAAAATACACACCTTTTACTTGCTTTTGAGGAGCTCGATATTGAAATTGAATTATCTATATAATTACGGATCCTCAATATCTGAAATTAAGCCCTATAGTATCCCTCTGAAGCTTCTTTAAAATGCCGTAGGTCTGATCTGATTTGGATTCTTTAAGGCAAAGTTATGTCAAATCTCCCACAATGACCCAATTTTGGACTAGTTCAGTAGAGCGAACTTGTATGACTTGCCACGTGTCACTGTTTCATATTTTAGCTCTAAAATTGATGGAAATGAAACTAAAGTCTCTTTACTTGCAATCACTTTTTACGACACTCCAATCTGATGCTCAGAGAGAGAGTTATGAAGATTTTCCCACGATCACCTCTTTGAGATGAAATTCAAGAGCCTAAAAAAGCACTACCTTCCATAGATCATATCTCCGCATATATTGCGAACCAAGCACTGAAATTGTTCGCCAAGTTTCCTCAGGATTTCAGCTTCGTGCCCTAAAAATTTCAGATTCTGAACCTTCGTAGAACAAAATTTATAGCGCAAATTCCACAATGACCTGTTTATATTAAATTGAGGAGTCTGCAAAAATACCTAACTTCCACAGATCATATCTCCGAAAATATTGTGAACCAAGCTCTGATATTTTTTGACGATGTTCCTCAGGATTTCGGCTTCGTACCCTAAAAATTTCAGCTTCTGAAACTACGTAGAAAAAAAAGTTATAGCGAAAATTCCACTTTGACCTGTTTGGAGCAGCGAAACCCTAGAATCCAAAGCTCCGATACCAAATATTGTGAAACCAGCTCCAAAAAGAGAAGAAAAGAGATATCAACGCCTTAGAAATAAGCCACTTGGAGGGGGAAACCTCCAATACATGACATGAATGAACAATTCTTGGATGATTCAAATTACAGAACCTCCTTTCTATATATAGGATTCCATGGGGCCAGAATGTAATCCTAGTGGGGCCACAATTTAATCCTAGCCGACCTAACAATAATAATTTAAGGGCACAATAATAACAATATGGGGGTTACAAGGGTACAATAATAAAAATAAGGGGGTTACACTAACAATAATAAGGGATTATACTAGTAATATAGGGACCTAACAGTTATTGGGTTTTTATATGGACCAATGGAATGATACCATGTGTCCCAATCATGGGATAGCACGTGGCACCCTCGAGTAGTGTAAAATTTTGTTTGGTCACCTAGAGGCCCAGGTGGGATCGAACCCACAACCTCAATCCTACAAGTTTTGTGCTCTACCGTCTCTCCTGCCAGTGGTGCTTATAAACCATAGGTGAAATCCTTTATTTAAAGTTTAATGAATGTCATGTTGGGGGAAGGGGTTATGGCTAAGCCCCTATCCCTCGGTCACCTGACACCCCACACTACAACGTGGGAGCCAAGACAAAAGGGCCTAGGGCTTAGCCCTGACCAATGGTCACAAACCATAACAAAGGACCATGGAAGAGGACCTTCATAGATGATAGTTGTGAGGGGATAGGGTTAAGCCCCCTCCCAATAACATGTGACGGGGAATTGGACCAGTGGGAGGAGTTAGTTGGAGCCAAGGTGTGGGGAAAGTGGAATAAGCATCGACCCCCGGAGTTTTATGGGATAGCGGAACCACCCGGTGGGGAGGATGGGTGCTATCCTGACGGGGATAGGTGGTTAGCCCAGCCCCTAGCCTCATGAGCCTTTATGTGGCAATTCCTAGCGACAGAAGGTGTAGAGTTAGCCCAACCCCTGACCACATGCACTATGAGACTAGGAGCGGGGGAAAAAAATTTGACGCTAAGGCATTAGTGGAGAAATTAAGCATCAGAGAAAATGCAACAATTTCGGTGCGAATCTCGTCGACACCAGGAGAATTTGGGGCCTAGCAGTCTCTAGAATGGCAGAAAATGTAGGATGGTTAGATAAAATGACCAGTTTGTAGATCAGTTAGCAACAAAACTTCTCTGAGGCATAAATTTTTGAGTTTTTTGGCCAATTTAGAGCCCAAAAAGAGCTCAAATTGGGATTTTTGGGTCTTATGGGAGCCATTGGAGACATTAGTTTTTGCACTACGAGCACTTTAAATCCATGAAATCACATATTTGAGAACTTAATGAAAGAGGCCCAACATTAGAAGATGGACCAAGAGATGTATCCCAGAGGGGTGAACTCCTTTATCATTTTGATGTCTTGTGTTGTTGTGTATGCTATATCTGTCTCTCTATTTATGCTACAAACTGAGTTTAAAAACAATTAATATATGTAATTTTGCAAATTGGTCCATTTCCTAAAAGACATAAAATTTCACTTGCAAATTTCCCAATAACCTTCAAGTTTGTAGGAACTCTGGTTATCCTGTTGACTCATTGTATAGGCGCCTGATCCCGGAGTAATGTCCATCAACCTCCAAATTATTTTTAGTTGTTTAGGAAAATTATCAGAACATAATATCTGGAGCATACAATGTTGGTTTTGAGAAATTAAAGTTGTGATGGATTCATGACAACGCGTTATACGTTTTGGAACTAGTTTTGATCACTTTTGAACACTTTCATTTTTTAGCACTTCGCTGATCCCCTAGATCATTCCTCCCCACTAGAATCTTTTGGACCACCAAAAGGTCATTTTTCGATCAATGGATAGATGAGGTTATAGTTCCCTCACCCTTCCAATCTCAATCCATTTTTTCCTTGCTTGGCTTAGTACCTTCGAGGCCCACGCAGGCTACTCCACTTTCCCTCATCTTGAAGTTCTTGTTTTCCTGTCAAGGATGTTATCTTGCTGCAATTCTTTAAGATATTCAAGAGATAAATGTTCAATTTTAGGAATATGAACATTCTCTCCTTGATCTTCAATCAAAGGAGGCTTATATAATCTCAAGTTTTCAACATTAACAACTACATATACTTGCATACATGGTAGAAAATCTAACCGAAAATCATTATTACCAATCTTTTATAAGATCTTGAATGGACCATATATGATTGGTTTGAGTTTTTTACATTCTCCTTGAAGTCCCTTGCTAATTTAAAGCCAAACTTCATCTCCCACTTGAAATTTTTTATCAACATGATGCTTCTCATGTCTTGTCTTATACTTGGCTTGACTTTTTTTCCATCTGTTCTTGAACCATTTCATGCAACAATTGAACTTGTTCAATGAATCAGCTTAGCGTTTTCTATGTCACTATGTCCATCAATAACAACATCTTTCCCAAAGTTAAAATCTAAGGAATATTTTGGTAAGTGTCCCAAGTTGCCTCAAATGGATATGTTTTAGTGAGTGAATTCTTGGCTCGGTTAGTAAGCATGTTGGATGCGAGTGAAAATGTTCATCCAAAAAGTTTAGGATGTTTTCTACAATAACCACGAAGGAGATGTACTATTGTATCTTCGTACTATATATTTTGTCAAAATTTTGTGGATGGAATGTTGTGCTCTTCTTCAACTTGGTGTCCATGAGTCCCAATAAAATTGACTAAAATTTCCTAGAGAATCACCATGAAGAATCTCTAGGAATATTCATTCATTATTCATGAAAATGGTGATTCTTCTTGGTGATATTCCTAAAGAAGAATCTCTACGAATTGAAAGATTCTTCATGCCTAGAAGAATGCCTAGAGATTCTTTAAGGTGATCACCTTATGGTGGACCAGATTTGCTGATCCTTTGGGGATATTGGAGTCAAGAGTAATTAGGACCATGGATATTGGATTTTCTATGTCAAGGAGGCCTCAAAGACAAATTCGCATAGCATTGGGGCAGCAACAAAGCAGCTTCAATGAATTTATCAAGATGACTTTCAATGATAAAGAATCTCTAGGAATATTCATTCATTATACATGTCCCATATATGAAGAATTACTATCTAGAAACAATATTTCCACAACTTCACATAAATGGATGCATTAAATTAGCCCTAGTATAGTGAAATCCCAACAACAATGTATGTGACAAAAATATAAATAAATAATATCATTAAAGTTCACTTACATGTATAAGGGTGTATCCACCATCAAAAAATTTCCAATCAAGAAGCTCCAAGACGCAGAAAATGATCCAAACATCAAAATTCATTCCATGCACCAAAAATTCGTCCTCCATGAAGGATAGTGAAGTTCTATGAGAGATACAAGTCCAATCCAAGTGATGATGCTAAAATTAATTCACATTACTTGTATTTATACACTTCTAATGAGTTTGATTAATCTAATTAGGCCTAATTTAGCCCCTAGAATAAAATAATGTACAAGATAACTAACTTTTGGTGACAATCCCGCCAAACTAGCTCACAGACAAAAGAATAAGCCTCTCAAGAGGTCGAATGATCAATAATACATGTCGTGGGGCCTTAGAGGAGGCCTAATGAAGTCCATAGGTGTCATGATGCGAAATAGGACTCCCAAAAGTAGTGGACAAGGGGTTAGCCCCTTATTCTCCAAATAGTAAACCCATGGTGCTCTCAATGGGTGTTGGGGAACACAAGTGTCCTCATGGGTCTCCAAACAAATCGAAGATGCATGTAGACCATCTGCAATTGCTTATATGATGGTATAAATGATGCCACGTCATCATAAAAGTCCTGGATCATCTGCCAAGTGCATGGTATAGTTGTGGGATCAACTGGGCATGGTGAACTAGGTGCATCTTCCTCGTCCAATAGGTGAATCCCGGTTAATATCTAAATGTATCTAGGGATAAATGGAATTTTTTCTACTATTTTGAGGCTCTTGGCTCTCTAAAAACACCCTAAATGTTCCAATGTAGCCCTCTGGAGGGTTAGGGACCTCGAATAGCGAGATTGATTTTTATTACAACCAATCGGAAGGATGAAAATTAGCCTCCTTTGGTTACGATGCATATGTGAGATTTTGATTGGTTATTGTTGTGAAAGAAGCTCCAAAAGAGAAGAAAAGAGATATCAACGCCTTATAAATAAGCCACTTCGAGGGGCAACCTCCAATACATTACATGAATGAACAATTCTTTGGATGATTCAAATTAAAAAAACCTCCTTTCTATATGTAGGAGTCCATGGGGCGAGAATGTAATCCTAGTGGGGCCACGATGTAATCCTAGCTCGACCTAACAATAATAATTTAAGGGCACAATAATAACAATATAGGGGGTTACAAGGGTACAATAATAACAATAAGGGGGTTACTAACAATAATAAGGGACTATACTAGTAATATAGGGACCTAACATGCCCCTCTCCTTCAAAAAAAGTGTTGTCCTCAACGCTTTGAGTAGCTGCGGGTACTTACTGTATAAAATTCTCATCCTCCCATGTAAAATCTTCAGTGGGTAAGTTCTTCCACTTGATGAGATACTACTGAAATTGATCGATTCAGTAGTTTGTCGAGTTCTTGTTTTCACGTGACCGCTTCAAGTTCCAATATGATTTTTCCTTCCTTATCAAGTTCTAGAAATATTGTTTGAGCTGGAAGATTTTCACCTATAACCTTCTTTAAGCATGAAACATGGAAAATTGGATGCACTCATGAAGAAGTAGGAAAGCTCCAATTTATATGCCATAGTACCAATCTTTTGCAACACCTTGTAAGGACCATAGTAATTTGGCGATAATTTATTATCCTTGTTAGCTTGCTTGAGGGACATTTGTTTGTATGGTTGTAGCCGTAAAAATACTCGGTCTCCTACATCAAAACTTCTCTCGTGCGATGTTTATGCTGCTTGTTGTTTCATTCGATTTTGTGCCAAATTCGGAGTTGTCCTTTAAGAGTTGGAGAACTTCTTGTTGATGCTCGATGTGATCTTCCCTGCTTGAACCTTCAAATTTTCTCTTAAAGATGATGTGATGGATGCGTGGATGATATCCATAAAGTGCCATAAATGGGGTAATTTTTGTTGCGGTATGATGGAAGGAAGTGTTATACCACCATTCGGCTAGAGGTAACCACTTGACCCATTGTGTTTGTTTATCGGGATACAAAACAACGAAGATATCCTTCCAAACATTTTATTTACTATCTCGGTTTGACCATCGGATTGAGGATGATAAGATGATCTATGAGCTAATTGAGTACCCAAACAAGAAAATAACTCATCCAAAAATTTCAGGTAAAAATGAGATTTCATATCACTATAATAACTCGTGGGTTTCCATGTAGCATTTTGAATTGTGTCCATAATATGTAGTAGCAAGCTGTACTTGCTTTAAATGGATGAGATAATGCACAAAAGTGTGCATACTTGGTAAGTCTATCAACTACCACCATGATGACATTCTTTCCTTCAGACTTAGGTAAACCTGTGATAAAATCCATTGAAATCTCCTTCCAACGTTGAATTGGAATGGATAAAGGTTGTAGAAGATCCGGGGTCTTAATTGTCTCAACTTTATTCTGCTGGCAAACCAAAAATTCCACCACAAACTTTTGAATATCAGATTTAAGGCCATCCCAAAAAAATTCTTTCTTCACCCTGTGGTAAGTTTTTAAAAATCCTGAGTGTCCTCCTAAAGGAGAAGTGTGCAATTCCAAAAGATTTTTTTTTTTAGTTGGGAATTCTTACAAAGAAATAAGTGATCTTTGTACCATAAGGAATCATTTTTCCAACTAAATGTATCATATGTACTAGGATCTTGCTGCAAATTTTGAATGAGTGTCCACATGTCTTTGTCCTTCTTCCATTCATCTCTTTCTTTTGTTATCCAATCTGGTTGGATAATAGAAATGGCACAAAGCAATGCTTCCACCTCTTCATTATTTCTTGAGAGTGCATCTGCAACAACATTTAGCTTCCCTTTTTTGTATATTATTTCAAAGTCATAACCCAACATCTTTGTGACCCATTTTTGTTGTTCTTCGAAGATAGTCTTTGTTCCAAAAAGTGTTTAAGACTATCATGATCGGTTTTTACCTTGAAGTGTCTTCCCATTAGGTAAGTTCTCCATTTCTTTAGTGCATGCAGTATTTCTAGCATTTCCTTCTCATAAATAGGTTTTTGTAAATACTTTCCTTTGATTGGACGACTTTCAAAAGCAATGGGTCTTCCTTCTTGCATTAAAAATGACATCAATTCCATTTCTGAGGCATCACATTCCACAATAAACGTTTTTGTGAAGTCCGGTGTAGCTAAGACGTAGTGCTAGGCACATTGCCTCTTTAAGATGTTTCAAAGGCCTTAGTTGATTCGGGAGTCCATGAAAATGCATCTTTCTTCAATAATGTTGTTAGAGTGCTTGATATTCTCCATAATTCTTAGCAAAGTTTCGATAATGCTGTTAACAGAAATCCTCATAGTTGCTTTATGGTTGTGTGGACTTTCCATTCCTTAATAGCTTTTAATTTTGTTAGGGTCTACCTTAACACCCTCGCGAGATACAATATGACCCAGATATTCCACCTCTTGTACTCCAAAGAAACATTTGGATGTTTTCGTATAATTGTTTCTCTTGTAATAGTTTGAGCACCACTGTCAACATGTTGAACATGATCCTTCCAGAGACATCTTTTGTAGATTAGTATATCATCAAAAAATACTAGCACAAATTTTATAAGGAACGGTTTGAAAATGGAATTCATCAACCCTTGAAATGTAGAAGGTGCATTAGTAAGGCCGAAAGGCTTGACCAAAAATTCATAATGACCCTCATGAGTTAGAAATGCTGTTTTCGGAATATCTTTAGTCTTCATTCTAATTTGATGATACTGAATCGAAGATCAATTTGGTAAAATAAATTGCTCCATGTAATTCATCCAATAATTCATCGATCACGGGAATGGGAAATTTATCTTTAATGGTGAGCTTATTGAGCTCCCTATAATCTGGACACATTCACCATGATCCATCCTTCTTGTGCTATCAATCATAGAGCGAGAGAGAAAGAACTTTGACTAGGTTGAATTATACTTGCCTCTCTAACATTTTCGCAATCATATGTTCAATTTCGCTCTTTTGGACATAAGGATATCTATAAGGCACTGATGTTTGGAGGAACACTTCCTAGAATCAAATGAATAGCACGATCATGATCACTGAAATAGGTGGGAGTCCTTTTGGAGTTTCAAAAACCTTGGAATGATTATCCAAGACTTTTTGGAGTATGAGAAATAGATGATTTTGATGTTGGAACTTCTAGTGAGCATGATTGTGCAATTATGCCTCGTTGTTCTTTCTTTTAGAAGCTTTGTCTATGACATTAGAGCTTATTATCTTTCTCAGCTTCCCTGAAATACCCCGTAATTTCGACTTCCTTTTCCTTCGCAAAAAATTCAGAAAAGTTCTTGAAAATTAAAAGCTACCATCCCCCTGAAAAATTGTAGCAGATTTGTACTCCTAGTACAACATCAACACCTCCATAGGAATGGAAAGAATTGGACTATTCAATACATATTACCCCATGGTTAGCTTGATATTATGGCATTTTCGAGAGAAATTTACAGTTCCTCCATTTGCAACCATCACTTGACATTTTTGGTCTAGGTATAAGAAACAATTCAATTCCTTCGCTACCTTACATTGAATAAAATTATGGGTACTACTGAGATCGATCAACACTATTGCCTTTTTCTTCTTGATATGTCCTTCTATCTTGAGAGTTTGAGGAGTGGTGAATTCTCTACCAATGCATTACACGATATGGTTGGACTCATTTCTTCCGCTTCTTGGGTTGGTTCTGGTGTATATCCTCTTCTTGTTCATTTTATTCTTCCTCTTCACAATCTATGTATAAATAATTTCTTCTTAGCACACTTGTGACCTTTAGTGTATTTGCTATTACAAGCATAGCAAAGACATTTTTGCTCTTTTATCTTACAATTGTTGTGGTGTCAACCTTGTAGGTTGTGGAAATCTAGGAGTAGTAACACTTCCCTCTTTATAGAAGTGAGTGGTAGGCTTCCTTGTCGCCATAATTTTACATTCAATTTTTCTTGCCAACCTAAATGCCTTCTCCAATGAATCAAGTTCCTAAACGCGAACTTCATGTTGGATGTTATCCTTTAAAGTACCTATGAAGAGATCAATCTCGTGTTCCTCTGGAATATCAGTTACCCTTATGATTCAATTTTTAGAAGTCCTCAATTTTCTCCCCCATTAAACCCTTTTGTTTGAGATTGATCAATTGGATAAAGAAGGTGTTGCTCTTTGTATCCTCATAATGTGCTATCATTTCCTCCGTAAAAATTGACCAAGTGAAAATTTTTTTACGGGAGCAAAGCCATCGATACCATACAAATGTATTTTGTTCTAAATGTAAAGTTGCAATGCGTACCCTTTTGTGTGTTTTGCACATTATGGAGATCAAAATATTGCTCCATCGTAGTATCCATGTTACGGGATCCTTTCCATCAAATTTCCTCATATCCATTTTTGGAATATGGTGGTTCTTCCGCCATGACATTAGATTTTATGAAATCATGGTCAACATTTATTTTGTTCTCATCATGAGTTTCCTCTACTATCTTTTCACCATTAGGAAACATTTATAGATCAACTTTGTCAAACCTTCCATGTCTTCTTTTAGATCATTCTTCATGCTTTCCATTTTCTCATCTTGATCTTAGCTTCCATGTCATCCATCTTGGATTCCATGCCGACTTCCATGCCATCTATCTTAGATTCCATGCCATTCTTCAAACCATCCATATTAGATTCCACGCCTTTATTCAAACCATCCATCTTAGTTTCCCCACCTTTCTTCAAAACTTCCATGTCATTTTTTGTTTCTCTTTGCGAGAGCGAAATTTGTGCACGTGCTCTTCGCTAAATTTTTGATATGTCATGTTGTCCATTTCTTCGTCTTCATGAGTCATAGTAGAGATTTCTAAAGGCTTAATGGGTGTTGAATTATTTTTAGTTGCCATTTTATAATCTAATACTGATATCTATTCTACAATATGCCCATGGAATCAATTCAACTTGATTCTTCAAACAAGACTTATGCAATTTGGAAAACAAATACACACCTTTTACTTGCTTTTGAGGAGCTCGATATTGAAATTGAATTATCTATATAATTGCGGATCCTCAATATCTGAAATTAAGCCCTATAGTAGCCCTCTGAAACTTCTTTCAAATTCCATAGGTATGAACCGATTTGGATTCTTCAAGGAAAAGTTATGTCCAATCTCCCACAATGACCCAATTTTGGACCTGGTTCGGTAGAGCGAACTTGTATGACTTTCCACGTGTCACTTGTTTCATCTTTTAGCTCTAAAATTGATGGAAATGAAACTAAAGTCTCTTTAGCTGCACCAATTTTTACGGCACTCCAATCCGATGCTCGGAGAGAGAGTTATGAAGATTTTCCCACGATCACCTCTTTGAGATGAAATTCAAGAGCACGAAAAATCACTACCTTCCACAGATCATATCTCTGAAAATATTTCAGAACCAAGCTTTGAAATTGTTTGACAAGTTTCCTCGAGATTTCGGCTTCATGCCCTAAAATTTTTTGATTACGAACCTTCGTAGAACAAAAGTTATAGCGCAAATGCCACAATGACACTGTTTAGATTAAATTGAGGAGCTATCAAAAATACCTAACTTCCACGAGATCATATCTACGAAAATATTGTGAGACCAAGCTGCGATATTTGTTGACATGTTCCTCGGGTTTTTTGGCTTCACACCTAAAAATTTCAGCACAGAGCGTAGCAGAAAGCGAAAAATTCCACGATGACCTGTTTGAAGCAGCGAAACCCTAGAATCCAAAAGCTCCGAGCACCAAATGTTGTGAAACCAGCTCCAAAAAAGAGAAGAAAAGAGATATCAACGCTTTAGAAATAAGCCACTTGGAGGGTAAACCTCCAATACATGACATGAATGAACAATTCTTGGATGATTCAAATTACGAGAACCTCCTTTCTATATATAGGAGTCCATGGGGCTAGAATGTAATCTTAATCTAGTGCCACAAATTGTAATCCTAGCCGAACTAACAATAATAATTTAAGGGCACAATAATAACAATATGGGGGTTACAAGGGTACAATAATAACAATAAGGGGGTTACATAACAATAATAAGGGACTATACTATGTAATATAGGGACCTAACGGATTGTTGGGTTTTTATGTTGACAGTGGAATGATGCACATGTTTCTCCCAATCATGGGATACCACGTGGCACCCATGGGTAGTGTAAAATTTTGTTTGGTCGCCCGGAGGGCCGGTGGGATCGAACCCACAACCTCAATCCTACAAGTTATGTGTCTCTACAGTCTCCTACAGATGGTGCTTATAAACCATAGGTGAAATACTTTATATAAAGTTTAATGAATGTCGTGTTGGGGGAAGGTTGATTGGCTAAGTCCCTGTCTCAGTCACGCAGCACCCACACTACAACGTGGGAGCCCAGAAAAAAGGGCCTAGGGCTTAGCGCGACGAATGGTCACAAACCATAAACAAAAGGACCATGAAGGAGTACCTTCATAGATGATAGTTGTGAGGGGATAGGAGTTAAGCCCCTCCCGATACCATGTGACGAGGGAATCGGGCGAGTGGGAGGAGTTAGTTGGAGCCAAGGTGTAGGGAAAGGGGAATAAGCATCAACCCCCGGTTTTATGGGATAGTAGAACCACCGGTGGGGAGGATGGGTGCTATCTGATGGGGATAGGTGGTTAGCCCAGCTGCACCTCATGAGCCTTATGTGGCCATGCCTAGCGGCGAGAGGTGTGGAGTTAGCCCAAACCCCAGACCACATGCACTGATGAGACCGGGAGCGAAAAAAATTTGACACTAAGGCAATAGTGGAAAAATTAAGCATCGAGAAAAATGCAGCAATTTCGGCGCGCAATCTCGTCGACACCGGGGAGAATTTGGGGCCTAAACGGTCTCTAGAATGGCGAGAAAACGTAGGATGGTTAGATAAAGATGACCGGTTGTAGATCGATTAGCAACGAAAACTTCTACGAGGCATAAAGTTTTGAGTTTTTGGCCAATTTGAGCCCAACAAGAGCCCAAGTTTGGGATTTTTGGGTCTTATGGAGCCATTGGAGACATTATTTTTGCACTACGAGCACTTTAAATCCATGAAATCACATATTTGAGAACTGCAATGAAAGAGGCCCAACATTAGAAGATGGACCAAGAGATGTATCCCGGGAAGGGTGAACTCCTTTATCATTTTGATGTCTTGTGTTGTTGTGTATGCTATATCGTCTCTCTATTTATGCTACAAAGGCTGAGTTTAAAAACAATTAATATATGTAATTTTTCAAATTGGTCCATTTCCTAAAAGACATAAAATTTCACTTGCAAATTTCCCAATAACCTTCAAGTTTGTAATAAAAATCAATCTCGCTATTCGAGGTCCTAACACTCCAGAGGGATACATTGGAACATTTAGGGTGTTTTTAGAGAGCCAAGAGCCTCCACAATAGTATAAAACATTCCATTTATCCCTAGATACATTCAGAGAATTCAGGATTCACCTATTGGGATGAGGGAAGATGCACCTAGTTCACATGCCCAGGTGACCCCCACAACTATACCATGCACTTGGCAGATGATCCGGGACTTTTATGATGATGCGCATCATTTATACCCATCATATAAGCCCTGCAGATAGAGTCATACATGTATCTTCGATTTGTTTGGAGACCCATGAGGGACACTTTGGTGTTCCCCCGCACCCTATTCAGAGAGCACACATGGGTTTATACTATTTGGAGAATAAGGGCCAACCCTTGTCCACTACTTTTGGGAGTCCTATTTCACATCATGACACCTATGGAGTTCATTAGGCTCCTCTAAGGCCCCATGACATGTATTATTTGATCAGTCGACCTCTTGGAGGCTTATTCTTTTGCACGTGAGTTAGTTTGGAGGGATTGTCACCAAAAAGTTAGTTATCTTGTACATTATTTTATTCTAGGTCTAAATTAGGCCTAATTATATTAATCACACTCATTAGAAGTGTATAAATACAAGTAATGTGAATTAATTTTAGCATCATCACTTGGATTGGACTTGTATCTCTCTATAGAACTTCACTATCCTTCATTGAGGATGAATTTTTGGAGCATGGAATGAATTTTGATGTTTGGATCATTTTCTCATCTTGGAGCTTCTTGATTGGAAATTTTTTGATGGCTGGATATACCCTTATACATGTAAGTGAACTTTAATGATATTATTTATTTATATTTTTGTCACATACATTGTTGTTGGGATTTCACTATACTAGGGCTAATTTAATGCATCCATTTATGTGAAGTTGTGGAAATATTGTTTCTAGATAGTAATTCTTAATATATGGGACATGTATAATGAATGAATATTCCTAGAGATTCTTCACCGTACAGAAAGATCATCTGGACAATTCTATCGAAGCCTGCTGTTGCTGCAATGCTACACTCTGAGTTGTCTTTGGAGCCTCCTTGACATAGAAAATCCAATATCCATGGTCCTACTTGATCCTCTGACTCCAATGCCTCCCCAAAGGGATTAGGCAACTGTGGTCCACCATAAGGTGATCACCTTAAAGAATACTCCAGCATTCTTCTAGGCATGAAGAATCTTCCACTCCTGGAGATTCTTCTCTAGGAATATCACAAAGAAGAATCACCATTTTCATGAATATTGAATGAATATTCCTAGAGATTCTTCATGGTGATTCTCTAGGAAATTTTAGTCAATTTTATTCGGGACTCATGGACCCCAAGTTGAAGAAGATCCCAACATTCTATCCACAAACCGAGTGACAAAATATAAGTGTGAAGATAGCAATAGTACACTCTCCTTCGTGGTGCATTGTAGAAAACATCCTCAAACTTTTGGATGCAGACATTTTTCACCACTGCTCCAACATGCTGCCTAACTTCGGGCCAAGAACTACTCACTCTGACATATCCGTGGAGGAAACTTGGGACACTTACCAAAATATTCCTTAGATTTTAACTTTGGGAAATATGTTGTTATTGGTGGACCTAGTGTCATAGAAAATGCCAAGCGTTTATCTATTGAACAAGTTTCAATTGTTGCCTTCGAAAATGGTTCAAGAACAGATTTGGAAAAAAGTCAAGCCAAGTATAAGACAAGACATGAGAAGCATCATGTTGATAAAAGAAATTTCAAGTGGGAGATGCAGTTTGGCTTTGTACTAGCAAGGAAGCGACTTCACGAGAAGGTAAAAAGTCAAACCAATCATATATGGTCCATTCGAGATCTTATAAAAGATTGGTAATAATGATTTTCGGTCTCGATTTTCTACCATGTATGCCAGTATATGGCTGTATTTAATGCTAGAAAAATTATGAGATTATATAAAGCCTCCTTTGATTGAAGATCGAGGAGAGAATGTTCATATTCCTAAAATTGAACATTTATCTCTTAGAATATCTTAAAGGAATTGCAGCAAGATAACACAACCAGCCACGGAAAACAAGAACTTCAAGATGAGGGAAAGTGGAGTAGCTTTGCTGTGGGCCTCGAAGGTACTAATCCAAGCAAGGAAAAAATGGATTGATATCGGGAAGGGTGAGGAAACCCTAAGCCATCTGTCTCGAGTGACTGAAAATGACCTTTTGGTGGGTCCAAAAGATTCTGAGTGGGAGGAATGATCTAGTGGGATCAGGTGAAGTGCTAAAAATGAAAGTGTTCAAAAGTGCTCAAAAGTAGTTCCAAAACGTATAACTCGTTGTCAGAGACTCATCACAACTTTAATTTATCCAAAAACGACATCTTATGACTCTGAGATATCATCGTTCACCGATAGTTCCTAAAACAACTAAAAATAATTTGGAGTGTTGGTGAACATGACTGCGACTCGCGAGCCTATACAATGAGATTCAATAGGATAAATCGTGTTCCTGCCAAACCAATCAAAGGATGACAATTAGCCTCCTTGGTTGCAGGTGCATATCCTTGAGATTTTTGATTGTTTATTGTTGTCGAAACTAGCTCTAAAAAGAGAATAAAAGAGATATCAACGCTGCTATAAATAAGCCACTCCGAGAGGGCAACCTCCAATACATTACATGAATAAACGAATTCTTGGTTGATTCAAATTACATACCATCCTATATCTATATATAGGGAGTCCACGCCGTAATGTAATCTTTAGTGCCACAGTGTAGTCCTAGCTGAACTAACAATAATAATTTAAGGGCACAATAATAACAATATGGGGTTGTGAAGTGTACAATAATAACAATAAAGGAAAGGTTACACTAACAATAATAAGGGACTATACTAGTAATATAGGGACCCTAACATGCCCCTCTCCTTCAAAAAGTGTTGTCCTCAGCGCTGAGTAGCTCTGAGCAAGCTTCGTATAAAATTCTCATACTCCCATGTAGAATCTTCAAGTGGAGTACGTTCTTCCACTTGATGAGATACTACGAAATTGACTCGATCTCGTACGGTTGTCGAGAGTTCTTGTTTTCGTCTGATCATTTGTGTTCCATATGAGTGCTCTGCTTCTCATCGAAGTTTTGGCAACATGTTGTTTGGGCTGGGAAGATTTTCACCTATAACCTTCTTTAGCATGAAACATGGAAAATTGGATGCACTCGTGAAGAAGCGAGGAAGCTCCAATTTATATGCCATAGTACCAATCTTTTCGCAACACCTTGCCAGGACCATAGTACTTTGGCGATATAATTTATTATTCTTCTGTAGCTTGCTCGAGGGACATTTGCTTTGTATGGTATTAGCATTAAAAATATGATCTCTCTTTATCAAAACTTCTCTGTTTAGTGTTGATAGTCTTTTTATTGTTTCATTCGATTTTGTACCAAAACTAGGTTGTCCTTTAAGAGTTAGAGAACTTCTTGTTGATGCTCGATGTGATATTCCTTCTTGAACCTTCAAATTTCTCTTAAAGATGATGTGATGTATGGTGGATGATATCCATAAATTTTCTAATCTGGAGTATTTTTTGTATTATGGAAGGAAGTGTCTACCATTCAACTGAGGTAACCACTTGACCCATTGTGTTTGTTATCGAATACAAAACATGAAAAGTCTCTTGTGAAACATTTATTTACTGTCAGTTTGACCATGGATTAGAGATGATAGATGAACTCCTTGACTGGTAAATGCCAAACAAAGAAAATAACTTCGTCCAAAATTTTCGGTAAAAATGGGATCTCTGTCGCTCACAATAACCCATGGGTTTCCATGTAACGTTATTATAAATGTATTACTTGTGTACTTGCTTTAAATGGATGAGATAATGCACAAAAGTGTATACTTGTGATATCAACTACCACCATGATGACATTCTTTCCTTGAGACATAGGTAAACCTGGCTTGATAAAATCCCATTAGAGCTCCTCCCAACATTGAATTGGAATGGATAAAGGTTGCAGAAGGCAAGTCTTGTTGTCTCAACTTTATTCCTCTTGGCAAACCAAACATTAAGCCACAAATTTTGAATATCAGATTTAAGGCCATCCCAAAAAGTGTTTCTTCACCTAGTGGTAATTTTTTAAAAATCGTGTCTCTAAAGGAGAAGTGTGCAATTCCAAAAGAATCTTTTTATTTTAGTTAGGAATTCTTACAAAGAAATAAGCGATCTTTCCTTTCTAGAATCATTTTTCAAACTAAATGTATCGGATGTCTTGGGATCTTACTTTTGGTACAGATGAAGTGTCCACGTCTTCGTCCTTCTTCCATTCATCTCTTTCTTCGTGTACAATCTGGTTGGATAATAGAAATGGCACAAAGCAATGCTTCCACCTCTTCATTCTTTCTTGAAATTTGCATCACACCCTTTCATTTAGCTTCCCTTTTGTATACTATTTCAAAGTCATAACCCAACATCTTTGTGACCCATTTTTGTTGTTCTTTTGAAGATAGTCTTTGTTCCAAAAAGTGTTTAAGACTATCGCCAGTCAATTTTTGCCTTGAAGTGTCTTCCCATTAGGTAAGTTCTCCATTTCTTTAGTGTAGAAATATTCACTTTACTTGCTTCCTTCTCATAAATAGGTTTTGTAAATAATTTCTTTGATTCAGACGACTTTCCTCTCCAAAAGCAATGGGTCTTTCATCACACATTAAAAAAACACCATTCCATTTCACTGAGGAGCATCACATTCCACAATAAACGTTTTGTGAAGTACGTAGCTAAGGCGGAGTCACTGAAACTACTTCACCTCCTTTAATATGTTCAAAGGCCTTAGTTGCTTAGAGTCCATGAAAATGCATCTGCTACTAATAATGTTATTGAGGTACTGATATTCTCCCATGTTCTTAACAAACTTTCGATAATGCCATTAGCAGAAATCACCATGGCTTGATTTATGGTTGTGTGGACTTTCCATTCATGTGCTTTAATTTTGTTAGGGTCTACTATGCCCTGGTAAGAATCTGTCCTGGCCAGTCTTCACCTCTTGTACTCCAAAGAAACATTTGGATGTTTTGCGATATAATTGTTTCTCTGTATGGTTAGCACCTTATCATGCCATGTTGTTTCTGATCATTAGAACCTCTTATGATTGTTATATGTCAAAAATACTAGCAAATTTTCTAAAGAACGGTTTAAGTATGAATTCATCAACCATAAAATGTAGAAGACAGCTAGTAAAAATGGTATACAAAATTCATATTATTACGATGAGTTAGAAATGTTGTTTTCGAATATCTTTGATCTTCATTCAATTTGACAAATTTTGGTAAGTCAATTTGGTAAATAAATTGCTCCATCTTCATTCATCCAATAATTCATGAAATCTGAGGAATGGGAAATTTATCTTTAATGGTGAGCTTATTGAGCTCCTATAAATACGGACACATGCACCATGATCCATCCTTCTTGTGTACCAATACTACGAGATGAGAGAAAAAGGCTTTGACTAGGTTGAATTATACTCGCCTCCCCAACATTTCATAATCCTTGTTCAATTCATCTTTTGGACATAAGGATATCTATAAGGCGTGTTTGGAGGAACACTACTGAATCAAATGAATAGCATGATCATGATCACGAATAGGTGGGAGTCCTTTTGGAGTTTCAAAAACTGCCAGATAGATTATCTGACTTTTACAGATACAGAAATAAGTGTGATTTTGATGTTGGAACTTCTAGTGAGCATAATTTTGGGTATACTACGTTGTTCTTTCTTTAGAAGCTGTCATGACATTAAAGGCTTTCTATTCATCTTTCTGGCTTCCTAGAAATACCCGTAATTCGACTTCTTTCCTTCTGCCAAAAAATTTCAAGAAAAGTTCTTGAAAATTAAAAATAAAATCCCAAAGATTGTAACCATTGTACTCTAGTACAACACGTAGCCCACCCCATAGGAATGGAAAGCATTGGACTATTCATTACATATTCTTTTAGTTGCGCTTGATATTATGGAATTTTCTAGAAAATTTATAGTTCCTCCATTTGCAAAACTATGTAGGCTAAGTCTTGGGTATAGAAAACAATTCAATTCCTTGGCTATACATTGAATAAAATTATGGGTACTACTGAATCAATCAACACTATTACCTTTTTTCTTCTGATATCATCTCCTTCTATCTTGAGAGTTGAGGTACATTAATTCTTGCCAATGCATTACACGATATGGTCGGACTCATTTCTTCCGCTTCTTGGGTTGTTTCTGGTGTATATCCTCTTCTTGTTCATTTTTATTCTTCCTCTTCACAATCTATGTAAATAATTTCTTCTTAGCACACTTGTATTGCTGGTGTATTTGCTATCACAAGCTGTAGCAAATACATTTTGCCTCTTTTTTCTTACAATTGTTGTGATTATCGACCTTGTAGGTTGTGAAATCTCAGGAGTAGCAACACTTCCCTCTTTAGAAGGTAATTGGTAGGCTTCCTTGTCGCCATAATTTTACATTCAATTTTCTTGCCAACTGAGATACCTTCTCCAATGAATCGGGTTCTAAACGCGAACTTCATGTTGGATGTTATCCTTTAAGTACCTATTGGTCAATCTGGTTTTCTCTTTGGAATATCGGTTACCCTTATATTCAATTTTTTGATCCTCATTAATGCTCCCCCATTAAACCCTTTTGTTTGAGATTGATCAATTGGATAAAAGTGCTATCTTTGTATCCTCATAATGTGCTATCATTTCCTCCGTAAAAATTGACAAGTGACAATTTTTTTACGGGAGCAAAGCCATCGATGCCTTTCATTCTGTATTTTGTTTCTAAATGTAAGTTGCAATATTACCTTTTCATGTGTTTTGCACATTATGGAGATCAAAATATTGCTCCATCTACGTAGTATCCATGTTACGAGGATCCTTTCCATCAAATTTCCTCATATCAACTTTGAATATGGTGATTCCTACACTTAACATTAGATTTTATGAAATCCACGATCAACATTTATTTTATTTCTCATCATGAGTTTCCTCTTTTATCTTTTCACCATTAGGAAAAATTTCTTGTATCAACTTTGTCGAACCCATATGCCTTTTAGATCATTCTTCATGTTTTCCATTTGTCATTGATCTTAGCTTCCATGTCATCCATCTTAGATTCCAAGCCAGCTTCCATGTAGCTGTCTAGATTCTGCCATTTCTTCAAACCATCATCTTAGATTCCACGCCTTTCTTCAAACCATCCTATCTTGATTTTACCACATCTTTCTTCAAAACTTCTCCATTTTTTGTTTCTCTTTGCGAAACGAAAATTGTACATGATGCTCTTGTAATTTTGATATGTCATCATTCACATTCTTACAGTCTTCATGAGTCATAGTAGAGATTTCTAAAGGCTTAATGGGTATTAGATTATTTTTAGACCATTTTGATCAATATCTTGATATCTATTCTACAATATGCCCAAGATCAGTTAAACAGTTCTTTAAACAAGACTTGTGATGGAAGAAAAGCCACACACGCATTTGAGGCTGGATGTTGAAATTCAGTCTCTATATAATTGCGGATCCTCAATACTCTGAAATTAAGCCCTATAGTAGCCCTACGAAGCTTCTTTCAAATGCCACGAATTCGATCTAATTTGGATTCTTTAGAGAACCTTTAGTATGTCCAATCTCTGACCCAATTTTGGGTAGTTCGGTAAGTGAACTTATATGACTTGCCACGATGTCTTTGTTTCATCTGCAAGCTCTAAAATTAGTGGAAATGAAACTAAAGTCTGTTTACTTGTGATACTTTCTGTTGCTCCAATCAGATGCTCGAGAGAGGGAGTTATGAAGATTTTCCCACGATCACCTCTTTGAGGGATGAAATTCAAGAGCAGAAAAAGCACTACATTCCACGAGATCATATCTCAGAAAATATTACGGGCAAATAAAATTGTTTGACAGGGATTTCCATAATTTGACTTCGCGACAAGTTTCCTGAGGTGTCTCACCTACAGTGGGTGCTTATATAGCCATGGGTAGAAATCCCTTTATTTAAAGTTTAATGAGTGTCGTGTTGGGGGAAAGGGGTTATGGCTAAGCCCCTATCCATCGGTCACCTGACACCCCACACTACAACGTGGGAGCCAAGAAAAAAGGGCCTAGGGCTTAGCCCTGACCAATGGTCACAAACCATAACAAAGGACCATGGAGGAGGACCTTCATAGATGATAGTTGTGAGGGGATAGGGTTAAGCCCCTCCCAATACCATGTGACAGGGAATTGGACCGTGGGAGGAGTTAGTTGGAGCCAAGGTGTGGGGAAAGTGGAATAAGCATCGACCCCCAGGTTTTATGGGATAGCGGAACCACCAGTGGGGAGGATGGGTGCTATCCTGATGGGGATAGGTGGTTAGCCCAGCCCCCAGCCTCATGAGCCTTTATGTGGCCATGCCTAGCGGTAGAAGGTGTGGATTTAGCCCAACCCCCGACCACATGCACTGTGAGACCAGGAGCAGGGGCAAAACATTTGACACTGAGGCATTAGTGGAAAAATTAAGCATAAGAGAAAATGCAGCAATTTCGGCGCGAATCTCGTCGACACCAGGAGAATTTGGGGCCTAGCGGTCTCTAGAATGGCGGAAAACGTAGGATGGTTAGATAAAATGACCAGTTTGTAGATCAGTTAGCAACAAAACTTCTCTGAGGCATAAAGTTTTGAGTTTTTGGCCAATTTGAGCCCAACAAGAGCCCAAATTGGGATTTTTGGGTCTTATGGAGCCATTGGAGACATTATTTTTGCACTCTGAGCACTTTAAATCCATGAAATCACATATTTGAGAACTTAATGAAAGAGGCCCAACATTAGAAGATGGACCAAGAGATGTATCCCAGGAGGGGTGAACTCCTTTATCATTTTGATGTCTTGTGTTGTTGTGTATGTTATATTTGTCTCTCTATTTAAGCTACAAACTGAGTTTAAAAACAATTAATATATGTAATTTTGCAAATTGGTCCATTTCCTAAAAGACATAAAATTTCACTTGCAAATTTCCCAATAACCTTCAAGTTTGTAATAAAAATAAATCTCGCTATTCGAGGTCCTAACCCTCCAAAGGGCTACATTGGAACATTTAGGGTGTTTTTAGAGAGCCAAGAGCCTCCACAATAGTAGAAAACATTCCATTTATCCCTAGATACATTTAGAGATTACCCAGGATTCACCTATTGGACGAGGAAGATGCACCTAGTTCACCATGCCCAGCTGACCCCACAACTATACCATGCACTTGGCAGATGATCCAGGACTTTTATGATGATGTGGCATCATTTATACCATCATATAAGCCCTTGCAGATGGTCTACATGCATCTTCGATTTGTTTGGAGACCCATGAGGACACTTGTGTTCCCCCGCACCCATTGAGAGCACCATGGGTTTACTATTTGGAGAATAAGGGGCCAACCCCTTGTCCACTACTTTTGGGAGTCCTATTTCACATCATGACACCTATGGACTTCATTAGTCCTCCTCTAAGGCCCCATGACAATTATTATTGATCATTCGACCTCTTGAGAGGCTTATTATTTTGTATGTGAGCTAGTTTGGCGAGATTGTTACCAAAAGTTAGTTATCTTGTACATTATTTTATTCTAGGGGCTAAATTAGGCCTAATTAGATTAATCAAACTCATTAGAAGTGTATAAATACAAGTAATGTGAATTAATTTTAGCATCATCACTTGGATTGGACTTGTATCTCTCTATAGAACTTCACTATCCTTCATGGAGGACGAATTTTTGGTGCATGGAATGAATTTTGATGTTTGGATCATTTTATCGTCTTGGAGCTTCTTGATTGGAAATTTTTTGATGGTTGGATATACCCTTATACATGTAAGTGAACTTTAATGATATTCTTTATTTATATTTTTTTCACATACATTGTTGTTGGGATTTCGCTATACTAGGGCTAATTTACTGCATCAATTTATGTGAAGTTGTGGAAATATTGTTTCTAGATAGTGATTCTTCATAAATGGGACATGTATAATGAATGAATATTCCTAGAGATTCTTCACCATTGAAAGTCATCTTGATAAATTCGTTGAAGCTACTTTGTTGTTTCCCTAATGCTATGCGAAGTTGTCTTTGAGGCCTCCTTGACATAGAAAATCCAATATCCATGGTCCTAATTACTCTTGACTCCAATATCCCCAAAGGATTAGGCACTGGTCCACCATAAGGTGATCACCTTAAAGAATCTCTAGGCATTCTTCTAGGCATGAAGAATCTTCCAATTCCTAGAGATTCTTCTCTAGGAATATCACCAAGAAGAATCACCATTTTCATGAATAATGAATGAATATTCCTAGAGATTCTTCATGGTGATTCTCTAGGAAATTTTAGTCAATTTTATTGGGACTCATGGACACCAAGTTGAAGAAGAGCACAACATTCCATCCACAAAACGATGACAAAATATAAGTGGCGAAGATAACAATAGTACATCTCCTTCGTGGTTATTGTAGAAAACATTCTAAACTTTTGGATGAACATTTTCACTGCATCCAACATGCTTACAATCGGGCCAAGATTTCACTCACTCAAACATATCCATTTGAGGCAACTTGGGACACTTACCAAAATATTCCTTAGATTTTAACTTTGGGAAAGATGTTGTTATTGATGGACATAGTGACATAGAAAATGCCAAGTGATTCATTGAACAAGTTCAATTGTTGCATGAAATGGTTCAAGAACAGTTGGAAAAAGTTCAAGCCAAGTATAAGACAAGACATGAGAAGCATCATGTTGATAAAAAATTTCAAGTGGGAGATGAATTTTGGCTTTAAATTAGCAAGGAAGGACTTCAAGGAGAAGGTAAAAAACTCAAACCAATCATATCCCCTAGACCTCTTTTGGATGTTACCCTTTGATCCTAGTCTCCTTGGATCTATTTTACTAACCTTTGGGTTTTAGGGATGGTAATACATGGGAAACCCTAATTTTGGTTGCGTGGTCCCACTCCCTCATCCATTTATATTACCCCCCTTATGTTCATTATAACCCCATTCACCATTTTTCCCACCTGTGTCCACATTCCTCCACTGGGTCCACATAGGGTTATCCTCCCCTTTCCATTTCCCACACCTTGGGTCAGGCCTAAAATGATGCCCCAGAGGTTGGTGAAACTAAAAATAAAGGTAAAAGCATAATTGGCCACATTCAATAGGAAAATGTACCACAAAATGAAAAATATGGCCGAGAAAAACACATTTAGCACGTGGGGAAAAGCCAATGCATGAGCTCTACCCATTCTCATGGCCACCACCCTGGTTCCTATAGGCCCTCGATGAGCCTCCTTTATCATTCAGGAACCCGTGATTGTCCCAATCCATGGTGGGAAATGAACCACCCTACCTCAAAGGGGGTATCCACTATGATACCTTACACATCATGCTCTTATCCCTTGAGCCCCAAGTAGTTAATCAAATAAAAATCACAAAAGGAAAAATGCATATGAAGAAGGGTGGAAAATTCAAGGTCGGTACAACTCATGTACCATGAGTTCTCCATCCTATACATTACATACCCAAGTGTGGGTTTCCATTTATTGGCTACCCTTGTAACCCGACATGTGACGTGGGATTGCCCCTTTCATCACCTATTATGTTCCATCAATTTATCGCATGCCACCACCATTTGAAAGATGTACCTTGGACATAATTTCCCATTTAAAAGTAGAAACCACCTAATAGGGTACTTGGTTAACCCCCCTTGGAGCTTGGAGACATTATCACCTGCCAAATAACACTATGGAAGGGCATGCCATTATGAAGTGCCCACCTATTTTCCATGGTTTGTAAACTCTTTAACTTGATTTCTTTAATGACTTATTATACTGGAAGGCAAGGCGACACATTGGATCTTATGCAGGATTGCATATGGTCTCCATTTTGGGTTTGGTCTTCATATATAGGATCATAACCCTCCAAAGGGATACATTGGAATATGTAGGGTGTGTGTAGAGAGCCATGGGAATTTACAATAGTAGACAACATTCCATGGATCCCCAGAGACATCCAAAGATTGTTCGAGATTCACCTATTAGAAGAGAAAGATGCACTTGGTTCACCATTCCCAACTGACCCCAAAACTATACCATGTACTTTTCACATGATCCAAGGCCTATATAATGATTTGGCATCACTTATTCCATCATTTTTTCCCTTGCAAATGGTCTACAAATATCTTCGTTTTGTTTGGAGACCCATGAGGACACTTATGTGCCCCCACACCCATTGAGAGCACCACATATTTACTATTTGGAGAAAATGGAGCCAACCCCTTGTCTAGTACTTTTTGGAGTCCTATTTCCCATCATGGCACCTATGGGTTTCATGAGGCCTCATCTAAGGCCCAACGACATGTATTGTTGATCATTTGACCTCTTGAGAGGCTTATTCTTTTGTTTATGTGCTATTTTGGTGGCCTTGTCACAAAAAGTTAATTATCTTGTACATTATTTTATTCTAGGGGATAAATTAGGCCTAATTAGCTAATCAAACTCATTACAAGTGTATAAATACAAGTGATGTGATTTCATTTTAGCATCATCACTTATATTGGAATTTTATCTCTTTATAGAACTTCACTATCCTTCTTAGAAGACAGATTTTTGGAGCATGGAATGAATTTTGATGTTTGGTTCATTTTATCCTGTATTGGAGCTTCTTGATTGGAAATTTTTTGATGGCTGGATATAATCTTATACATGTAAGTGTAATTTAATGCTATTTTTTCCTTCTAATTTGGTCACATACATTGTTGTTGGGATTTCGCTATACTAGGGATAATTTACTACATCCATTTATGCAAAGTTATGGATTTTTTTTCTAGATAGTGATGCTTCATGTATGGGCCATGTATAATGAATGTATATTACTAGAGATGATTCATCGTTGAAATTCATCTTGATAAGCCATCCATTTTTCAAAACGAAGTATAAAGTGTTTGAAGCTTCTTTGTTGTTGCCCTAATGCTATGCAAAGTTGTCTTTGAGGCATCAACATAGAAAATCCAATATCCATAGCCATAATAACTCTTGAATCTAATCTCCCCAAAGGATTAGGCATTGGTCCACCATAAGGTGATCACCTTAAACCTATTCTTCTTCTCTCACCTCTTCTTTTCTAGGCCTAGCCCATTAGGTTTCCTAGGGTATCATTTATCTTGTAAACTACACACTGCAAAAATTTGATTTCTTGGGATATTGTGCATTGGGGTTTCTCCTTAGAACCCTGTAATTTTGAAGAAATTCTTATGATGGTTTTTTGAGATGCCTCAAGCCCTATCCTCAAGATCGAGTTTTTCCCTTGGTTTCCTTAGGCTAGAAACCTCATTGTGATCCTCATATTGTATTACATTAAAAATTATTTCTTTAGTCCCTTTCTCCCTCTGGATTAGGTCAAGTATATCATTGGTTGCTAAACCCTACCCCCTTGACCTAACCCCAGGTCCACTTGATCTTATGTGATCCCATAAATTATTAAGAATAATTCTTCAAAGATCACTTGGAATCCAAGCCTTCAGAAGAATTTTAGGGTTCAGGGATCTCTATTGTAAGATACATACCCTAAACCCAAAACCTTGAAATTTTCTTTAAGCCCTTCCTTGAAATCCTTCAACCTTGCCTTCTTAGGAAAGCAAGCCATACATTTGAGCCTCTCTTGTGAATAGGCTTCCAGGATCACCTTTGACCCTATCATTGATCCATTCATTTTGTGATCCTTATTGTAACAGGTCTCCTCCCATCGGTGAAAGTTCATAAAGGGTATGGAGCCATAGCCGAGGTGATAGTGGGATATTGCTCCATTGTTTCCCTTAACTTGGTAGTAACCCTTAAAGGGTACCCTTTTAGGACCCCTACTATTTTGAGTGGTAATAGGGCTGAAGGAACAAACAGATATGTTCAGGGTATGACCAAGGTAGTTGTAAATCCAACTACATCAGCTAGGCGATTAATGTATCTTGTTCAGGGTAGATTGGTTGTCGAAGTGACCAACACCAAACCCTAGTTGTATATATTTGTTTGTATCAGTGGATGTATGAGGGCCATTATCCTTGGCATGAGATCCCTAGACTGTTGTATTATCAATTTTATTAATATAACGAAGTTGGGTTGTTTTATAAATTTGTAAAAAAATGTGTATATTGTTGTTGTGTGCACTAGTAGATTTGTTGTTGTATATTTTTCTGCTATGTAAAATAGTCTTGTTGTGATACTTTATTAGGTCCCTATCATACTAGTTTATCCCCTTATTGTTGTTAGTGTAGCGCCCTTATTGTTATTGTTGTACCCCTGTAGCCCCCATAGTGTTATTATTGTGCCCTTACATTATTATTGTTAGGTCGGATAGGATTATATTGTGACCCCATGGCCTCCTATATATAGAAAGGAGGTTTTGTCATTTGTATCATCCAAGAATTATTCATTTATGTAATGTAAGGGAGGTTTCCCCCTTGAAGTGGCTTATTTATAAGGCGTTGATCTCTCTTTTCTTCTATTTTTGGAGCTGGTTTCATAACATTTGGTATAAGAGATTTGGATTCTAGGGTTTCGCTGCTCGAAACAGGTCATCGTGGAATTTTCACTATAAATTTGTTTCTACGAAGGTTCATAAGCTGAAATGTTTTACCACACAAAGAAAAAATCCCGAGGAAATTTTTGTAAAATTTTCAGATCTTGGTTCACAATATTTCCGGAGATATGATTTGTGGAAGTTAGGGTTTTTGCAGGCTCCCAAATTTCATATAAATAGGTGACCTTGGGAAACTCATCATAAATCTCTCTCTGAGAATCAGATTGGAATTATGTAAAAAGTGTCTGAAAGTACACAGAATTTAGTTTCTTGTGTATCAATTTAAGAACCAAAGGAGGGAACATTGACATGTGGCACTCCGTACAAGTTTGTTCTACTGAACTAGTCCATAATTAGGTCATTGTGGGAGATCGAGCATAAATTTGTCTTGAAGAATCCAAATCAGGTCAGACCTGTGGCATTTGAAAGAATATTCAAAGGGATAATATAGGACTGAATTTTAGATATTGAATCTCCGAAATCACAGAGAAAAATTTAGTTTCAATATCGAGATCCTCAAAAGCAAGAAAAGAGTGTGTATTTTTTAAACTAGTTTGCATAACTTTTGTTTGAAAAACCAGTTTGAAGTGATTCCAAGGGAATATTGAAGCATAGATATCGGTATTGAGTTATGTAATTCCTCCCAAAAATATTTCCACACCCATTAATCACTCATAAGGCTATACTATGACTTATGAAGAGGAAAAATTGTAGTACGATATATCAAAATTGCGTACCAAGTGCAACAAATTTCGATCTTACAAAGAGCAATCGAAGATGACATTGATGATTTAAAAGCATAAATGAAGACTAAGTTGGGTGGTTTGAAGAATCAAATTAAAGCTAATATGGATGATAAAGTAGGAGAATATCACATTGAGCATCAACAACAATTTCTCCAACTCTCAAAGAATAACCTAACTTTGGTGCAGAATCGAATGAAACAACAAGAAGATCAACATCACAGTGAGAGAAGTTTTGATGTAGGAGACTGAGTATTTTTATGGCTAAAACCATACAAAAAAAATTTCCCTCAAGTAATCTAAGAAGGATAATAAATTATCGCCAAAGTACTATGGTCCTTGCAAGGTGTTGCAAAATATTGGTACTATGGCATACAAATTGGAGCTTCCTGCTTCTTCTTGAGTGCATCCAACTTTCCATGTTGCATTCTTAAAGAAGGTTATATGTGACAAAATTCCAGTTCAAACAATATTTTTAGAACTTGATGAGGAAGGAAAAATAATATTGGAACCTGAAGTAGTAATGGAAACAAAAACTTGTTAGCTACGAAATCGATCAATTTCAGAGTATCTCATCAAGTGGAAGAATTTACCCACTAAAGATTCTACATGGGAGGATGAGAATTTTATATAGAAGCATCCATATCTACTCAAGCATTGAGGACAACACTTTTTTGAAGGAGATGGGCATGTTAGGTCCCTATATTACTAGTGTAGTCCCTTATTGTTGTTAGTGTAGCCCCCTTTGGTTATTGTTTTACCCATGTAAGCCCCATATTGTTATTATTGTGCCCTTACATTATTATTGTTAGGTCAGCTAAGATTACAACCCTTATTTTGTTTCATGTTTAAAGAAGGTTATAGGTGACAAACTTCCATTTCAAACAATATTGCCAGAACTTGATGAGGAAGGAAAAATCATATTGGAACCTGAAGCGGTCATGGAACCAAGAACTCGACAGCTACGAAATCTATCAATTTCAGAGTATCTCATCAAGTGGAAGAATTTACCTACTGAAGATTCTACATGGGAGGATGAGAATTTTATACAGAAACACCTAGATCTACTCAAGCATTGAGGACAACACTTGTTTGAAGGAGAGGGGCATGTTAGGTCCCTATATTACTAGTGTAGTCTCTTATTGTGTTAGTGTAGCCCCCTTATTGTTATTGCTATACCCTGTAGTCCCCATATTGTTATTATTATGCCCCATAAAACCACACTATTGTTATTTTTGTGCCCTTTCATTATTGTTGTTAGGTCGGCTAGTATTATATTGTGACCCCATGGACTCTTATATATAGAAAGGAGGTTTTGTCATTTGAATCATCCAAGAATTTTTCATTTATATAATGTAAAGGAGGTTTCCCCGTTGAAGTGGCTGATTTCTAAGGCATTGATCCCTCTTTTCTTCTATTTTTGGAGCTGGTTTCATAACATTTGGTATCATAGCTTTGGATTCTACGGTTTCGCTGCTCCAAACATGTCATCGTGGAATTTTTACTATAACGCTTTTTCTACAAAGTTTCAAAAGCTGAAATTTTTACCACGAGGAGCTGAAATCCTAAGGAAGTTCGTGTAAAAATTTCAGATCTTGGTTCAAAATATTTCGGGAGATATGTTCTGTGGCAGATAAGGTTTTTGCAACTCCTAAATTTCATCTAAAAGAGATGACCTTGGGAAAATAATCATAACTCTCTCTTTGATAGTCGGATGGAAATTTTGTAAAAAGTTTCCGAAAGTACATAGAATATAGTTTCCTGTGTATTAATTTCAGGGCCGGAAAAGGAAACAGTGACACGTGGCATGCCATACAAGTTCGCTCTACTGAACTAGTCCATAATTAGGTCATTGTGGGAGATTGGGCATAACTTTTCCTTGAAGAATCAAAATCAGGTCAGACCTATGGCATTGGAAAGAATATTCAGAAGGCTACTAAAGGACCAAATTTCAGATATTGAATATCTGCAATCACAAAGATACTTTAGGTTTAATTTTGACCTCCTAAAAAGCAAGAAAAAGGTGTGTATTTGTTTTTTTTTCATTGCATAACGTTTGTTTGAAAAAGAATTTAGAAGTGATTCCAAGGGCATATTGAATCATTTTTATCAGTATTGGGTTCTATAATGCATCCCAAAATTATTGCACAACCATTAAGCCGTCAATGAGCTCTACTATGAAGCATGAGGAGGAGGAATTGATGTATGAGATATCAAAATTACGGTATCAAGTGCAACAAATTTCGATCTTACAAAGAGCAATCGAAGTTGACATACATGGTTTAAAAGAAAAAATGGAGGCTAAGTTGGACAGTTTGAAGGATCAAATGAAAGCTAATATGGATGGTAAAGTAGTGGAAGATCACATCGAGCATCAATAACAAGTTCTCCAACTCTCAAAGGATAACCTAACTTTGGTGCATAATCAAATGAAACAACAGGAAGATCAATATCACAGTGAAAGAAG
The DNA here is from genome assembly GCA_034641835.2 of Pinus albicaulis. Classification (NCBI taxonomy): domain Eukaryota; kingdom Viridiplantae; phylum Streptophyta; class Pinopsida; order Pinales; family Pinaceae; genus Pinus; species Pinus albicaulis. The sequence continues at coordinate 674,711,880 of CM076569.1, forward strand.
TTCTAAAGCAACAATAGAAACAAGAACTCAAAAACTACCAAATCCATCTATTTCAGAGTATCTCAGCAAGTGGAAGAACTTACTCGTTGAAGATTCCACATGGGAGGATGAGAATTTTATACAGAAGCTTCCAGAAATAATCAAGTGTTGAGGGCAACACTTTTTGACGGAGAGGGGAATGTTAGGTCCCTATAATACTAGTGTATCCACTTATTTTTGTTTGTGTAGCCCCCTTATTGTTATTTTTCTACCCCTGTAGCCCCCATATTGTTATTATTGTGCCCTTACATTATTATTGTTAGGTCAGCTAGGATTATATTGTGACCCCATGGACTACTATATATAGAAAGGAGGTTTTTTCATTTGTATCATCCAAGAATTGTTAATTTATGTAATGTAAAGGAGGTTTCCCCCTTGAAGTGGCTTATTTATGAGGCGTTGATCTCTCTTTTCTTCTATTTTTGGAGTTGGTTTCATAACATATTTGGATTGGTAGCGTCAGTGATTTAAGATTATATCCTAGGATCTATTATGATGGAAAAAAGACATGGTATCAGAGCTACTTTGAAGGACCAGTGAATCATAGTGTGCAAAGTGAATCACCTCAAAGGGAGTCAGCATTATCTAGATGATGGAGCAGAGGATTCAGCTGGAGACATGGAGATGTGGTCTTAACTAGCTTGGAAATGAGATTGGTTGGGAGTTTTGCTGGATTGGTGGAGAGCTTGGTGAACAAAAGATTTTTTTAGGGCATATTGTTGATCATGGACTTCCTTTGAATTTCCATGGATCATTGAGATAACTTGAGGATTGCTTTAGCATGGACGAGATTGGTTTGATAAATATTTCTCCATGTGATGGACTATGGATTGATATGCTAGTTTCTTCATTGGATCGTGATGTTGCATATTCGAGATTGGAGGGATGTGCTTGTGTGGTGTTTGATCCAGGAGTATGAGTGCTTGTAGGACTGGGTTATAGTGAGGTGATGGCCCGTGTTCAAACACAACTCAAATTGGCCTTATAGGACATGATATCAGTAGTGGGTTGAGCTTGTGGAGATCATGTGGACTCAAAGGGAGTCTATATTTAGAGGGAGAAACCCTATGCAAGTGTTGAGGTCTTCAGGTATAAATGATATGAGATGGAGGCACTACCAAGATTGCAAGGCTCATTCTACAGAGTATGTTGTAGTGATGGAGGCTAGATGGGCTAGTGTCATCATTGATGATGATGATGGAGACTTCCTAGTGTTGGAAGTAACTCCCTTGCTAAGTGGGAGTATTGATATTTGTAGCTTGGGAGGTACTCAAAACCATAGGCTAGAGGGTTATGGAGGAGTTAGCACACAAAAGTGGCTTGTGGGATAAGAACCCAAGTGTGGGGGTTTTGCACCCAAAATACTTGGGTCAAAACTAAGTTGACTTTTTATGATTTAACTGATGAAAATGATATAGGACCTCTAGAGAAACTAGGGGCAATGAAATTCATCAAAATCGAAGCTCTACAACTGGAAAAATTATTTTTTATGTATGTTGGTGGATTTTTGTGGCAAAAAAGTTAGGCCAGCTTGGGTTTAATTAGTGCCACAAGGGAAATTATATGACACCACATGGAGCCACATATTAGCATATAAATATAAGGTGTGTAAGAGGAAATTAGATCACATCCATTAGCAAGCATCAAAGGGTATATTCTTTTAAGGAAACCACAACTCCTAGAGACCTAGCGAAGGAGAGAAGTGATGACTGTTTGGGTATGTTTCTCATGAGTGCCTAGGCCGATATGGAGCATAAGCGACTAGTGTGTGAGAGAGATTGTTCTAAGGTAGTTTCTGGACATGATTGAAGGTGCATTTCTCTGTTGCTAGGTTCAATATCTATTGTATATTTGTAGGTGGAAGGCTCTCTGTATATGAGGGCCAAGAGGTCCTAAAAGGATCCTATTTTAAGTCACATTCACACACAATAACAACACAAGGGTTGGTATCCTAAGGGAGGATAACTGCAAGTCTAGTATGGCCTTGTTTGAATAGTTCAATTAGAAAATAGGAGTGTAGTTTTTATCCTAATTGAGAGTTTTTTCTCTCAAGAAGAAAGCACAAAATTATGATTTGTGCCCTAGCAGTAGACCAGAGTGCTATAAGGTGTCTTTAGAGGGACAAAGAGCCTAAATAAGTAGGTTGGAAGGTGCATAAGGGACAACGAAGGAGAGAAGCCTATGGAGAAAGCATAGATTTAGGGTTTTAGACCATATAAGGCCGAGTATGAAGAGCCTTGACTGTAGCTATAGTCAACTCTAACCAGAGGGACGTGGGTTGCAAGGAAATGCACAAATCTCAAGTGTTATCAGTCTCCCCAACTTCCTAAGGCTGACAGTAGGATTGGAGAAAGGTAACCACAGACCAAATTTAGGCCAGGTAGCTAGCCCTACCTGGACCAAAAAGGGCTCTCTCTATGTCAATTTAAAAAATCAAATGAATGGCTGAGTATCATAAGATTTTAGGCTAGATATGTAGGCTTAAATGAGTAAATTTTGTTTGATATTTTGAATGTTGGATAGGAAAGTCAGTGAAAGGATTGTAAATGAGATTTTTAGGTCTAAACTTTGAGGTTAACCTGCAGAGAGTATGTGAGGCAAGGTAGGTAGTTTGGAAACATATTAATCATTCATTTGAGTATAGGATGAAGATGGAGTAGGGTTTGAATGAGCACTGAAAGCGGTTTCATTCAATTAAGAAGAAAATTAACATAATATGGAAAATCTTGCATAAAACAGAGCATGCATAACATGAATTCTTCTTTAAAACTCACAAGATAGACATGTATGAATAAATAGACATGGAATTAAGCATAAGATAATAATAAAAATGAGAAACACATATGTTACAAATCATACCACAAGTATCTCACAATATTCCCTACAAATTGTCTCTGATTTCATTCCACAAACTGGTTACAAGATCTCCACAGCAAAATACGAGACTATCCAACCCAAAAAATGACAAAAGAGAGTCTACTTATAGAAAATATACACCTCACCAGGTCGAAATCCCATCCAAAATGGGTCATAAATGCAAAATATAAGTCATTTCCTAGTTTCTAGGGAGGTTAGAAACCATTCCCTGAAATTTAGCTACAAACTAGGAGTGCTTATCCCTTACATTAATTACACATTCCATCATAAAAGGAAGAAAAAAACAATTTAATAACTCTAATGACAACTCATAGCCTCGAATTTGTGACCATTTCTGAGCTTGACAGATGTACTGAAGGAATCCAATGTTGATCTATGACAATTCTGACTGAAGAATTTAAAAACAAATGTAGAAGCGTAATAGAGATTTGGAGGCACTTTTGAGGAACTTTGAGAAGTCCAAATTAAATTTTGATAAAATGGTCAACTAGCCCTATGTGTCTAGTTTTGATAACATCTTGAATTTCCCAAAATGGACCACGGGAAGGCCTTCAAAAATCCATTATCTCATGGTCACTCAAAATCGTAACAGAGGGTCCAAAAAGGAGGCATAAACATGAAAAATAGGTGGTATTTTTTAATCTTTTTCTCCCAAAATGAAGCTTGTCATGCCAGGAGGGTTACTGATCTATGATTTAATAATCAAAATACATCCATCCATGTAAATAAATCACCATTTGGATGCCTCCAAATCAAAAAGTCATAAGTGTCTGTTACCCTTCTGTAATGAGAAAATTCCAGTATTCTACCAAAAATCATGAAAAATACCAAAAGTGCTCCAAAGCCTTCAAAATTGGTTCTTTGACTCCTAAAAGTGATAGGATATACAACCAATGAAGCTTCAACCAATAAATCCAAGATTTCCTTCTCCTTGAGCTTCATTTGCGCCTCTTTAATCCTCTTTTTGACATGTTTCAGCCTTACTTGAGAAATGGTATCCCTGGTTCGATAATGATTTTTCATGCGCCTTTGTAGCTTGTTATCCCTTTTAGCCTTCTTTAATAACTTCTCCAGGTTTCTATTAGATCTTGCTATCCAAAGTTCTTTATTCTCATTGATCTCCATGGCAATGAGCTCATCAAATGTTAACTCTTCATACTGATGAATTTGTCATTTCTCTTGCTCCAGTGCCCTTTTTAGGCCTCTTGTTCTTGGTATTTTTGCATGTACTTTAGGTTCTATCTCCTGCACTTGGTCAAAAATAACAATATTCTTTCCTTTACCTCTGTTTTCCTCCATGTCTAATTTGTATTTACTTTGGAGGTGTTGATTCATTTTCAATTGAAGATTTTCATGCTCAAGGAAAGTAATCCAGGATTGGGCAATGGAGAAGGCCTCTTTCAATTCTGCAATATCTTTATCCTTCTCTTTGATGATGTCTTCAACTGATCTGACCTCCTCATGTTCTAATACCTCAGGCTCCATTGGCGCTGACTCATCATGTTGATGTAAAAGAGGTTGCTCCTCTATCTGACATTGCTCATCATGGGTGTCAAGTGTAATAAATCTCCTGGTAGACTTGGGCACAAAAAATTTCCTCCTACCTATCTCATATGTGTGAGAAAATCCCACAACCCTAGGGACATATGAAAGATGAATAGGCATGCTAGAAGAGCCAATATCCATTAGTTTTAGTGATGATGTAATAGGTAAGACAGAAAGCACTACTGATAACCTCTCCAAGAAGTCTTCCCATGTCATGTTTATGGAGGACAAGTGATGCAACACAATGAGCTTGATAATGCCATGATGAAAGAGAATAGTATGATGATCTTCTCTTCTGCACTGAATATTTTCAGCCATCTTAATCAAGCTCCTGTATAATGAGGCAAATCAAGTATTTTGACTCTGGTAAAATTCATCAAAAGCATGAGGTGCTACCTATATAGCCTGGAGAATCTTCCTTCGCATGTAAATTAATCAATTATGAACATCATCAGTGGAACATATTTATTTTTGAGGTTTCTAAAAGGAAAAATAAATTATGGATCATCTCTAGCATAAGGCTTTAGAAATTTCTTGTAGTTTTCAATGTCAAGATCCATACCCTTGAACCACTGCTCTCGGTGAGAAGGAATACCTGTAGCTGAAGCAATTAGGTCAAGTGATAAACTAATATCCATACCTCCAAGAGTGACCTTTCCCATATTGTAGTTGGTTGCAAAAATACTGGATAAATGAAGATGATACTCTCCTTCCATTAGCCTTTCACAAAATGTTAAGCAATGAGTTCTTTGAAAGCATCTTGTGGCTAATGGTGAAGCATTGATATCGTGCATGGTGAATTGCTCAAGTCTGAGATGGCACCCTCCTTTGAAGCTATTCTTGTCATTTTCCATGGCGTTGGTCACTAGAATGATGAAAAATTTGGGAGATCAATGAAATGAGTGGATGAGAATGGAAATTTGGAAAACTGAGTGTATGAAGGTGTGAGTTTGGTAGATGAAATGGAGGGTTTTGAAGCTGAGAAAAATTCTAGAAAACATTGAGTGGGTATTTTTGTGTGTAAAATTCAAGTTGAAGGTGGAATGAAGGCAAATGGATGAGTGTAAGGCATCAAAATATCTAAAACACAGGAAATTCCCAAATTTGATCGTGAGAATGGCCTATGCAACAATAAGACAATTTTGTGAGGTGAAAAAAGAGTGATGGAGATGAGTAAAAATTCTGATAAAATTTCAGTGAGTAGGATGGTGAATTGTCTCCATAATGAAGGTTAAATGAAGGCAAATGGATGAGTGGAAGTCATTCAAATCCACAAAACACGGTCATTTCCAAAATGAGGCTGTGGGAAAAAAACTAGGAAATAAATGTTTTGATTTTTGAGGGTTATGGAGCTGGATTTTTTTTTTAATAAATTTTTTGAAGATAAGCTGACTCCTTGGCTCCACAATTCAAGTGGAATGGATGAAAATGGGTAAGTGTAAGTGCCTCAAAACCCTAAAACACAATCTTGTATGTTTTTAGTGTTTTTACTCCTCTCACTGTGTAAAAATAGCTTTAGATTAGGATTTTATTTTTCTAACATGTTATGAGGGATTGTGGTAGAAATGTAGATGGGCATAGGATTGTATGGATGAAATAGGGTAAGGTTTAGATGATAGGGTCAGGGTTTGGGTTGAATAGGTTAGGGTTTTGGCTAAATAATTATTTTTTTAATATGTGGACAATTAAGAGATGAAAAGGGTTTTAATGACAAGAAATGATTAAAAGAAATGAGAAAATGTGACCAAAATAAGCTTGAGGAATTTTCTTACCTTTGTGGAAAAGCCACACTAAGAGATGAGGTCGAAATCTGGAGGTTTTCGGGCTTTGATTGACTTCAGAGGCCACCACAGAAACGTAAAAAAACTATATTCCAACCCAGAAGCGTAAAAACACTCTTCTCATACCTACAGGAGCGTAAAATCACTCTTTACACTGTCTGGAAGTGTAACAATGCTATTTCCTTACCCAACAAGGGTGCAACACTTGATTTTACAAGCCAAGAACAAGAGTGTAACATGTTATTTTAAGCTAAGAACAAGAGTGTAACACATTATTTTAAGCCAAGAACAGGAGAATAACACACTATTTTTTCACCCTCAGAAGCGTAACAACGTGTTTCTATCTCGATAGGAGCATAACAAAAGATATTTTCTATCTTGACAGAAATGTAACAAAGGACTTTTTCTCACCAACAAAAACGTAACAAAGGACCGCAGTTAGTGAGAAAAGAAGCCCGATGGGTAACAAATGAACTTTCAATGCTAGGTTTTTGAGTTTATAATAATTTAGAGGGTAAATGAGGAGGATAGGCACTCACACACATAGCAAAAGGTAACAATGAATGGAAAGGTTGTATGTTTTTTCTTTTTATAAACTAATGAGAAGACCTTCACCTTTTCACATGATATTACCATGACCCTTTAACTCTTTTTCACTATGACAACAACATGTTACCATTCAAATGAGATGATAAAAATTAAAATTTAATCTCTTTCACTCTCCAAGACCTTTGAAATTACCTTTTTAAATTTTTGTACAACTTGGAGGATGAGATGCTAGCTTTTCCAAATGAGGTAAGAAGACAAAAAAACATTTTTGAACCCTTTGTCACGGAAAGGTGACTCTTTGGATATTTGAGTAAGATGAGAGAACATAATTTAAACTCTTTTGCATTCCCTGACATTTGAGATGACCGTATTAGGATTTTAAAATGAGACCTTGATACAAATTTTCTCCTTTTCATGAGACAGTGAGATCGCTTTTGAAGACTTTTGAACTTTCACATGGACATGAATTTTTAACACATATAAGATGTCTTTGAAGCTTGAAATGAAACTATTATGCATTTGAATAGGAAAATAGGTCAAAATGACCTCCCTTGGATCTCTATTAGTGGATGATGATTTTTTGATCCTTTAAAAGAGACAGAGAAACAGTGAAACTATTTTTCATGAAACAGTGAGACAAAGAAAAAATGTTTGAAACTTTTTCTCGAAATTTGAACCATATGAAACAAGCTAGATGGATTTATTTAAACTTCATAAACATGCCTGATCCTTCACTAGGGTTTTATGGATTAAGTGGAGGGCCACTGCCTTATTTTAGTGAAAATTTGATGATTTTTCCAAAGGCAGAGCTGAACCTAGACTTGACCTAAATGAAATGAAATGACATAAACCTAGACCTATTTAATGTTGACGATGGATACGGTGAAATGGAAAATAATGATGGCGATGACCTTGAAAATGATGATGATAAATGAAATGAAGGAGAAACATACATGGTCTAGCCTTTCTTCAGTGACCAAAATTATTTTTGAGAACTGGTTTGAAAAATAATTTTTTTTGACCTATGACCTAATGGAAAACAACTGAAAGAGTCATTTGATCACTGACATACCTAGGCTAACATTGGCTCCAGTTGGGGATGAAAAATCCTTCAAGAGGTGGAAAGAACACCGTAGATCAGGTAGCCTTACCATTGGGTGATGGAGTCAAACTGGACTTTGAAAAACTTGAACAAACTTGAAACTTTGACATAAAAACAAATGACTTGACTCTGACTTGAAAACTGACTAAAAATTTTTAACTTTTTGAAAGAAAACATGAGTTGTTTGTAGAAGTCTCATGGCCTTCTCCTCGGGCTTCAAAATTTTGCAACAACTTCCTTATTTGCTGGGACATCAAATTTAAAATGATGTGTACAATGACATTGAACTTCTTCTTCAATGATCAAGTTATATAGTGTTTGAGGAAACTACCATTGATTGGTCCTCTGAGCACTTCTTTTCCTTCAAGATCCTCTAGTAAAAATTCTATGTTTCCTCTGAATGCAGTGATGTTGTAAGGTCCTTTCCATAGATTGTCAAACTTCCCATGCTTAATCTTGTCTTCATTCCGGGCATCCCAACGAAGAACAACATCCCCAAGCTTGAAATCATCTGCTTTGGATTTTCTATCAAAAATATATTTAATTTTCTCATGAAGCTTTGAAGTATGATTGAAAACTTCATCTCTTGAATACTGTAGATGGATCATTTGGCTGATTCTTTGTTGAATTTCATTAGGCTCACTATCAATATGTTGCAGAATTTTCATCACCGGTACAACTAGAGAATAAGGGAACATCGTGTCAACACCATAGATGAGCTGGAAGGGTGGCATGCTGATTGATCTCTTGGTGCTAACTCTATCCGCCCGTAGAGCATTAGTGAGTTTCTTGTGCCAATTCCTCTTGTTTTCTTGCAACATCTTTTTTATTATGTTCAACAAATATTTATTTGACGATTCAGCAAGCTTGTTGCCCCGAGGATAGTATATTGTTGAATCAACAAGTCTAATGTGATACTTGTCGCAAAATTCAATCATCTTCTTATACTTGAAGGCAGTTGCATTTTCAGTGATAATCTTCTGTGGAAAGCTAAAGCGAGACATAATATTGTTATCAAGAAACTAAATGATAACAGTGTCGGTGGCTTGACGCATGGGGATGGATCAATCCATTTGGTGAAATAACATGTGGCAGTGTGAATCCATTTATGCTGAGATGACGATGGAGGATGAATCTCTTCGATGAAGTCAAGACCCACTACTAGAATGGCGCTTGCAATTCAATTGGTTTTAGAGGTAAAGGCAAGATATTTCTCTTTCCCTGAAATATTTGACATTCATGATAGCTCACGACTATTTTGTAAACATCATAAAATAATCTTGGCCAATAGAAGCCCACCATTGATATCTTATTAGATGTATTTTTCCAATAAATATGACCGCTACAATCACCTTTATGAAAATCTGTCATGACTTTTTCAACATCTCCTTCGACCAAACAATTCAACAATACTCCACCTGGATCTTTACAATATAAGAAATCATTAAGAATACAATGCTTAAGATTTTTTAACTTTAAAGATCTAGCTCTACTACTTGGAAATCCAGGAGGAGGATCCAAATGTTGGAAAACATGTACTATATCAACATACCAAGGCAATAAAGAGAAAATTTCAGCTACCTCAGGTATTGTTTCAACATCTTGTTCTTTAGATAATGCAACAATGAAATTGATGTCCAAGGCATGAATATTTGAATCCGCCATGAGTTTCGCTAGGCCCTGTCCTTTGATCAGCTTTGTGGGCTTGATCTCCATATCAAACTCTAACATGGCAACAATCCATTTACCTCTTCGCCCTCCAGGATCATTCTGTGTAAGCACTTCTTTGACAACAACGTTTGGAACATATACAATGACATGAGAATGTAAAACCTAGACTCGAAAGCGCTTCAATGCTTTGAATAATGGCAAGTCTGGTGTCTCAATGATGTCATACTTCAAGGTTGTGTCTATTATAATTCTACTGAACAAGGCGATGGGTTGCTCTATATTCTGATTTTTCTTTTGCATGAGGAATAAAACAAAAGTATGCTCTGAGGAAAATGCAAAAAATGATAAAATCAAGTGTATAATCCGGACTAATAAGGATAGGAGCATGAGACAAAGCCAAATTCACTTGATTGAAGGATTTTTTTGCCTCTTCATACCACTTTACTTCACTATTTTCTTCAGCATGTCAATAATATGCCTTAAGTGTTCAACAAGATATGGAACAAACCTCCTCCAAAAAATGATTTTGCCATTAAATGACTGAATTTCCTTTTTGCTCCTAGGATAATCCAAAGTTTGAATTGCTTCACTTCTTGAAGGATCTATCCTAATTCCATATTTTGATATGATATGGCCCAACAATTTACCTTCCTCCATAGCAAAAAGACTCTTCTTTGGGTTTAGTGATATGCCAAAATTTCTGCATCTCTGGAATACTGTTTTCAAGTGCTGCTCATCTGTTTTGGAAAAAACAATGATATCATCAAGATAAATGACCAAAAAGACGTCCTTTTCATTGGCAAAAGCAATGTCCATTTCTCGCTGAAAAGTAGCCCCTGCATTCTTCAATTCGAAAGGCATTTTGGCGTACATGAAAGTACCCAAAGCTGTTGTGAAGGCCGTCATCTCTTGATCATCTGGGTGAACAAGAATATGATTATAACCGGAGCATCCATCCAACATTGCAGGTATAGAAGATCCAACTATGCTTTGCAGAATATGGTCCATTTTCAGTAGTGGGTAATTGTCCTTCAATGACACTTTGTTCAGATTTTTGAAATCAATGCTCAAGCTAATATATCCTGTCTTCTTTCTTACTGGAACTAGATTAGACATCTAATTTGAAAAACAAATAGGCACAATGATATAAAAAATGAATAATTTATTTACCTCCTTCTGGATAGAGGGAAGCAACTTGGGATTCATTCTTCTTAGCTTCTAACGGAAAGGTTTCTGATCTGGCTTCAAGGGGATGGTATCCTGAATTATGCTCTTGTCATAAAATTTTAGATCAGAATATTCCCAAGAAAATACATCAGTAAATTGAGACATAAGCGCTGCATATTTAGCTTTCATTTCTGCACTCAAACATTTTGAAATTTTTACCATTTTTGGGTTTTCCGGAGTGCCAAGATTTAGATATTCCACTCCCATTTCTGTCAGTAACATGGTCGGTTTGAGTGCAACATCATCTTGATCAAAAAGCTCTTCCAAAGGTACCAAACCTCTTGGAATGGATTTATCTTTCAACTGAAGCACTTGTGATGGTGGGGTACCCTGCTTACCCACCTTTCAATCTCTCAATGCATATAAAATGCAATTCAAATTCATGTCCCAATTAAAACTCAAGGCCTGGGAAAATTCACAATAATTTATTTGCTGGACTGGAAATTTAAATAAACGCGAAAGCTTATCTTCTCTTAATCAAAGGTTATGAAACCATCAACTTTACATGCGGGGTTTATTTCAATCTATGCTTGAGGTCTTAGATTAACACCCCGATGGTTATAAAAACCAACACCGCGACCATACACCCTGTAACATATATCAGGTCCACAAACGTTTAAACCTGAGCACATTAACGTTTAAATGTCACTTTAATCATATAAACCTTGGTTAAGAATTACCAAGGGTGCCAGCCATATAATAAAGACTCTCGACCCTACCGCCTAATATTTCATTAACATAAACCTTCACCCTCCATTCATATTAAAGTTTGATTGGTTTAATGCATATCCAAATGATAACAAATATTAAAAAGTCCTCGATATTTTGGTTTAAAACCCAATGCCGAACCGTATTAATATTCTGGGTCCCACAACAGACTATAAACGTACCTTGGTTTAACTTCCCCGCATCTTCACTTCTAATTCGATGGTCAACCTTTCATCGCACTCCAAACCTCAATATTTCACACATCCGATGATCATCACGCAATTTAGATGCACGAGTGTTAACTCTCAGAAATTGCGCGATATAAATGGTTTTTAAAAACCACTTATTTCCACGTGTCTAACACCTAACGCTATCGTGTTTTTTTATCAAATCCACTTACCACTTATGTGATCTCGTGATACTACTGGTATCTACCTCCGAAACCGCTTCTACTGTTCAATGTTGGTTACACTTATCTTCATCCTTTCACCCTTTATTTTGACTTGTTATTCCAACGCCAACGAATTCCATTCGATTTCATAGCTCTACATAACAATGAATCATCGCTTCTGTTGCGATATAAGTCATCGATTAGTCACTCTATAACGAAGCCTTTCTTTCACGAATTCTTTTCACGATTCGATGACCTTTGAACTATCATTAAGCTCTTGGCACCCTTATATAGAATTTTTCTCCACCTCTGTGCAATGAGATTTCACAACGAACCCCTCAAAGGTCCTTTGAATTTACTATTAAACCCTTATATATGAACTATAATGAGTCATTGCTCACGGTTTTCGTTTCTACCTTATCGAACTCCATTCGGTGCATACCACCTTGTGCTTGATCTAAGATTACTATTCGATCGACTATCTCCTTGAATACATACAACTTGATGTATCCCAATTCAAATTAAAATTCAGCTCTTCTTCTGTGTGATCGATCCAATATTCCTGCATATTCAACTAAATATACAGGCATGCCTTTTTCACAAATCCCTCACTAATTCATACATCGATTCTTCAGTGAAACAATCAAATAACCCTTCATACATTCAGCCCAAAAATCATGGTAATGTGACATCGACTTTCCCATCAGAACATAGCACCATCTAAACCCTCCTATCTAAACCCTATCACAGAGCCTTATTCATACCCAGTTCACGAAGATTCAAACATTCTCACATAGAATTTAAATCAACCAATAGTCATATAACTATGAAACAACTTCTTTCATATATATACAATTGAACCACTTACAGAACTTCTGGTCCTTGGCCAGATCTTCAATTCGATGGCCTTCTATCGTCACTAGTCTGCCTCCTCTCCAGGTCCCTCTTCTGAATGCCATTGAGGCTTACATTTATACAAATTGATAACCAATCGATTCAGCTCCTTCAACGACTCAACAAAACTCTTGGAATTCTCAATTTAGCCTAAATTTAGCATAACTCCCTAAATTTACTGAACTGACTCTTCACATTCTTAGCTAATTGACTTCCCCTCATGTTCTCCAATGATTTGAGAACATTTACAATTCCTCACTATATTTAATTAAATTCACTCTAATTATTCAAGGATTACATGAGAAATTAAAAACATTAGACCCCCCTATGTCTACTTAAATACAAAGTATTTTCTTGTGCCTAATGCCCCTACATTAACTTGCATCTCTACTGCATGGATTTATTGGTCGTCTTCATAGCACTGATTGTCCATCTGAGAATTTACAAACTCTTATTCTGTATGCAAGAAGTTGCTGATCTATTTATCATCTTGAAATACTTGCCATTAATGAACATTATCTGGGACAACAGGGCGATGTTTTACATTTATCTCATACTTCTTATTAGGATACAATGGAATTTTGAACATGTTGGCCGAAGTGGCTAGAGAATCAACAATAACATTGCTGTCTCTTGGAATCAAAGATAAAGTGTACTCAGAAAATTTCTTGAGAATTTTTAGCACCACGTTTCGGTAAGATCTCATCCTTGGATGCTTGGCTTGGTATTCCCATTTGACTTGCTTTATCACTAACTTGGAGTCACCATATACATAAATATTCTTTGCACCTAGCTTCTTGAGAAATTTCAGACCAGCTATCAAAGCCTTATACTCAACTTCATTGTTTTAAAATTCAAAGGCTAGCTTGTAGGAGGAAATTCAAACATTGGGAGGGATGTTTAATGACTGATTTATAGGGTTGTGAATCCAACCTCCAATTCCATCCCCTTCTTTGCCAAAATCTCCATCGAAGTCCATAGTCCACAAAATACTTTCCTCATCCAGAAACTGCAAATTGGATGGCTGAACTTTACTTGTTGTTTGAGAGACCTCTTCTGTACATAATTTTTTTGATTCTTTAATTGTTTCATTAATTTTTTGAGGTGATGCACTCAGCTCCAAACCGATTGGCACTTTTTTCAAATTTCTGCATTTTCCAATTCTAAAACAAATTTTGAAATTTTAGAATTGTCTACAATTTCTTCAATCAAATCTTCGGAAGATGATGAAAATTCATCATTGAACTGGATAAAAGGTTCTAAATTTGTATGAACAACATTTATAGGATGGTTATTGGCTTTTATTGGCTGCTGATCCTGTACTTCATCTTGATTTCTCGGTATAGTTTCTTGAGCTGTCCAAAGACGGGAATGGTAGCATAGGAAAAGTCAAGCTGTAAGGTACCTATAAGATTTTATCCCCATGACCGAGAAATTATAATTCCATATCTGGGTGGGATATCAGCCACAAAAACGTCCATGAGGACATTCTTGACTGGGATTTTCTCTAATGACACCACTAGGTCCTTGATGAGGCCAAGACATTTCACCCTCCCTGAATCAAATGAGTGAATATCATGATATGGTATTGTGATGTCCAGTCCTAATATATCCATAATGGCCTTGGGCATGAGGTTGTGAGAGGCTCCAGAATCAAGCATGGTGTTATGAAGGATGAAGTAATGAATTTTGAGGCTTAGGTAAAATGGAGGGACTTCACTATCTTCTAAATGGCCACCAACAATAAGACCAAAAATAAGCTCAGGATGATCATCACTCACATTAACCATGTATGAAATTTGATCAACTAGAAGCAACTTAGAAACTTGAACTTTGTACTGATCATTCTTAACTATTTCAGTTAGAGGAATGGAGACTTTCAACTTGGCAATTTCATTTTCAAGAGAAAAAAAGAGCATAATGTTTTTCTACCTCTTTCAATGATGCATATTTTTTTATCGGGCTGATCTTTGTGTGAAGACTTTTTTTTATATCCTCCTTCTTGGACTTATTTATCTTTCCTTTTACCGTTGGAAGAAGCTTCGTTTCCTTTAACATGATTAGGAACAACATGTCCGTTGTCTTTACTTTGATTTGGGGCAGTAACTTCTTTATGATGAGCATATACTTGAGCGTTTTATTTTTTTTGATTAGAGGTTATAGGAACATTCCTATTCCTAAAGCCATACTATCTCTTCACTTGAGAAAGAGAATTCCAATATCCCCTATGATAATATTCTGTGCGCACTAATAATATGTCATCATTTGATAGACAAATTGCTGATCATCCAGTGCACAAGTTTCTGCAGAAAATTGATCTTCTTTAATGAGGAAAATAGGCTATTGATTTTCCTCAAATAAATGGTTCTCACTAGAAATTTATTCCTCATCCTATTCATCAGGGCCTTCAGTATAATTATGCTGAAATGGAGTGTGAATTTGCTGCTGACTTTGTGGATCCTGATCTGTCTGTTCCCTTTGCTTGATCTTGTATTGGGGCTATTGATTTTGACCCCTGAAATTGGGATTTCTAATGGAGGGTTCAACTTGTTGATCAACAATGGAAATTTTATCCATAATCTTCTCCATGGTCTTGATCAAGGCATCCAATTTGCCTTTTGATGAAGTGAACATTTCTTCTTTGATAGTGACTCTTTTTTTTGTCTTGATTTTAGATTCTTGATGATCAAATTGGCTTCCACGCTAACTGCGTTTCTCTGCATTTCTTCAAGAGTTGATGGGTTTCTTTCCCTCAACTGTTAGGCCATGTCGGGATCAAAACCATCAGGATAATGAAGTAAAGCAATGCCTGGAGGAGGCTTAATATTCTCTGTAATTGAATCATATATTTTTTTGAATCTAGCTGTAAAGTCTTGGACAAACTCATTGGGATTCCCTTTTAAGGCATTATATTCAGTTAGGATCTGCAATGGATTTTTCTTCTCTTCCCATCTCACCATAAAAAATCAACCAGCTATTGTGAGGTACCAATTGAACTAGTTGTGAGTGAGTGCAACCATTTCTTTACCTCTTCGGAGAAAATTTGTGCAATGATGCGCATCTTGGCATCGTCATTGTCGATCTATTCAAGATCTATGAATTCAATCACTTTGGCAACATGCTGATAGGTTGTAACCTTTGATGTTCCATTGAAAAGAGGAAGCCTCTGACCATAATTTTGAGGCAGTGGAGTAAGCTGAAGTGGTAGATTCATCGAAGAAAATATGGCCATGAATAATGGAGGAGGTGATGGAGTGAAAACTTGCAGAGGTAATGACAGAATGAAAAGAGGGATTGATGATGTAACTGTATAATAAGGTGATATGACAGATGGAACAAAGGTCTACTGCTGATATTGAAAATCAGCCTTCTCTAGAGTTTCTTGAAATTTGTCTACCAAACCCTTGAGTTTATGAAAATTAGACGAGACTTGATTATCGATTTCATAAAATGGTGCAAAGGACTTGAAATTGAAAGGATGAAAGGTGGATTCTGAAATGAAAGTTCCAGACTTGGTTCTAAATAAATATTTTTCATATTCTGGACTATAGATAAAATATTCTAGAACAAATCTCGTAGGTAGAGAATTTGATTTGACAAGTGGAGGAGCAACTCTTCCAACCTTCTGAGACTTGGTATTATGTTTTCTAAAAATAATTTCAGGATCATACACAATTGGTGAGGGATTTGGGTCTAGATTTGACCTGGTATGTGTTTTAGGAGCCAACTTAAGATAGGAATTTTAGACTTTGGCTCAGAATTTAGAATTTGTAAGTTTTGAATCTGTACAAAAATTATCTGCAAACGAATCTTAAAGATAGAAAATAAACAATAGCAAGAGCATAAAACATAAAACAGATAAACACAGAGATTTTCCCCTGGATCCCAAATCGGGACGACCATCTTGATTTTTCATTATATTCCTTTTAGTGTTACAACACATATATATACATGTCGAAGCATACATAAACCCCAATCCATCAACCCTAGATTAGAACATAACTGTAGTTCCCTTGACCGAATCTACAAAATAACAGGGGCTGGAAACCATCATGCCCCAAAACCATGTGCAAACCCATGCACAAAACCATGGGCGGGTCCGCCCACCGGAAGATAAGGAGCAAAAAAATTTTCTGGGGTGCTGCCCCGAACCCCGATAGGGGGGGGGTTACCACCCCCCCTGTGACCCCCCGCATATGTTGCGCCCAACGCAATATATAGGGGGGGTTATCACCCCCCCACGCGTGACTAGTCGTGGAAATAATATAACACAAACCCAACAGAATTCAACTTATTTTGAAAACTAGATCTTGTCACTACAAGTATAAATTTTAAAGGACTAAAAAAATAATCCCAGGAAATGTTTAGTAATCTCTCCCCGCCAACAATGCCAAGAATGTTATCACTCTCCCCAACTTCCTAAGGCTGACAATAGGATTGGAGAAAGGTAACCATAGACCAATTTTAGGCCAAGTCGCTAGCCCTACCCAAACCAGAGAGGGTTCTCTCTATGTCACTTTAAAAAATCGAATGAATGGATGAGTATCATAAGATTTTAGGCTAGATATGTAATCTTAAAAGAGTAAAATTTGTGTGATATTTTGAATGTTGGATAGGAAAGTCAGTGAAAGGACTGTAAATGAGATTTTTAGGTATGAAATTTGAGGTTAACTTGCAAAGAGTATGTGAGGAAAGGTAGGTAGTTTGGAAACAAATTAATCAGTAATTTGAGTATAGGATGAAGATGGAGTAGGGTTTGAATGAGCACTGAAAGTGAGTTCATTCAATTAGGAATAAAATGAACATAATATGGAAAATCTTGCATAAAACAGAGCATGCATAACATGAATTCTGCTTTCAAACTCACAAGATAGAAATGTATGAAGAAATAGAAATGGAATTAAGCATAATATAATAAGAAAACATGAGAAACAAATATGTTACAAATCATACCACAAGTGTCCCACAATATTCCCTGCAAATTGTCTCTAATTTCATTCCACAAACTGGTTACAAGAGCTCCACATCAAAATATGAGACTATCCAACCCAAAAAATGATGAAAGAGAGCCTACTTATAGAAAATATAGACCATGAAAATTCACCAGGTCGAAATCCCATCCAAAATGGGTCATAGATGCAAAAGATGAGTCATTTCCTAGTTTCTAGGGAGGTTAGAAACCATTCCCTGAAATTTAGCTACAAACTAGGAGTGTTTGTCCCTTACATTAATTACACATTCCATCATAAGAGGAAGCAAAAACCAACCTAATAACTCTAATGACAACTCATAAACTCTATTTTATGACCATTTATGAGCTTGACAGCTGTACTGAAGGAATTTAATGCTCATCTGTGACAATTATGATTGAAGAATTTAAAAACAAATTGCAGAAGCATAACAGAACTTTGTAGGCACTTTGAGAAGTCCAAATTCACTTTTGAAAAAATGGTCAACTAGCCCTGTGTGTCTAGTTTCCAGAAAATCTTTCATTTTCCAAAATGGACCACGGGAAGGCCTTCAAAAATCCATTCTCCCAGGGTCACCCAAAAGCGTAACAAAGGGTCCAAGAAAGAGGCAAAAACATGAAAAATAGGTTGTTTTTTAGTTTTTTCTCCCAAATTGCAGCTTGTCATGCCAGGAGGGTTACTGATATATGATGTAATAATCAAAATACACCCATCCACGTAAATAAATCACCCTTTGGCTGCCTCCAAATAAAAAATTCAGAAGTGTCCGTTACTCGTCTGCAATGACAAAATTCCAGAATTTTGCCAAAAATCATGAAAAATACCAAAATTTCTCCAAGGCCTTCAAAATTGGTTCTTTGACCCATAAAAGTGATAGGCTATACAACCAATGAAGCTTCAACCAATAAATCCAAGCTTTCCTTCTCCTTGAGCTTCATTTGTGCCTCTTTAAGCCTGCTTTTGACTTGTTTTAGCCTTACTTGATAAATGGTATCCCTAGTTCAATAATGACTTGTCATGGGCCTTTGCAGCTTGTTATCCCTTTTAGCCTTCTTTAATAACTTCTCCAGGTGTTCATTAACTCTTGAAAGCCAAATTTATTTATTCTCATTGATCTCCATGGCAATGAGCTCATCAAATGTTAACTCTTTAGACTGATGAATTTGCTATTTCCTTGCTCCAATGCCTTTTGAGGCCTCTTTTTCTTGGTATTTGTGCATGTACTTCAGCTTCTATATCCTGCACTTGGTAAAAAATAACAATATTCTTGCCTTTACCTCTGTTTTCCTCCATGTCTGATTTTTATTTACTTTGAAGGAGCTGATTCATTTGCAATTGAAAGTTTTCCAACTCAAGAAAAGTAATCTGGGATTGGGAAATGGAGAAGGACTCTTTCAATTTTTCAATGTCTTTATCCTTCTCTTTTATGATGTCTTCAACTGATATGAACTCCTCATGTTTTGATACCTCAGGCTCCATTGGAACTGACTCATCATGATGATGTAAAAGAGGCTGCTCCTCTATCTGACATTGCTCATCATGGGTGTCAAGTGTAAGAAATCTCCTAGTAGACTTGGGCACAAAAACTTGCCTCTTGCATCTCTCATATGTGTGAGAAAATCCCACAATCCTAGGGACATATGAAAGCTGAATAGGCATGCTAGAAGAGCCAATCTCCATTGGTTGTGGTGACGATGTAATAAGTAAGACAAAAAGCGATGCTGATAACCTTTCCAAGAAGTCTTCCCATGTCATGTTTATGGAGGACAAGTGATGTAGCACAATGAGATTGATAAGGCCATGATGAAAGAGACTAGTATGATGATCTTCTCTTCTGCTCTAAACCTTTTCATCCATATTAATCAAGTTCTTGTATAAATAATGAGGCAAATTAAGTATTTTGACTCTGGTAAAATGCATCAAAAGCCTGATGTGATACCTGTATAGCCTGTAGAATCTTCCTTCGCATGTAAAGTACTTCAATATGAACATCATCAGGGGATAATACTTTTTTCTGAGGTTTCTAAAAGGAAAAATAAATTCTAGATCATCTCTAGCATGAGGTTTTAGAAATTTCTTGTAGTTTTCAGTGTCAAGGTCCATACCCTTGAACCACTACTCTCCCTGAGAAGGAATACTTGTAGCTGAAGCAATTAGGTTAGGTGATAAAATGATCTCCATACCTGCAAGAGTGACCTTTCCCATATTGTGGCTAGTTTCAAAAAGACCGGATAACTGAAGATGATACCCTACTTGAATTAGCCTTTCACAAAATTTTAAGCAGTGAGTTCTTTGGAAGCATCTTGTGGCTAATGGCAAAGCATTGATATTGTGCATGGTAAATGGCTCAAGTCTGAGATTGTGCCTTACTTTAAATATATTCTTGTCACTTTCCATGGTGTTGGTCACTGGAATGATGAAAAATTTTGGATGTCAATGAAATGAGTGGATGAGAATGGAAATTTGGAAAACAGAGTGTATGAAGGTGTGAGTTTGGTAGATGAAATGGAGAGCCTTGAAGTTGAGAAAAAATCTAGAAAAAATAAAGTGGGTAGTGTTGTGTGTTAGCTTCAAGTTTAAGGTTTAATGAAGGCAAATGGATGAGTGGAAGGCGTCAAAATGCCTAAAACATAGGAAATTCGAAAATTTGACTATGAGAATGGCCTATGCTATAGTAAGACAAGTTTGTGAGGTGAAAAAGGAGTGATGGGGATAAGTAAAAATTCTGATAAAATTTCAGTGAGTAGGAAGGTGTATTTTCTCCATAATGAAGGTGAAATGAAAGCAAATGGATGAGTGGAAGTCATTCAAATCCTCAAAACACATTCATTTCCCAAATGAGGTTGTGGGAAAAAACTAGTGAAGAAATGTTTTGATTTTTGAGGGTTATGGAGCTGGACAATTTTTTTGATAAAAATTGTGAAGATAAGCTGAGTCCTTAGCTCCACAATGCAAGTGGAATGGATGAAAATGGGTAAGTGTAAGTGCCTCAAAACCCTAAAACACAGCCTTCTATGTTTTCAGCATTTTTAATCCTCTCACTGTGTAAAAATAGCTTTAGATTAGGATTTTATTTTTGTTGACATGTTGTGAGGGATTGTGGTAGGAATGTAGATGGGAATATAATTTTATGAATGAAATATGGTAGGGTTTAGATGACGGGGCCAGGGTTTGGGTTGAATAGGTTAGGGTTTTGGCAAAAGATTTTTATTTATTTAATATGTGGACAGTAAAGAGATGAAAAGGGTTTTAATGGCATGAAATGATTAAAAGAAATGAGCAAATGTGACCAAAATAAGCTTGAGTAATACCTTTGTGGAAAAGCCACGCCAAGAGATTAGGTCGAAAGCTGGAGGTTTTCGAGCTTTGATTGACTTCAGAGGCCACCACAGAAACATAACAAAACTATACTCCAAACCAGAAGCGTAACAACTCTCTTCTCATACCTACAGGGGCATAACAACCCTCTTTACACTGTATGGAAGTGTAACAACACTCTTTCCTCACCCAACAGGAGCATAACAATTGATTTTATAAGCCAAAAACATGAGCGTAACACGCTATTTTAAGCCAAGAACAAGAGGGTAACACGGTATTTTAAGCCAATAACAGGAGCATAACACTCTACTTTTTCACCCTCAGAACCGTAATAACATGTTTCTAGCTTGACAGGAGCGTAACAAAGGATATTTTCTGGCTTGACAGAAACATAACAAAGGAATTTTTCTCACCAATAGAAACATAGCAAAGGACTGGGATTAGTGAGAAAAGAAGCCCGAAGGGTAACAAATGAACTTTAAATGCTAGGTTTTGGAGTTTGTAATACTTTAGAGGGTAAATGAGGAGGAGAGGCACTCACACACATAGCAAAAGGTAGCAATGAATGGAAAGGTTGTATGCTTTTTTCTTTTTATAAGCTAATGAGAAGACCTTCACCTTTTCACATGATATTACCATGAAAATTTAACTCTTTTGTACTATGAAAACAACATGTTAACCCTTCAAATGAGATGAGAAGAATTCAAATTTAATCTCCTTCACTCTCCAAGACCTTTGAAATGACCTTTTAAATTTTTTTTGTACAACTTGGAGGATGAGATGCCGGCTTTTCCAAATGAGGGAAGAAGACAAAAAAGAATTTTTGAACCCTTTGTCATGAAAGGTGACTCTTTGGCTCTTTGAGTAAGATGGGAGAACATAATTTAACCTCTTTTGCATTCCCTGACATTTGAGATGACCTTCTTAGGTGTTTAAAATGATACATTGAGACAAATTTTCTCCTTTTCATGAGACAGTAAGACTGCTTTTGAAGACTTTTGAACTTTCACATGGACATGACCTTTTAACACAGATAAGATGTCTTTGAAGCTTGAAATGACACTCTTCTGCATTTGACTAGGACAATAGGTCAAAATGACCTCCGTTGGAGCTCTGGTAGTGGATTATGAGTTTTTGATCCTTTAAAAGAGACATTGAGACAGTGAAAATATTTTTCATGAAACAATGAGACAGAAAAAATGTTTGAAAATTTTTCTCGAAATTTGAGCCACATGAAACAAAAGAGATGGCTTTATTTGAACTTCATAAACATGCCTGCTCCTTCACTAGGGTTTTATGGATGAAGTGGAGGGCCACTGCCTTATTTTAGTGAAAATTTGATGATTTTTCCAAAGGCAGGGCTAAACCTAGACTTGACCTAAATGAAATGAAATGACATAACCCTAGACCTATTGAATGATGATGATGGAGATGGTGACCTGGAAACTAATGATGGCGATGACCTTGACAATGATGATGATAAATGAAATGAAGGAGCAAAATACATGGTTTAGCCTTTCTTCAATGACCAAAATTATTTCTGAGAACTGGTTCGAAAAAGATTTTTTTTTTGACCTATGACCTAATGGAAAACAACTGAAAGACTCATTTGATCACCGGAATAACTGGGCTAACACCGAGAAAAAAAGGAGCACAAGAATTTTCAGATGCAAGGTATGGGTGTCATTTTTCTTTTATGATTTTCTAAGACAATATAGATTCTTATTTGGACAATGATGGAGCAGAAAAAAGAACAGTTGTTTGGCATGGTTGTAGTGGCTTTATGCAAGTCCTAAGTGTAGGTAATTGAAGGAAAAATGAACTGCTAGAAGTGGAAGAATAAGGTGGGATCAAGACCGATTCTTGAAGGATGAAGAAAGGAGGTCAAGGGAGGAGATAACATCAACCCTAGATTTTTGGATAGAAAAGGACTTATGCCTTCATGTTTTTCACATAGAACACATACCAAAGCGTCTTGGGCTACTAATGGAGGGTAATTAGCTACATGTGTTGGTTTTGTCTTCATATGGTATGTCCAAGGTCAAGAAGGCAGTGGAATACCTCGTTTAGCAATTCAGAATCTAAGTATGCAAGACGTTCCTTAGTGACCTCGTTTTTCAATTTGCAGATTTCCTTTCATGTGGTAGGGGATGTCCTTTCATGTGATAGGGGCGTCGCCACATGTAAATTTGTAGCAGCCTCCTTGTCCCACTTCATCACACGGCTTCTAGGGAAATCTCTAACCCCCATCATTTCTATGCCCTCAATCTTGAAGCCAGGGCATACCGCCAGTTAACAATAGGAAGGAAGGACAATAGATTGAGGACACACACCCACTACTCACTAAACCACAAGAATGTAGCAACTCCTTGCCCACATACAATCAAAAGGCTCCAAAAATTATCCCATTGTGGCACCAACACAAGACAATTTCGGTAAAATAGAAAAGAACACAGGCAAGACTCCCAGAGTACTCAACTGATCCACACTAGACTTACAATCCCTCCATGAGACAGAAATAAATCAAAGTTCTGATTGAGTTATGGTACTCAAGAACTCAAATAAATCACCACCAATAGGGAAACGAAAATGTTCATGCACCACCCAACCACCATAAACAAAACCAACTTATCTGAATTAAAACCAGATGTAATCTAAATATTTTATTTAATTATATTTATGTAGTCGTATTTTAAAATCAATTTAATTAAATAATTGAATTGTATTTTAAAAATAATTTAGTTGTTTAATTTTAATAATAAAATAATATTTGTTTTTGGAGTTTTAAATGTGGGTAATTCATTCTACTTGTATTAATCCAAATGTTAATTTGGACACATTGGACATTCTTTATGTTTACGAAGAGTTATTGCCCATCATAATTTATGCACTATTCTCTGCATAAATTTACGTAGGAGTAGAAATATAAATATGTAGATTTAACAATATTAATGTCTGTAAAAGTTTATGCAAGTAGTTGCACAAAAATCATGTAGCAAGATTATTTTGTTGTTAATTTTTCAAATAGTTTAAAATCTAATTATCATGATTAAAAGAGATGGAAAATATCAAATGAAGAATTCTAGGTTTTGTCTTAAGGATGCATTTAAATGATTTTCATATTATACTTTCATGATTTTGCTATTTGGATAAGTTTTTTCAATTTAGCTACAGAATGCAGCCTGTTCTACAGCTAATTGTGCGTTCCGTAGCCAATGTTATGATTTAGCAGGTTCTAGGTGCCAGCTGAGGAATTAGGCCACATGGGTGTTTCTAGAATCATGCTTACATGGATTCTATCCTACTCACTCGGTCCAGAGCGACAGAAAAAGGAGCCTAAACTCATGGTCAAAGATACAAGTCAAAATACTTTACCTGCAACAATAGTGTTATAGGTTAATTTGGGTACCATTCCCAATGACCTGTTTAATTGGACATCATCTCCAGGACCAATGATTAAGGGTCTATCATTCCCTATCATTTCTGTTGCTACATGCCCTAAGACAAGGAAAAAGACAAATCAAGCAAGACTTTCATCAAACAAAGGTTTTCAAGGTTTGAAGCTTATTATATAGCATATGAGAGCTCACCAACGCAGGCTATAAGGGGCCTAAGTGCGTTGTATATGTAGGTAGCCCCATGCAAGGCTACTCTGCAAAGCACTTCCCGACATTCACAGGTGCGTTGGTCACATTAGGAGCGAAATTCTCATTGTTCCAGAATATCCACTTGGCCAGTGCCTTCTAGAAGAGTTCACATTTGTCAAGCTTCGAATCCAAGTGTCCATTTGACATCTACATGATTGGGAACATGTCTTGCCTATTATTGGAAAGTCATTGATTGCAAAACAACCTTCAGTTTATCTATAAATTGAGCACATATCTGAGTGCTTGAGAAGGAAGAATTTGAGTAGAGAAATGTTGGAGAATTTTCAATTGAGAGCTAGATTTGTGTAGCTGCTGCTGGAGATATTTATACTGTGATGAGGCTTGGGGACGTTGCTGGAAGGGTCACTTCAAATCAGTCACTTGGTTGTAACCTCTCCTTCTATCATCAATAAAGAATAAAACTTATTTTTCCCTATATGCATCTGTATTGGCTTTGATTTTCCATATTTCAAGATCTTAGTTGATGTATATGGTTTATGCTTTACTAATTTAGCAAACTAACTTGAATAGATATCTATATTATTGCATCTTCTGCTGTTCTAGTGTTATTTCTTGCAGGAAGCATTCCACACAAACCGCTTGAATTTGAAGCTACGATGGAAGCAACAAAAGGAGCCATTTAGAAGCACTTGGATCACAAGTAACCTTCTAATCCTCTTTGTGTATCTGTTCTTAGTTAGGAGAAATAGTCGTATAATCTTTCACCTGTTGTTCTAGACTAGCACCTACCTAGGGAAGTGTGATTTATCCGTAATTCACAATTCTGGCCCAACAATTTGGTGACTCCACTGGGGAACATTTCTCTTAGTTCTAGGTGTTTAAGCCTCTGATTTTCTCTGTTTATCCACCCAGTAGTTGTTTTTTTTTTGACAGAAATGGTTAGTGTGATGTATTAATTTCCTGGCATGAATGCCTCAATTCAGATTACAAGATGCAAGGGCAATGCCCAGATTTTCTATCCGGCCTGGAACAAAATGGCCCTTAAACTTATAAGCCAGTGATTTTTACAAGCAATAATAGGACCGATCTCCGCAGTCTTCCCAAATTTGTAGATACAAACAAGCTGCTTCAATAATAGACAGTAAAACATAATAACCAGAAAATTAAGGGATGGGATCCTAGCCTTTGTCTCTATCTCTTAAGAGGACTCCGAGGGATAGGAGGACAACCTTGTTGGCTTCAGCATCAGCATCTTTGTTGTTTTCTCTCTTTACGTGGAAAAAATTCAAACTTTGAAAGGAATTTGATAGTAATCTAATTCTAGTCATCAATCTTGATAATCTTAAATCTGAAGGTGAAGAACTGTCCACTATGGATTTAATTATGGACTGGGAGTCTCCAAAAACATTTGCTTCTTTGATACTAAGAAATTTGAGTTGCTTGAGACCCTGGAGAAGAGCCAGCGCTTCGGCTTGGATGCTGGTATTATGACCCACACCCCAGGCATATCTGAACTTAGTTCTACCTTCAGCATTTTTTACAATTCCGCTTACTCCTAAATTTCCTGGGTTTCCTTTTGCTGCCCCATCAAAGAAGAGGGCGGTTCTTGAATGCTTTATGATAAACTCAGTGAATTCTATTTCATTGAATCTGATTTTCTAGTCTTTTATGGGAGTGGGAGGCCTTTCTATGACACTAAAATGAAGGTCGAAGATAGCACTCCATTCAGAATCTTGCTCACTTAGATCTGTCTCATCCAACTGATCTCCCAAGCTTTCTTTTAACTGACTTTTTATCTTAACCAAGACTATCTTGATATCATGCTTTTTGTCTCTGAAGATCCTCTGATTTATTTCAAGCCATATTTTCCAACATATTATTTTAGGGAGAGCGATCCAGGCAGCCTTGATATGTTTGTTTTTAGGGGTGTCTCCAGGGTACTTGAGCATCCATTTTCAGAATAGGTCAGAGATGTGAATGGGGAAAGCGAAATCAATACTCCATAGGCCTAAGAGCGCTTGCCATATATCTGCAACAAACTTACAATTCAGCATCAGATGGGTGGCGCTTTCTTCATTTTCACCACACAGCGTACATCTAGAAGGCCCATGATAACCTCTTTTCTGAAGGCTATCGTCGGTTAAAATTTTCTTATGAAAAAGGAGCTAGCAGAATATATCTATTTTTGGGATGGAAGTCTGTAACCAAATCCCCTTCCAGGGCTCCGGATCAGGAGGGACATGAGGGTGAATTAACAACTGCCTGTAGCCCTGCGAGACAGTATAACGCTCTGGAGTCGATCCCCAGCCACGAGTGTCTAGTTTCCTGCTGTTTATAGGGGCCTTGCCTTTTAGGTGGGCTAAGAAAATTGCGCATTCATTAGTCAAATTCTGTGGCACATCAAACTTCACCCAACTCTGCCAAACGCCATCCTCCCATTGAGAAATGTCCCACAAAGTTACGAAGCTCACTCTGGTCATCCAATCTTGCAGCACATACAGTGATCGGTCATCTGCCAGGGGATCGCTGTCCATGATACGATCCTCCCAAATTCTGATGTGTTTACCATTACCAGGAATCCAGTGCACATTGAGGTTAATTAAAAAAGTTTCTTTTGCGCAGATTTTGTGGATCATCGAACCAGTGTTGGAAATGGGGTTGTCTAGACATCGCTTCCTTTGCCCTCTATAATATTTTTTCCATAGCGCTAGTTGTGCCCATCCCGGATTTGGGGCAATTATCCTCCATAATAGCTTTGCACCCATCGCCACATTTTGTGTACTTATACTCTTGAAATTCAAGCCGCCTTCCATTCTGGGCATGGATATTTTATCCCAGCTAATTAAAGGGATTTTCTTCTCATTAGATTTTCCACCTTTCCAGAAGAAATTTTTGATGTGATCCTCCATTTTCCTAAGTATGCCAATTGGAGCCAGCATAACAACAAACTGATAAATGGGAAGACTGTTTAATATAGCTTTTATGAGCACTGTCTTTCTTGCCAAGTTAAGCCAATTGTATCCCCAGGATTGGATCTTTGATTTTATTTTTTCCAGCAGAGGTAGCCAGTCTCTGCTGAGGCCACAATTTTGAAAAATGAAAAGCCCCAGATACTTGAAAGAAGACCAAGTAGAGGAGGCAGCGAAGCCAAAACAACAGGAGATGGCTTTGAGAGTGCTGGCTGTAGTGTTCCAGAAGAAGATATGACATTTACCATTGTTGAGTTTGCTTCCTGAGGCTTCACAAAAATCATCCACCACACCTTTAAATCTTTTAGCCGAGAGCATGGTGGCTGCACCCAGAAAGAGGGAATCATCAGCAAATAGTGCATGATTTATATTTTTGACACCTCTTGCTATATTCAAGCCTATAATCTCTTGTTATTGCTACTTCTTATTCAAGAGGAAGCTGAGAACAGAAGCTTGGAGAACAAAGAGCAGGGGAGAAAGTGGGCACCCTTGCCTCAGTCCTTGAGAATCTTTAAAGAAATTAGCAGCCCTCCCATTCACCAAAGGAGCTATCCAAGGCTCACTGATACAAGCCTGAATCCAGTTAATGAATTTGGAGCCAAAACCAAATTTGTGCAAAACATCCATCAGGAATCTAAGTCTCACCCTGTTGAAGACATTTTATAGGTCTAATTTGACAACCATTCCTTTCTCTTTTCGGAGCAGACTTGAATGGATCGCCTCTTGGACCAAAATAAAATTGTCAACAATTTGTCTTCCCTATATAAAACCTCCCTGATTCTCCAGAATGATGGCTGGAAGGATGGATTTCAATCTGTTTGCTATCACTTTTGTTATCAGTTTGTATCCTATATTGCAAAGGGAGATAGGTCGAAATCTTTTGAAGGTGTTGGCGCCTTTCTCCTTGGGGATGAGGGCAAGGAAAGCCGAATTGGTGCTTCCCGCAATTTTCTGGCAGTCTTGTGATTTCTGAACCATTTTTCATAATTCTTTTTCCACAATCTGCCAATAGGACTGAAGGAATTTGGCAGTAAAACCATCAGGGCCTGGGGCCTTATCTGGCTCCATTGCAAAGAGGGCATTTTTTATTTCAATATTAGAGACTTCTGCTTCCAAATACTGATTCTTTCTGGGGGAAATCAGAGAGGGCACCTCATCCACCAGATTTGGATTATACCCCAGACCCTCCTCTTCACTATACAGATTTTTGAAGTGAAGGAAAGCAGCTCTTTTTATGCTTCTGATATCTCTATGCTTGATGGTCTCTTCCTTGATTTCTGAGATGGATTTGAAACATTTTCGAGCTTGGGCTTGTTTGTGGAAGAAGGAGGAGTTCCTATCTCCCGCCTTAAGCCAAAGGCTACGTGATTTAATTCTTCAGTACTCTTCCTCTGCCAAGCTTTCCTTGTGCATATTTTGTTGTAAGTCAGCCTCCCTGTCTAGAACTTCTTTTGTGATCTCTACATTTTCCGATTTCAGATGATGAATCTCAAGAATTTCTTGGATATTTTTCCTTTCCATTACATGATTGGGGAGGGATTTTACCCAATTTTTTAGTGCAACTTTTACTCCCTTAGTTTTTCCTCCCATACAAAGAAGGCAGATCCCTTAGCTCGTTGATTCCAGCTTTCCTTTACCATATGCATGAAAGTCGGTTCCTTGACCCATTGAGGGCTGAATTTAAAAGGGATAGGACCTTGGTCCAAATGGGCCAGAAGCTCAAGTTTGATGGGCCTATGGTCAGAAACACTGCATGGGAGAATATTCATTCTAGTCTCTAATCCAAGAAGTAGAAAAGAGCTTTGAACAAGAAATCTATCTAACCTTGCAGCAATATGTCCCGGACTGACTCTTTTATTGGACCAAGTGTACTTACCCGAAGAAGGCTTGATGTCGATCATATCCCAGTCCTGCAAAAGATCCTGCACCCATTCCCATGTCGGATCCATTACTATGCTTCCTCCTCTCTTTTCAGTCAACGATAAGATGAGGTTAAGGTCCCCTACAATGATGATATTTTCCAAATTTTCAGAGTCTGCCAGATTTTTAATGGAATCCCAACAGAACTTTTTCTCCCCTGCACTAACAGGAGCATACACGTTAAAGAGGCAAAGAATCTCTTTTGTGTCAACGTGTTGTAGTTTTGTAAGCAACCAATGGGTATTGAAGGCCTCTTTAATCTTTGAATATTTTTTGCCATTCCAAAGAGTGCCCAGGCCTCCTGAGGCACCTCGGGTAGAGACTTCTTGCCCTTCACTTTTATTCCACAATTTCTTGCTAATATGGAAGAAATATTTGTCCTCCATTTTGGTCTCCTGAATGAGGAGAATATCGGGAGATTATGTTCTTATAAGGCTTCTTATGACTTCTTCTTTTATTCTGCTCCCCATACCCCTACAGTTCCAGGAGACGATCTTCATCACTTTCTTTTTGGATGGTGAGCTCCCTTAGAGCTCTGAGATTGATTTCTGGTCATCTTCGGTGTTTTTTCCAAGAGTTTCTCAAGGGTTGGTTGGCTTCCCTGGAGTTTGTCTTTGTAGGTTTCCTGCTTTCTTTTTTCACGGGCAGACTTTCGGCCTCTCATTGATCTTCTAGCCGAGGTTTGCGAGTCCCCTATTTCACCTTCTTCTTCTGAGTCCTCTAAGCCTTGCACTTCCTCAGTCTCTTCTATGTATTTCTCTTTTGATATTTCTGCATTGCTTTCTTCTTGCTTTGTTCCCGAGGGGGTCTCTTTATGGGGAGAGTCTTCCTTCTGCTTCTCGAGTTCTTGAGTGTCTTCAACTGCTGAGCTTAGTTGCGCAAACTTGTTTCCTTGATATTTCAAGGAAGAGGTTTGAATAACAGGGGCCGACTGAGGGCCTTTTCCATTTGAGTTTCTAGATCTAGGGGATTTATGGGCGGTTTTGGTCCTTTTGACCTGATTCCATCCTTCCTCCTTGCCTTTCTCCACTTCACTATTCATTGGGCAACCTCTAGCAAAATGGCCATAGACATGGCATTTCCGGCATTTGAAAGGGAGCTACTCATAGTCAAGCTTTTGAACGTGTGTCCAACTGCCAACCCTGATTTTTATTGCCTCAGGTAGACCAACCTCCAGATCCACTTCTACACATATTCTAGCACAGTCATATTGGTCTTTGCTATTTGCTCGATCAATAAATTTTCCCAGGGTGTTCCCGATATGCTTTAGCGAATCCCAATTCCAACAATGCACTGGGAGGTTGGGCAGCCTTACCCACACAGGAACAACTGATGGGACGTCAACTTCTGGGTTGAAGTCGGGCATCCACTTATTGAGATACGATCCTTGAGGGCCCATGAAATAGGGACCATTCTGGAAAATCAGGTCTTTATCCTCCTTATCAGTGAATTCAAACAGAAAAAATCCCCTCCCTAGGAAGTACGAAATAACGCTGTTTTTGATCAGTGGCGCCCAGTTCCTTGCAACCCAGCTCTCTGTGGATTTAGGGGAGGGCCAGAGACCTGTGAACTGACCCACCAGAGCACGTTCTGCTAAGGAGAGGGCAACCTGGATTGGTCTCTTAGGAGGAAGAGAAATCACAGGGATGTCCTCCAGTCTTTTAACGAACTTAGCTGTCTCGATAGCTTTCTTCTTTGGCAAAGAGGCCAGAAGCTTGAGGAAGGCTTTTACATCGGACGGAGGAGGGGGGGTGGGGGAGGAACCTGGGCTGTGCCCAGTACCTCCATAGCTGCGAAGGAGCCCTAGCTCGAGCGATGGCGTAGGAATGCACGCAACCACAATCAAACTCCACTAAATTATCACTTTTCCACCCAGTAGTTGTTACTCATAAAGATTAAACTTTTTCAAAGCCAAATTTGTAAAGACAGTGAGTTAAATAGTAGTATTTTTCCTTATACACTGTGACCAACACACCCTTAGATAGGACATAGTGCTTTGCATAGCACTGTGTCCCTTTCTAGCCTGCATTGCATAACACTGTCTCCCTTTGGAGACTGTGTTGACTCCTAAAAACACCCAGATTCCCTTGAGTTTTCCTTTGTAATTTGCTTTAGTTTTGTTTGTTGATGTGTTTTGAAAAGTTTGATCCTCAATTGACCAATGACTCTATATACTTCTTCCTCCTTTGGCTGAAAATTTGTTCAATGTTTATTTAAAAAAGTTTTTCTTTATCATTGACAAGTTGATTTCAAAGTACTTTTTATGGTCGCATTAAGAATCATTTTCTTTTGAAATAGGAAATTGTCATAAAATCTTCATTTCCTTGATTGGAGAAATTGTTGTTGAAATCCTCATTTTTCCTTCAAAAGATAAATTGTTGTTTGTATTCTTCGTTTCTCGAAAGTAAAAAGTAGTTGAATTGTTGATTTAGTGCACTTAGTTTCTTTTATGCATTTATAACATTAAGGAAACTGAAAAGAAAAACTTGCATTTGCATGTAGATTGTGTGTGTTTTGCAAAAGGAACATTAGGAAATCTGCATTTAGTTTGTGCTCATTGATTCGTTTTGTTCATTGATTTGTTTGCTCACAAATTATTTTCTCTCTTCCCTTAGTAGCTAGGTTTTTCATTGAAGAAATTGAAAGTGAAATATTGTTTATCACTCTTAGCTTGCATTTTAGGAATTTCATACACATCATCGCAGTGAACCTTTGAAAGGAAAATTTTTAGGCAAGATCAACATAAAATTAATCTCAATTTACTTAACAACGCTTTGGAACCATAACGATAACATTTAGAAGGTCTCGGCTAGAGACGTGTTTCGACGTCGTAAAACATAGCAGTTGTCGTTAAATTGTCTGCGATACATTCCGAGTGTGATACCTCACTCCACGTACGTAAGTATATCGTAGCTCGTCCACGTACTTTTGGGTATATCGAGCGGTGTTATAGTATGATAAGTATAAAGGGGTGCTCTCGCTATGTGGTTTCACATCAGACAACGCTAATACGGACTTGGGCCTCCACGTACTTTCAGGTATATTTGGGAGGACAACTTTTAGGTGCTATCCATCCATAGTGAACTGAGTCAGCCGCATTGAAATTGTGATACACCGAACACAACATTCGGGGAAATTACCTGGCTGTACTTCTTGGTTTGCCAAGAGGTATTCTGCAGTTCACAGTTTCTTGGTAAACCCTTTTGCCTAGCATTACCCTCTTTTTGTTTATATGTTTTTTGGTTAAAATAAATTAGTAATCGTGGAAGAACAAAATCCTATTCCCCGTCATTCGCGTAGATTATCTTTAAAACCATCTTTACCACCAGAAGCTACTTCTGGTAGGTGAAGGCGATCACGATCTACCGAATCAAGTACAATCCGTACCTCTGGTGAAACATTATCTTTTAAACCAGAGTTAGCTCAAATTGTTTCCACACATCCCGGTTTGTCTACTATTGTCGAAATGGAGTCTTCATAGCTACCCGTGGTCACGATCCATCCAATCAGTGAGACCATACCTCTTGGACCCGACGTTGTTCAATAAAATATTGATCAAGATCCTGTCTCTTCTTTGCCAAAACATCTGAATCTAGAATTCGAACAACTGGAAGTTGTTCCTACCTTGGTCATCCTACAAATTTCTATAGCCATTGAAAATCCTATATCACACAGTCAACCGTTTGAAATATATTTTGGGCCCGACGGTGAAGTTCTTCCACCTGGTTTAAATGCGATTGAAGAAATCCCACAAGACGATACACCTTTAACTCCAACTCATTTTGGGGGGGGACCTTTACCTGTACCAGTATTTTCCTTAATCGTTTCCATCTTATTTTGTTGATCCTGTTCCCATTCAATCTCCCGTCGATTTTCAAGGGTATACATTTGGTCAAACAACCATGTCTAAACCAACATCTTCGATTGGGTCTACTGTTCCAATTACGTCAGCTCCTACCCTCGCTACTTCGTCGATGTTCACAACTTCACCAGAGTCATATTTGCACGGTGGCCCTACGGTCCCAACAGGTTATAAATAATTATCTGGCACTTTCTCTGGTGCATCTTCAAGACCATGATCTTTACCAATGTCATCATCTAGTATTTTAACTGGTAGTCCTATCGTTAGTACTTAACACTTGATTCATTATATACATCATCAGGGCAATATCAAGTCGGTCCTCTTGGGTCAATTCCTTTCAGTACCATATCAACTGGACTCCCAACATTTGGAGAAAATGATTTTTTGTCTTATTATTTTCCTCATGCTGGGGGGAAACTTTTGGTCACCCAATATGACAATACTCAGTCACTTTTTTGTCAAACTAATACTAAATTGAATGTTTGTTAATGGCAGCCCACTCTTCCTATCCAACCACAAACGATTGTACACTTGTATCAACTGGTTCAACCTGTTACACCCACTTCATTACCACTTTTCAATACATCTCTACCCCTGTTACAGAATCAAAATATTGTACATCAACCTTATTAGGTGGGTCCTTCAACTCAATATCATCAAATGTTGGGTTTGCAGACTCAAAATCCTTTGGTTAATTTACAACAACCTGTATCAAGAATATTTTATTCACAAGTTGGTCTGCCATTTTATAGGATGTCACAATCGCAACCTGGTTATACATATCAACTGAATCCAAGTTATCCTAATTTGGGTTATAACATTGGTGGAAAGTGTTGAGCCCCAAAGATGTTCTTCTCTTTCACCACATTCCACTTCATTTTCTTTGTCCCTCATCAATTATAGGCTTAAATGATCAATAGGATTAATTAAAATTGCTTTAAGAATTTATATAATGACTAACTTGTTATATATTCATGGTTTTGTTGGTGTAGTAATTTTTGACTAAGACTCGGCTACAGAATACAGGCATTTCGTAGCCAGTCGTCTGTTCTACAACTATCCTCATGTTTATGTAGGTTCCAGGTGTCACTGCAAATAAAAAGGCATATGGGTGAAATCCACAATGCTTCCCCATCATCATTTGCTCTCCACGAAGTCTGAGTTAAAGTCTCCAAGCGGTTATGCATGTAGAAGAGAAGCAGTTTCCTATCAATACACGGACTCTACAGATGTCCGTAGTAAAGCACAAGACTGTCAATAAGAGTTTTAATTTGATTATAAGTGGGAAAGACATTTATCCCTATTTTTCTCAAAGGGTAGTTCTGTAATTTCATTATAAGTATGACTCGGGAGACCAAGAAACAGCTGGCTAGATTTTGTTTTGCTGCTAGATCTCAGAAGACGTAATACTCTGTTTTGAAGAATTTCTCCTTTAATGAAAGAAGCATCGTTTTATTGCACGAGTTGAGTCAATATTGAGTAAATTTGCGTGCTACTCCGGTGGTAGAGGGCCCCTACTGCCCAAGGAGCTTTTGTTCATATGATTTAGATAAGTAACTTAGCCTCGTTTCATTCCTAGCTTAATCAATTTTCTGAACTCTGCGTTTTATATTCACTTGCATTGGATGCTATAGTTTAGTCTCGTTCTTATGTATTATTCCAAAATATCACTAATATCGAATGAGTTGTAACTGTAGTATTTTAGGAGTTAGTTTTACGTTTTTGTGCTCAATTACACCAGTTGTTAAAGCTAGCCTTGTTCTCATTAATCTCTTCCAAGATATTACTAACTCTGGATAAGACGTAGCTATGTTGTTTCAGAGCTCACTGTGTTTTGTTGGACTTTACGCTTTATGTCTATTTGCATTGAATGAAACAACCAGACTCGTTTTAGAAAATATTCCAAAACATCACTCATCTTGAACGAGACAAGGCTGTGGTATTTCATAGAACTAGTTGCATTTTAGTTTAATTGAAATACCCCGGAGGTAGATGTCACTCTAGTTTAATTCTGTCACTATATTTCAAGTTTGATAATGGTACTCTAGCTCTACTCTGTTCACTAGATTTCAAGTTAGATTAGTGGCATTCTAAGTTCAGTTCCAGTTCACTGTCGTTCAAGTTAGGTTAATGGTATTCTAGTTTAGCTGTGGCTGTGTTTCAAGTTTGATCAATTGCATTTTAGTCCAGTGTTATCCATTGTTCTTTAAGTTGCACTAACTGTCAAAACTAAACTTCACGGCCTTCATTATTTACAAATTATCCTTGTTCTGAATTTCTATCAATGCATCATCATGGGACAGGAATTAGTGATATCCGTTTAAGGCCTTGATTGTTATGCAATATTTTGTAATTTCACAAATAAGCCTTTTTCCAAACGCTATTCTAAAAAATATTTAACTTTCGAATAAGGCTTAGTATTGATAAGTTGAGCTGCAGAATAGATTAATCTTAGCATTACAAATTAATTCAGAGTAGAAATCTTATTATGCTACAAATAATCTTTTCCAATTGTGTTCTAATAAACTTCTAGCCATGGGTGAGATTCTTTGTAATATTATCAATGATTGTTCACTTAGGAGAACCTCATTTGCACTAAATTCATCCTTTTCTCAAGCTATTCCAACATATTTCTAATGAATGAATTAGATGAGTTCATGGTGTGAGTTAGTTGAGTTCATGTTGTGATTTGTTCCCTTGCTATGAGTCATTATCAAGCTTTGCATTTTTTTTTCTTTAGGGTCACACACAGTCTAGAATAAGTTTTACTCTAACCATCCACTTCTCTTTACCAACATTTGGTTTTTTTCCATTTTTACATAAAACCATAAAACCAAAAACATTAGAAAAACACTAAACACAACGTAGTGAGAAACAGATACCTAGGCACATATAGTGCACCTCACTTCAGCAGTTTACTAGCCCTGGTTGACAATTTATGACCTCAATTTAGGAACACTAAGTTGAGCACTACAGAAAGACCCCTTGGCAACCTCAGGCAAAAATGCCTCAAAATTCATTTCAACAAGTATCATATCCAGCTTTTGGTCAACAGAATCCTCAAGCGTTTGCTATGAAAAACAACCCCTATCTGGGTTACCAGCAACAGATTCTGTATGCTGGTGCTCAAAAGCCTGTTGCTCAAGAAATTCCATCTTACCCTAGCTATGCTCAACCTGACCTTAATAGGCAGTTGCCTTTTGTTGCAACCTTAGAATTACCAGATTTAAACTGGTTAACCAATGATCCTATCAATTATGCTCCTTGGTGGCCGATGATACCGCATAAATTACCCTCTGATATTCCTAAATCTAATGGAAACCCTGGAGAAGATCCGTCGACTCATGTCATGAATTATCATTTATGGTGTTCATCAAATTCCCTGAATGATGATTCTGTTCGACTACGTATTTTTCGGCATATGCTAACAGGTATGGCTGCTAAATGGTACATTGAATTACCTAGAGCTTCTTTTGACAATTTCACTGCCCTAGCTACTGTGTTTTTGACCCATTTCCAGTTACCGATCAGATATGAAATTGGACCGAAACTATTGACTAACTTCAAACAGACTAATGCTACTCACATCTCTGATCATATTCATGAGTGGCGTCGTCGTCGACGAATGGTTAATACATTTTTTCCCGATCAGCTACTTTCTGAATGGTTCATTAAGTCCCTGTTACCATCTATAACTGAGGATGTGGCTAAGGGTGGCGTCGTCACAGAAGAGCAAGTTATCACTTGTGCCCAATATTTAGACTTGATTTACACTCAGTCCGGAATGCTCTATGAAAAAATTCCTAATGTGCTGCGATCTAATTTCAATGTTCCTCCTCAAATAAAGGACTCTCATGTCAGAGACGGCTTGATAGGCACTGCAAACACACACCATGATACTATATCTGATCCTGCTCCTACTTCCGAAATTAATGACATGTCATTTAACAAAGGAAAGAGTGACAAGCAACCAGGAAGTAAGAAAAAGGGGAAATCAAAGAAAAAGAAAACTTCTAACCTGCAGGAAAGATCATCTGATCAATCGTTTGGACCACAGAAACGTTGTTATCCATGCATAATATATAATGAGGAACACTTTGTTAGGGATTTTCCTCACCGTGTTGAATTCTAAAAAATCATCAAGACTTTCCATGCATCAGCTATGTTGACAGACCCATTTCCAAATTCAGACACCAATTTGGTTGCTATGGATCCAGCTCCTAGTTCCCAAGTGTTAATGTTATCCACCACAAAACCTTCACAAGATATTTTGGTGTCAACGTGTAATAAATATTATGGTATTCAGGCCACTGATCAACCTATTACCTCAACAACTAATCCATCTACTAAATCAGTACCACCTACCGTTATTCCTGAGTTGACAATTAAGCCACCAAAGGGAGTAAATTCATAATTAGACATATAATCCTTGAGCAAGAGCTCCACAAAATTATATTATAGTTGAAGATTTGGCTTAATCCCCTTCAGCTATGTCTGCTCTTGGGGTATTACAAAATTGTCCCTCCCAGAAGCAGGCTTTATTGTCGGCCATTGGTGGAATTGATTCGACTGATTCTAATCTTGTCGTCTTTAATCATACGGGCTATGTACTGCAGCTACCAGAAGAATTGGTATTCTCCATACAAGTAAATGTTCTCAATCACCTTTTTCATCGTGCTATTATTGATGAGGGATCATCTACATGCGTTATGTCTCCAAACTGTTGGAAGTCACTTGGCTCGCCACGATTATCACAATCATCAATGACATTGAAGGCTTTTGATGGAAGAACATATAAACCTTGTGGTATTATTAATAACCTGCATGTTGAATTAGGGGGTAAAACAGTGAATATTGATGTGGAGGTTGTTGATGGATCCCTTGACTATAATATTTTACTTGGAAGACCATGGGTATATGCGATGACTGCAATTGTTTCTACATACTTTAGAATGATTGCCTTTCCATATAAAGGCACAATCACAGTCATTAATCAATTATCCTTCTTTGCCTCCGCTTCGCAGGTAACTGGGAGCATTCCATTTGTTCACGTACCCCAACTAGAAATTCAGGACATTGGTGTAGGACTCTTAAAGGATTCCACTCTCATGGGAACCTTTGCATTACCGTTTCCTGCAATGTCGACAAAATTTGCAAGTATAGAGACATGCTACATGATCTCTTCCACTCTATCTGGCTTAAGGAAGAGTACGGGTGATTCTAATATTTCTACGTTGGATGAATTTTTACCACCCAACTATATTGAGATGGCATAGCAATAAATCTATTTGGCTTGGGTGGAAAATCTGAAATCAACATCGCCAAGTGTTTGGGTTGATCGTTCCTTAGATTTTGGTACTCCATCTTATCCATTTTCCTCAATGTTTTTGGCAGATGAAAATATTTTGGAAGCTATGATATTAGAAGAACCATGGGAAGATTTTCATCATCGTTCCCATCTTCTTGATTATGAAGAAAACAATCTTAGTGAACCATATCACCCATCAATCAAAAATTTATTCTAAAATTCTTTTCCAATTAATGCAATTGATTCTAAGCGAAATTTATCAAATATTGAAGAAACCATTTCTATCAATATTTCGACCAAACCTGGCATTGTAGAAAATATTCATGTCGGTGTATCTTGTTCTCCATCAGAACTTGAATCATATTTCTCTCTATTTCGTGAATTTTGTGATGTATTCGCTTGGTCTTACAAGGAAATGCCAAACATATATACAAGTATAGTTGAACAAACTATTAATATGTATCTTGATGTCAAACCGGTGCGTCAACGACTTTGTCCCGTTCATCCAAAGAAAGCCGCTACCATCAAAGCAGAGGTTGAAAAACATTTGCGTGCTGGTTTCATTTACCCTGTTCTGCTAACTGAGTGGGTTTCCAATATCATTCCTGTTATGAAAAAATAAGGAACCATTAGAGTGTGCGTCGATTATCGGGATGTCAATCGGGGTTGCCCAAAAGACAGCTATCCTACTCCCTTTATCGACCATATTATTGACGACTGTGTTGGATGCGGAATATTTTCGTTCATGGATGGATTTTCCGTCTACAATCAAATCAATATATGCCCAGACGATCAACATAAGATAGAATTCATATATCCCTGGGGCACATTCGCTGATAGGAAACTTCCGTTTGGTTTAAAGAACACTGGGGAAACTTTTCAGAGAGGAATGGATTATGCTTTCAATGAAATCAAGCACATTGTTCAACCATATCTAGAAAATTTACCAACGCATTCACGAAATCAGAATGATCACCCGATACATTTGAGAGCCATTTTGTTATGCTGTCGACACTACAAAATACGCCTTAATCCACATAAATGTGTGTTTTTTGTTGGTTCTGGTCAATTGCTCGGATTCGTAGTCTCAAAAGAAGGAATTCGAATAGACCCATTGAAGGTTCAAGCGATTCTTGATTTGCATGCACCATTAATTTTACTTCAGATACAGAAACTTCAAGGAAAGGCTAACTTCCTAAGAAGGTTCATTCCAAACTACGCCGAAATGGCTAAAGGATTTACTCGATTATTGAAAAATAGGGTTCCCTTCCATTGGGACCAAGTTGCGCAAGCTTCTTTTGATGCTTTCAAGGATCATCTTGTTCGAGCATCATTAATGTATCCTCCTAATTATCAAAATGATTATTTCCTATATGTCGTCGTGGTTGCAACGATCATTACTATGGTTTTGGTCCAAGTAGAAAATGGAATTGAACATTTGATCTATTATTTGAGTCGTAATCTCAATGATACGGAAGTTAAGTACTCATACGTAGAAAAGCTTGCCTTGGCAGCTGTTCAAGTTGGCCAAAGATTTCGTCGTTATATCCTACTCTGAAAAACAACAATAGTTACATATTGCAACCCCATGAATTATATCTTATCACGTCAATTATTGGGGGGAAAATATTCAAAATGGATTGTCATTTTGCAGGAATTTGATTTGGAATTCATCAAATCCAAGTCAAAGAAGTCTTTAGTTTTGGCTGAGCTTCTCTGTGATCTTCCCACTGATAGTATTGTTACTACGTCGGAACCATCTATTCTAGACGAGTCTGTTTTTGATTAGATCATCTGATCCTTGGTATGGGGATTTCATCATTTATCTCCAAACTCAAACTTTTCGACCTGATACCTCTCGCTTTGAATAGCGATGTATTCGATACCAAGCCAAAAATTATTTGATCGTCGGCGATACACTTTATCACCATGGTGTCGATACCATTTTAAGGAGGTGCCTCACTCATGAGGAGGCCGAAAAAGTATTAAATGATTGTCATGCTAGGGCTTGTGGCAGACATTTATCTATATATGCTACCGCGCAGAAGATACTCCGTGCTGGTTACTTTTGCCCTACTATTTTTTGAGATTGTATCCTCGCAGTAAGAAGTTGTCATGCATGCCAGATTTTTGATTGTAAGATCTGCAAACCGCCAGCGCCTATGCATCCTGTTGTCTCTACAGGACCATTTATGAAATGGGGTATTGACTTCATGACCTGTAACCCTCGTTCGTCCAGGGGGCATGGTTATATTATTGTCGTAGTTGACTATTTTACCAAATGGGCCGAAGCGATGCCTACATTCAAAAAAACAGGATAGACAACTACATTGTTTTTCTTTAATCATGTTATTGCACAGTTTGGGGTCCCAAAGGCTATAGTTACGGATCATGGGAAGCATTTTCGCAACCATATGATGTCTGAACTACCAATTTAGGATTGTTACATGATAATTCTACTCCTTATTATCCACAATCAAATGGACAAGTTGAGGCTATCAACAAAATTCTTAAACGAATGCTTCAACGAATGATAGGAGTCCGTAAAAGGAACTGGCATTTGATCATGTACTTCGCTTTGTGAGCATATCGAAACTCGGTGAGAAGCGCAACCAATTTTACTCCTTCTTAATTGGTGTATGGTTTGGAAGCTATCTTACTAATCCAATGTGAAATATCATTGTTAAAACTCGCGATAGACTTGTTACCTGATACCTCATAAGAAGAAGCGTGTCTCCTTAACCTCATCCACCTTGATGAAACGCGTCGTGAAGCCCAATTGGCCAACGAAGAGCATAAGAATCGTATAAAGGCACAATACAACAAAAGTGTCCAACCTCGCATCTACTTAAAGGGCGATTTGGTCCTCCTTTATGATCAAGAAGCTGATGTAATAGGTACAGGGAAATTTGAGCCATTATGGCATGGCCCCTATATTGTCAAAAGAGTTCTTGCTAAGGGTGCCTCTAAGTTAGTTGATTATGATGGGATTCTATTGGCATAGCCTAGAAATGGGTTGTATCTTAAAATTTACTATGCTTAATCATGAGCGTAGTAATTTTTTGTATTATATTGTTTATATGTTGTTGATTTGCATTCACTATCTTAATTTGTTTTTAGAGTTTTCTTAACGTTAGTAACCACTTTTCATTTCATCACAGATGTCTGAATCTTCAGAACCATTTGTTGGATATGTTGATGGTGCTAGTCGTAGTACGTAAAATATATCCTCTGCAGTGTGGGCCATTTTCGCTCTGAACGACGAGTTAGTGAGTTTTCAAGGGATTTGTATTGGTAGATCGACGAACAATATCGCTGAGTATAGCGCATTGATCAAACTTCTCTCTGATGCCATTTCATTTGGTATTAACCGCATAATCGTAAGGTTAGACTCACAACTTGTGGTATTACAACTTATTAGTGTTTATACTGTTATAAATCCAACACTTCTTAGATTGTTCCTAAGAGTTCGACTTTTGGAAAGACATTTTTATTTTGTTCAATATCAACACATTTCCAAAAATTTAAACACATTGACTGATTCATTAGCTAATCAAGTTTTAGATAGAAATTTGCAACATAGGTAAAGAAAACATTCACATCATTGAATAGGATTTCACAATAAACATAGGAAAAACTATGAAATCATATAGATAGATAGTTATAGGTTTTTACAAAATTTGTGCCCAAGACACATTGGTCATCTGACCTCAGAATGTATGCAAAATGTCATAAGTAAACTAGTGGTGCTCATGGTAACATGCTATAGATCTAGCAATCCTACGGAGTAACCACATCCAACGATTAGGAACCCCAATAGTGTGTCACTGCAGTCGCATGGGAAGTTCTTCGATTCGGCAATTTGGAATTCCAAAGGTCAACCCCTCTATGTGTTGCTGAAGCTTAGCTAGAGTCTCAGCCATATCAAGGTCCTAAAGGACTGCTCTCTTGACAGCCCTCTCTGCTGGTGCATCTGTTTAGTGCTCTGGTTCCTCTACTAGTTGAACACGACTGATATCTACATTACATCAAACATTTAGTTTAGTCTTGGGAAAACATCAAAATAAAAAAATATTGTATAAACCTT
Organism: Pinus albicaulis; assembly: GCA_034641835.2. Lineage (NCBI taxonomy): Eukaryota > Viridiplantae > Streptophyta > Pinopsida > Pinales > Pinaceae > Pinus > Pinus albicaulis. Next base: position 674,754,706 of record CM076569.1, read on the forward strand.
AGGAAAATAAAAAAACATGGTCAAAACATTCTTACCTATTGCACCCCACTGAGCACCTTTTGGTAATATTAAATTTGGATCTCCTCGAAAGTCGACGCCTGCGTATGCGTATTCATCGATGGCGATAATCTGTCACCGGAACCAAGCAAATAATGCAGTAAAGAACATAACGGTCGATTGGCCTGCATGTCGATCCATGAGTTCTACCCATCTTTGCATTCGAGGATCTCTAGGAATACTTATATCTAGTGTCACATGTTGTGGCTGCATCAGTGGAATCCGTTCCAAAGCAAAGGAGATAAGGATTGAACCATAACTGAAATTTTTCTTCCTTCCTCCCTTTGCTTTGTTCAGTTGTTCCTTTATCTGAGATAGAACAACTTCAGACTAGTTGAAGACTATTGGCTCTAAGCACTCTAGCGTGTACTGCATATACGATCTATTCGCTACATGTAGTGTAACGGTGCCAACAAATTTAGCGATCGTGAAAAGGATAGTTCTCAAAGGCAAATCTCTAACATCTCGGATGCTTATTTTTCCATCTTTTCTAGGTTTTTCCCCTAGATAGTAGTATTGTAGAATATAATCCCTCACTGTCTCTCCTCCAACGGTTGACCCTGAGAGTGAAATGGGAAAACCTCTCCTCGAAAAACCTGTGAGAAAATACACATCCTCAACTGTTATGGGAACCAATTTTTTCTTAATGTGAAATGCCTCTATCACCAGATCCCATGTTTGAACTAAGAACTCCAAGAGTTCTATTTGTTGCCTCATTCCTGAAAATTTGAAGTACTTAAACAGTCCACAATCTCTTAGGCTCTTACAGTACCTGGATCATTCAAGGCAATCATATCTTTTTCCTCATGTTCTCTTTCCCTCCATGTAATCGTCATTATAATCCGATGGAAACATGAAATACAACCATAAGATCAATTAGATTCCATTCATTGCAAAATAAGGCAAATTTTGGGAACAACATGAAAACTGAAAACTTTAACTGCGCCCAACGCACTCCCTGGGTTGAGACAGTGCATTGCACATGCAAGTACCCTTCACTGTACCTGCTATGCAATGTAGGTTTCGACATTCAGGGGTGTGTTGCCCTCATTTTGGGCAGAATTTAACCTATGGGGCCTTAAAACCCTAAAAATTTACAGAAATTGGAGATGAAATGAATACCAAAGGAAAGGGGAGGTTCATGGTACTAACTTGGATCAAACGGCGATGAAATCCGTCCACAGAAATGACTGCAATCAACGACTGAAGTTCGTGGGCAAAATCAGGTTCAAAGGTCCAAAATGAAAATGGTAACTATGGAATGATGAAAATGAATAGTGAAACTGATTTTTAATAGTCATTTAATTAATTGCAAGTTAAATTTATTGATATGACTATAGTTTTATTATGTTTTTATCATGAAACAAGTATTTTTAATCCATTTGATGTTGTTCTGAACAGGAAATACAACTGATGAACAGATTAGTCGTGCAGATTTATTCAAAGAATGACTTAACCATAAAGCATGCTTTTCCTCCTTATTTTTCGAGCTTTGTCAAAAATGAAAAAAGATTTGAAGCACACTTTTATCTCTTTTTCAAGCTTCTATAACAGTGAAAAAGGAACCCTTGGAGTCTTCTTTCAGCTCTTTTTAGACTCTAATAATGTGAAAACATTGACGAGCACTTGTCTTTTCGAGCTCGTAAAAGTAAATGAATTGATATCTACTCAATATAAGTTTAACCCTTTTCCGGACTGAGATAGATTATTTACGAAAAAGGAATACCTTGGTTAAACATGACCAAAGAGGTTCTCTTAGATATTTTACACTTTTTTAGATCTGAGTGACAAATTTACGAAAAAGTACTTATGAAGTTTTCTTTCGTCCTCTTTTTCAAACTCTCTAAATATGAAAAAGGACCAGGCTATCACTATCGTTAAGCTCGTTAAAACATAAAATAGTGACGGGCTTGTCGATCATGGCAAGAATAGAGTTTCATTCATCACTAGACTCGTTAAATTATTAAATGGCGATACTTTATTCACCCAAAGGGTTGAATTATAGATCAAGAAAATGTTATCCTCCTAAAGCTTGTTAAAAAAGAAAGAGGTACTGGTTGACAAATGGTTGGGGAAAATTTCGGAAAAATGAGCAAGAATTTCTTTATGGTAGCAAGTCACTCTTGAACATGACACTTCTTTCACTCCATGTCTGTGACTGTTTGGGTTGGGTAATCATCTTAACGGTTCATTCACACCTATGGTTCATCATACCTTCACTTCGGTTTTGGGTCAATGCTGCCAACTCATCACAGTGTCGCCGATATGTTCAAGAGAAGTCATCCAGTGATTAAAAACTCATCCTTCTACAATACTCATAAACCTTCATTCTCATGACCGTCATTCCTGAAAATTGCTATATCAAGTCATACCCTTTTCTTCGAAATAAGTAACTCCAGTTTTGCAATAGGGTGACTTCCTGTCGACGAAAAATCAATATCCAGGAAGTTCACTTAGAAACATCAGATTCCAGTACCATGAGGCTTGTTACAGCATCAACAAGATCCTCATTTCCTGGCCTTTGACCCAAATATTTTGTTTGGTGTTCGACATCAAATCATATATTCACGCCTTACGAAATGTACTGCAGTACCTTGAGGGCCATTGACATTAATGGTGGTTCTCTCACATTTGTTAATAGTACACATCATTGGATGGTAATCAAACGATGTCTTTTCATGTTCGACTATAAATCATATATTCGCATGGCTAAAATTGTACCCGAATGATCGAGTGAACGAGATAAGAAGACCCCGGATCTAGTTTCATCCATCCAGGCTGCGATTTCAGGATTTTTGTACACATCATCTGTATGGTGACCTTACATATAAATTGTCATCCAAACATGGGCTTATACCTGTAGGCGTGTCTCCATCTGGGCAACATTCCAATGAAGATGACTTTCTGAACTATGTACATGTTATTATATTGTTTTATGTGCTGAATATGGGAATGCATACCCTCAGCAATTATGATCAAAGAGGATATATCATGATGTAATGTATTTTAAGATTGATGCAGGTGACCACTCTGCTTCATCTCCAGCCCATCACACTGTAAAGCATCTCAATCAAATTTTCTTATTATTTGGATCTCATGCTTTAGGGGGAAATTTTTATAAGTCAATTTGGGCACCATTCCCAATGACCTGGTTATGTTTTAAAATTGTAGACTTTGGTCTGCAAAGGCTTGCATCCCCGGGCTGTTTAGTAGGGTGATGGTGCCCTCGGGCACTAGGGTGTTCCCAGTCGGGAATCCCTTCCTCTTCCTCAAGGAAGGATGAGGATTGAGCTACATTTCCTTAATCCGGCATTAGCCACAGCTTCATTCATCTCCTACATCGTTAGCTCTGTAGTAGAGAGGACGTTGTGTAGCTGGGTGCAGCTAGAGAGGAACTCATGGAGTCTCTCTTGTCTTGTTTTCTTTAGTGGAGGAGTGATCTATTCATTGGAGGAGCTGCAAGGAGGATTCCCGAGCTTGATTTCAGATCAGTGGCATGAGGCCACACTTCCATCATCTCCCACTGCATAGTCCATGGAGGAAACTGCGTTATTTTGGAGGAGGCAGTGAGAGAGGGGTTTTTGGAGTTCTTTAGGAGATTGTTTCTAAGACAAAGTGATCAGCACTTTGTATTAGAGACATTATCAGAGGAGAGAAATCAGATTTTAGATCAGCCATGGCCTCATTCATATTTTGCAGTAGCTATAGTGACAACTTTGTTGTCACATTTTTGTATGTTCCGGCATTTCTAGCAATCTTCATAGATTGGCTAGAAATCTTGTATTTCAACCCAATTATTGTTGCTGGGCTTATTTCTTGTATTCCTTCAGCCATATGTACATTTATTCATATTCAACAGCTTATACCTTCATGTACTCAGCGCAGTTGCAGCTACTCCGACATTTTGTGGAGTTGCAGCTACTCTTGGATTTCATGGCTTATTCATTGGAGGTTGGATCTTAAAGCTTGAGTGGCTTGTCCCTTAGCTATATCTTGTAATTATTTGCTGATATATCATAATATCATGACGGCTGTAGCATTTTCCCTCTTATGCTGTATTTTAGATATGCAGAGTTTCTAGTTATGTTCTTGTATTGCTGTAGCTCTCTCATAGAGCATTGTTTTAGAGACCTAGATCGGGGAGATCTGAATAACCCATCTAGATGTATTTATTTGGGCTCATATTATGTATGGGAGTTTTATGAGGTGTGTTCTAGGGCATCCCCACTTTGGTATGTCTTATTCTTGCAGCAACTTCCTTATACAACGTCCTTAAGGACCCTGTGGCAGAAATTCTCGAAGTGGAATATTGGTCCTGGACATCATCTCCAGGACTAATGATTAAGGTTCTATCATTCCCTATCATTTCAGATGGTGCATGCCCTAAGACAAGAAACAAGACAAATCAAGCAAGACTTTCATCAAGCAAAGGTTTCCAAGGTTTGAAGCTTATTATATAGCATATGAGAGCTCACCAACGCAGGCTCTAAGGGGCCTAAGTGTGTTGCATATGCAGGTAGCCCCATGCAAGGCTGCTTTGAAAAGCACTTCCCGACATTCACAGGTGCGTTGGCCACTTTGGGAGCGAAATTCTCATTGTTCCAGAATCTCCACTTGGCCAGTGCCTTTTAGAAGAGTTCACATGTGTCAAGCTTCAAATCCAAGTGTCCATTTGACATCTACATGATTGGGAACATGTATTGCCTATTATTGGAAATTAATTGATTTCAAAACAACCTTCAGTTCATCTACAAATTGAGCACAGGTCTGAGTTCTTGAGAAGGAAGAAATTGAGTAGAGAAATGCTGGAGAATTTTCAATTGAGAGCTAGATTTGTGTAGCTTCTGCTGGAGAGATTTATACTATGATGAGGCTTGGGGACATTGCTGGAAGGGTCAAATTCAAATCAGTCACTTGGTTGTAAGCTCTCCTTCTATCATCAATAAAGAATATAGCTTATTTTTCCCTATATGCATCTGTATTGGCTTTGATTTTCCATATTGCAATATCTTAGTTGATGTATATGGTTTATGCTTTACTAATTTAGCAAACTAACTTGAATAGATATCTGTATTATTTCATTTTCTGCTATTTCAGTGTTCTTTCTTGCAGGAAGCATTCCACACAAACCACTTGAATTTGAAGCTGCGACGGAAGCAACAAAAGGAGCCATTTATAAGCGCTTGGATCACAAGTAACCTTCTAATCCTCTCTGTGTATTTGTTCCTAGTTAGTAGAAATAGTCGTATAGTCTTTCACCTGTTGTTCTAGACTAGCACTTGTCTGGGGAAGCGTGATTTATCCGTAATTCACAATTCTAGCCGAACAAGTAGGACTCCTGATTTTCTCTTCGTAGAAAATCATGAGTCCAACAATCCTATTTCAATTAAAATTCGAGTTAGACACCTGTAGCTAGTTTAACTCGTAATCAATTATGTAGTTTCCCTTTAAATATTGGTTCTACAGAACCAAGAGACAGTTAAGTACAATTCAGATTTTTAAGTGTAAACGCAGGATTTCTATGGATACTCTGTTTCCAGACTTTATTTTCATCATAATATGAAGTTAAATTTGCCAATGATTTCTTGATTTCACCTTTAACAAGCTAGAAGTTCAACCACATCAGTTGCAGAGGGCCCCTGCTTTTGAAGGAGGTTTTTCATTTATGTTTTTAGCTAAATTTCCTTTACTCCGTTTCAACAATTTATGTTTCTAATTAGGCTTATGCTTCATTTTCAGTTTCAAATAGCTTAATGATAAATCACAATTGTGAAGACTTACTCTTCTAAGATATTTCATGGAAATAGAAACGCAGTTTTCAAAACTGAATTAAGGATTGAAGTGCTAAGAGACCACAATTGTTTATTTTTATTATTCTTGTCTTTTATTTCCATTAGAACAGAGTTATCAATTGTTGTGTCAACAAATGTTTATAAAATCCATTTTAAATATGCTAATCCTACACTAAATGGTTAAATATCTCACACATATAGTGGTTGAACTTACCTTGCTCATTGTCATTTGCTTTCCAAAGACTAAGGCATAATTTATTTCTCATACAGCATCTCAAGAGGTTAAACGCTTTACATTTGAATGTTGCAGAAAAGTCAATTGTACATTAGTTGATTTTAGTTAAATCTTACATGCTTTTCCTTTCAAGATCCTCACTTAATTGCAAACAATGATATTTCTAAAAATCATTCTAGAAGAGATTGATCTGATCATGTTTCAAGATGGGATGGTTGAATGATTAATGAAATGCAATTTCTGAGTTATCTGTTTGCAGATTTTTCTTAGTTCTCTAAGTTGAACAGGTGTAATTGGTTATCTATCACTATTTAAAGAAGATAATTCTTCACCATTGAATATTGGAAGTAACTAAACATACCTTAGAAGTTTTCATTACATTCCTTGCTTCTGTTCTAGGACCTTAGCAGGACAAAGTACAAGCAGTTACTAACTCCATCTCAATAAGGTCATGCCTAATAATTGAATGTTGACGTAACCAGAGGTACAATAGTGTTTCATTTCCTAATTTCATTTAAGATAAGAATTGTAATTCTCAATCTTAGTTTTAGAAATAGATCCATGGATTAGGACTAATAAATATATTAGATAGATGCTTTGTTTTCCAAATTAGGTCTTAATTAGCCCACAATTTTTGGTTTGTTTTATGAAAATTAGATTAGTTTAAGGAACACTTCCTTTTCTTCCTTCTAAAATTCATTAGATTCACTTAAATCTTTACATAGTTTTAGAATAATCATTCTTAGACATTAAAGAACAAAAACCCCCCTAAAAACAACATAAAATAAAAAACAAAAAAGTAAGGAATAGGTTGCTTAAGCACATATAGTGCACCACACTTCATCAATTTACAAACCTCGGATTGATAATTAATGCAAAAAATTTAGGACACTAAATTGACTAAACATTTTGGCGCCATTGCCGGGGAAGTGTAATTAGGTAGCCTTATTTCTTACATCCAAAAACAATGATATGCGTAGAGAAAGAGATTCTAGGGGCAGATTCATAGCTAGAGGTAGGAGCTTAATCCCCACAATGCCACTCACTCCACCAAGACTAAGAAGTGATACACCTCCATCTCAAACCCATATTCCATATTTCACTAGCCATATACTTCCTAACATTCTAAGGTTAGAAATCCAATTAGGAGGATCTCGTACTTCATCCACTAAGGCAGTCTTAGAGGAAGAAGATCCTAGGTCTCCAACATAAGGAGTAACCTTTTTCACTTCTACAGGGGAACACATTCTAGCTGAAGAGTTAGAAATCCCTAGTGGAGAGGAAGAAGAAGAAACTTTCTTCAACATACCATTGATAGAGGAATCAGAGGAGAATTTAACACTGCAGATTGAATCTTATATCAGCTCTAAAGAATCTATCATGGCAGGGAGAGGAGAAGAAGGAGGAGAGGGAGAAGGAGAAAATTTTAATGGAGAAAATTTACTATTTGGAGGAGGTAGAGGTAGAGGTAGAGGAAGAAATGCAGAAGGAGGTAGAGGAAATGCAGAAGGAGGTAGAAGAAATAGGGAAATTGAGAGTTCTTTTGGATTCCCTATAGTTGATGAAGATACAAATGCTACCATGAAAAATATCTCACCTTCTGTCCTCCCAAAATTTCATGGATTGAAAAATGAGGACCCTGAAACCTTTTTATTTGAATTTTAAGTCTTGTGAAGAACTTATGATTATTTGCAAGACGCTCAAAAACTCCAATTGTTTCCTTCAACATTGAAAGGAACAACTCTAAAATGGTTCATGAGTCTAATCATTGGGTCTATTAGGTCATGGAATGATATGAAGCAAGCATTTATAGAAAGGTATTTGGATTATTTCATACCTATTAATCACAAGGAGGAAGTATTTAAAATGATGCAAAAAGAGGATGAAAATTTGGAGGATTTGCTTGAAAGATTCAAATATAACATAAAAAGAGAAAAAATGGAAAATTTAGATCAAGATACTTTAAAATCTCTTTTATTGAAAACCATTAGGGATGAATGGATAGATATCCTTAACATGATGGGAAAGGGATACATCTCTCAACTTACATTACCTGACATAGGAGAATTATGTATTCATCTCTCAAGAGAAAAATAAAAAACTGGGAAAGGTCTAAGAGATCCTGCTCTTGCTAGGGTAAATAGATCTGCAACTGGAACAGTGATTAGGGCAGAAATTGGAAACATGCTTGATGAATTTAAAACATACATTTTAGGGAGTCTTAGTAAACACATAGAAACCCTTAAGTTACAAAACAAGCAGAAAGTCGAGACTGATGCTTTAGCTATTTTTTGTCCCAAGTGCAGAAAGAAGCATGCTTTAAGAGAATGTCCTCTTGATGCAAAAGTCATAGAAACTTGTGTGATTTGTTCTGAAAGTCATGAAACTAAGAGTTGTCCTTCAATTCAAAGTCTTAAGGCTGTTTTTCAAGAAGAAACAACATCAAATCCTACAAAATCTCTTTTTTTTTGTCTCTAGAAGACCATGGCAGGGGCCACAAACTCAAAGGTTTAACAACCAAATGTATACTCAGCCCCCACGAAAATAGAATTCTTGGCAGCAACCTTGGCCTCAACCTCAATTTCAATCTCAACCTTGGGCTCAAGGTATGAAAAATCCCTATGGAAGATTCTCTCAGTACTATCAATATCCTCCATCTTATCCAAATTATCCTCCCCAACAAATTCCTCAACAAAATCAACAACCCCAAATCCAAAACCAAAATCCACAACTCTCACTACCATTTCCTCAGAGACTAAATCAGTTACCTGCCCAACCATTGCCAAACCCCAACAATAAAAATCCTCAAAATACCTATATGATAGAAGGAAAACAATTCCCAACCTATATGATTACTCCTCTAGATCTTAATGATGTCCAACTAAGATCTAGTAGGATATTAGAAAAGAAGAAGCCTTCTGTAGTCATTCAAGAACAAGACAATTTTGAGGAAGATTCTCTACATCCCAATAAACGTTTTGAAGAAAGAGAATCTCTTCAAAACCAAAATTGTGAAAATGAAAAACAAAAAGAAATAATAAATTCAACTCCTATCATAGAGCAACCATTAGTATCTATTTCTACACCTCCTTTTCCTGAAAGATTACAAGTTGATAGAGGGGTAGAAAAACATATTATGTTGCCTAATTATGATTTTCTAGATGAATTGAAAAATGTTTGTATCAAAATCCCTTTGTTACAAGCCATCAAGGAAATTCCAATTTTAGCTAAAACAATAAAGGAGTTGAGTATGAAGAAACCAGGAAGTAAAATAAGAGAAATAAAAAGAATCCATCTTGTAGGAAAAATAACTAACATAATGATGGGAAAAATTGCCATTCAAAATTATTTAGATCCGAGAAGTCCAGTTGTAAAAACACATATAGATGGAGTTGAAATTCCAAATACATTGATTGATTTAGGAGCAACAATAAACATTATGAGCAAACAGACCATGGAACAACTCAAGGTTCCTAATCTTCTTTACACACCTACATTACTGCAACTAGCATATAGATCTGTAATCAAACCAGATGGTGTGTCAGAACATATCTCAACGTCCTTAGATTCTTGGGAGTACCCTGTTGATTTTATGATTTTAACCCCTAAGAACAATCTAGGAGGACACCCACTCATACTAGGAAGACCTTGGTTGGCTACAACTGATGCCTTCATTAGCTGTAGATCTAGTGACATGTATATTTATGATGGTAACTCAACTAAGAAATTCACTCTATATCCTCCGGCAAGAACAATCACAGAGATAAATGAAAAATAATGGATTGATGATGAAGAAGATATACAACCTCTCTTTACTATTTCAGTCATTAGTGAAGATAGTCAAATCCTAAATATAATCGAAAATTATGAATCATCTTCAGAATATGAACATGATAAATTTCAAGAAAAATCCAATATTGAATATTTGTAATCTAGGCAGATGTCTCTTTACTCTATGGAAGAGTTTGGTAGCTCTACAGTTAAAATATTTCCAGGGAAAACCTTGAACATAAACAATAACTTGGAGAAATTACAACAGGAGAAGCTAATCAAAACATTGCAACAACATTCATCTGCATATGCATGGGAATACACTGAAATGAAAGGAATAAGTCCTAAGACTTGTATACATCACATTTACATTGAGAAAAATTGAAATCCTATCAGACAACCTCAAAGAAGGATGAATCCAAATCTTAGGGAGATTGTGAAAGAAGAGTTGCAAAAGTTGTTAAATGTAAACTTCATCTATCCAGTTTAAGATAGTCAGTGGGTTTCTCCTTTAGTGATTGTACCAAAAAATAATGGTAAATGGAGGGTATGCATTGATTATCAAGAATTGAATAAATCCAGCCTAAAAGATCATTTTCCTTTGACCTTTATAGATCATGTGTTAGATACATTAGCAGGGAAGAAGTATTTCTCATTCTTGGATGGTTTCAGTGGTTATAATCAAATTCAGGTTGCACCTGAAGATCAAGATAAAACCATATTCACTTGTCCATGGGGGACTTATTCCTACCGAGTACTTCCTTTTGGATTGTGCAATGCACCTGCAACATTCCAAAGGGAAGTGCTAGGAATTTTTTCTAATCTAATACATGATTGTGTAGAGGTGTATATGGATGACTTTACAGTCTATGGTAATACATTTGAAGAAGCTTTAGAAAATTTGGAAAAGGTTCTTAAAAGATGTAAGGAATCGAACCTCTCACTAAATCATGAAAAATGTTTCATGATGTTTACTGAAGGGATTGTTTTAGGGCATCACATTTCAGAAAATGGAATTAAAGTTGATAAATCTAAAGTTGAAGTCATCTCCAAACTATCAATTCCAAGTTGCCAGAAGGATGTTAGAAGTTTTCTAGGATTCACAGGGTCTTATAGAAGATTTATAGAAAATTTCGCTAAAATAGCATCCCCACTCTTCAAAATACTCACCAAAGATTGTGAATTTAGTTGGAATCCTAACTGCCAGTTAACTTTTGAGACTTTAAAAGAAAAAATTTCTGAAGCACCTATTTTAAGAGGGCCAAACTGGAAACTACCTTTTCACATTTCAACAGATGCTTCAGACACAGCTCTAGGAGCTATGTTAGGACAAAAAGACTTGATCCCCTCTGCCATATATTACACAAGCAAGAATTTGACTCCCACAAAGTTAAATTACACTGTAACTGAAAATGAATTCTTAGCTGTTGTTCATGCTATCAACAAATTTAGACATTGCTTAATAGGCTATGAAACCTTTGTCCATATAGATCACTCTACAATTAGGTATTTAATGAATAAATCCATTACTAATGGCAGATTTTGATCCAGATTTTATGCAGGAACGCAACAGAATACACATATAACCATAAGCACAGAGATGAAGTGGAAATAATGCTTCATTTTATTAATAAACGAATGACTGAAATAAGCTTACAAACATAATGGAAACAAGCTAGGGCATTGGTAGCGTATCTCTGAGAAGAGATGTAGCATACGCAGGCCTCTAAACTGTGTTACATTGAGGCTCGCAGGCCTATTATAGACATAATGGAAATAGATGAGCTAGGGTACTAGCACCGTATCCCTGAGAAGAGATGTGGAGGCTACCAGCCCTTGAACTTTGTTACAATGCTGACATGATAGAGATGTGGTGAGCTAGAGCACTCGTAGCGCTTATCTCTGAGAAGAGATGTGTCGAATCCTAGCCCCCTGAACTATGTTACAATGAGGCTCAAAAGACTATTTATTGTTGAGAAGCAATGTAAAATTCAAAACGTCCAAAAACCTAACCCTAGGAGATGAAGTGCCAAAACTGTGGGTCTCGTTTGGGTAAATTGGTGTTTCAACTTCTCGGGGACGTAACTTTGGCATCCGATCTCCGTTTGACGCGCTCAATAGCTCGTTAGAAATATCTATCCGAGGACTACAACTTTTGAGTGAGAAAAGTTGGTCCATGACTCATGTTACTCCCCTTTTTCCCAAAAAACTTTGTTTAGGGCCTCAAAACGGCTCCAGAAGTTCAGGACTCGAAAAACTGCTATAAATAGTAAGTTGTGCTGAAACTTACAAACTGAAATAACTGATGGTGGGGGTTCAAATGGAATCGGTGGGTGGCCACCAATATCCACCTGGATCATTCCTCCCTCCTTAGGAAGCAATGGTCTCCATTGCTTTAAGTTCCTCCATGGGGGGGGAAAATTTTGTTGAACTTGGTATTGGATTTGTCCAGGATGTCACGGACCTGTTGGCAGACATGTTGGATGTAGATGTGCCGTCGGTGGGTAGCCATTGAAGGATCTGGGAAAATTTATCCATCATCGCGTTCCTCTGTTTCTCAAGGGCCTCCTCGAGCAAGATTTTGATAGGATCTTCATTTGACACGCTTAATAGCTCATTAGAAAGATCTATTCGAGGACTACAACTTTTGAGTGAGAAACATCGGTCTACGACCCATGTTGCTCCCCGTTTTCCCCAAAAATGTCATTTAGGGCCTCAAAAAGGCTCTGGAAGTTCAGGACCCAAAAAATGCTATAAATAGTAAGTTGTGCTGAAATTTACAAACTGAAATAATTGATGGTGGGGGTTCAAATGGACTCGGTGGGTGGCCACCAATATCCACCTGGATCAGAGTTACAAGATGGTTATTTCTCCTGCAATAATTCAACATTACTGTTCTATACAAGCATGGAAAACATAATACAGTTTGTGATTTCCTATCTAGAATTCAAAATATCAAAGATGACACTCTAGTTGAAGGTAAATTTCCTAATGAATATATGTTTGCAGTAACTACTCAGACCCCTTGGTTTGCAGATATTGCTAATTACTTAGTTACAGGAAAATTACCTTCACATTTGCTTTCTAGAGAGAAAAGAAAAATCATTCAATTAAGTGCATTATACTCATGGATTACTAATGAATTGTATAAGATAGGTCCAGATCTCATTATTAGAAGATGTGTTTGAGAAGATGAAATGCCTGAAATTCTTAAAGCATGTCATGATGAACCTTGTGGTGGAAATTTTTCTGACAAGAGGACAACCTATAAAATCCTTCATTTAGGATATTATTGGCCATCCATCTTCAAAGATGCCAAAGAATATGTCAAAAGGTGGGACAGTTGCCAAAGGGTAGGGAAACCTGCTCCTTCAAATGAAATGCCATTACAACCTCAGGTACTCATTGAACCTTTTGAAAAATGGGCCTTGGAATTTGTTGGACCTATCAATCCTCCATCTAAACAAAAGAATTATATTTTGGTATGCACTGATTATGTCACTAAATGGGTAGAGGCTAAAGCATTACCTTTTTCTAATGAAGGATCTGTAGTTAATTTTCTTTTTGAGGATATCTTCACTCATTTTGGTGTTCCAAGAGAAATTGTAACAGATCAAGGCACTCAATTTACATCAAAGGTGGTGAAAAGGCTCGTGGAAGACTACAATATCAAGCACAGAAAGTATACTCCTTATCATCCAAAAGCAAATGGTCAAGTTGAATCTACCAATAAAGTGATTGAAGGAATTCTCACTAAGACTGCTCATCTACACAAAAGAGATTGGGCAGATAGGCTTCCTAAAGCCTTATGGGCCTATAGAACTACATGGAGGAACACAATAGGACATACTCCCTATGAACTTGTTTATGGGAAGCAAGTCTTGTTCCCTATAGAGTTTTAGATTAGAACCTTCAAGATGGCAGTCCAATTGGGACTTGATTTATCAGAAGCACAGAAGCATAGACTGGAGAAACTCAATGAACTAGATGAAATCAGACAAGATGCAGTTCAAAGAACCAATATAGTCCAGCAACAAAGGGCTAAATGGCATGATAAGTATATCAAAGAGAAAAAGTTCCAAGCAGGGGATTGGGCACTTTTGTTTGATTCAAAATTCAAGGATTTTCAAGGAAAGTTTCAGACCCATTGGCTTGGGCCACATGAGATTGAAAAATTCTTTGATAATGGAGTAGTGAAGATCAGAACAATAGATGAAGAAAAGGTACCTCTTCTTGTGAATGGTCTTTGGTTGAAAGTATATCATAAACCACTTTCAAAAGATGAGTTTGTCAAGAAATTTCAAGATAGTATTGATATGGAGTTAGTGAAGAATAATTATTCTTCTTCACAAAATTAGCTTTTATTTTTCCTATATTTTATATAAAAAAAATAAAAATGAAATAAAAATAAAACATAAAAAAAATGATGAAAAAAATAATAAAGTGTATAAGTATGAAAACCAATCAATGATTGGCATACTTATGCAGAAAATGCAGGGTGAAAATCAGAGATTTCTGACATCCTATATTTTCCATTTTCTTTTATGTAATAAGTAATGAAAACTACATTCATATTTTCAGTTCATAATCTGCAAATTCATTTCATTTTTCACATTCCACTGTCATTTTTCAGTTTCATTCCATCACACTTCATTGTCACTTTTACATTTTCAATCCATCTCATTCCACTTTCATTTCATTTTCGTATTCATTTCATAAGTCATATTTCACTTTCATTCCATAATTTTCACTCATTCCATTTCATATTCATGTTCCATACTTAAAAAAAAAATACATTCTGTAGCTGAGCACATTTTGCAGCTGATTCTATTTTGCAGCTAATTTGATTCTGCAACCACTTCAATAGTTCTGACATGATGATTGCAAGGGATTAAAGGATTATGTTTTGAAGACCACCATACTACAGAAGAGTACCTAAGGATCAACATCAAGCAAACAAAAAACAAAAAGGTTAAGTTATGAGGTAAAGTGTAAAAATTTATTTTTAATAGCAAGGTTAAAAACATGAAACATGTATAATATGAAAATTCATATGTTCCTTGACAACTCATCATTAAAATTGATTGAAATCCTCATCATACTATATATCAACCATATCCTTCGTATAAAGTTGCATAACGGTCCATTGTTAATACCCTTCATTGATGACTAACGGTCATGATCATTACGTGACATACTTGTCTACGTCTCTCCAATACCCTATCACCTATTTATTTCCTACAAATCTCCATAACCCTCCATCAGATACACAACTAATTCATCTCCATAAATTCCACAACTAATTCATCTCCATCAATTCTGCAACTAATTCATTTCCATAAACAGAGGGGTAATTTTGAAGGTTGAAAGTACTCTGCATAGAAGAAGGATGGGGTTGATTGTTAGAACAGAACTAGTGGGGGTAAAATACATGGAAGGATACCCACATCTCAAAGAATTTCTACAAGAAGCTGGATGGTTGAGGTTCATAGAAAAATTCAATGGTTTTCATAAGGAAATTAAAAATCCTTTGCCCGGTCTGTTGATGGAATCGAAGTAGAAATTGGGAACATTAAATTTGCAGTGACAGAGTCATTCTTGGCTAAGGCTATAGAACTTCCAAGGCATGGAGAAATATGGTTCAAGAACAAAGCATTCCATAGGGAATCATGGAAAGTGATACTTAAAAACCCAAGTATAGATGTCTCAGTTTTTAGAAAGGGAATTCCCAATACAAATCTTACAATCAAATGGAGAAATATGCTCTTGATTTTACATAAATTCATAACTTGTGAAGGAATATATGGATGCATGTCTGTTTACCATATCCGTTTATTGATGAATTTCTTAGAAAATGGTGAAATCAACCTTCCTTTCTTTCTGCTCAATAATTTAAGAAGGATGGCCTCAAATGTACAAAAGAGAATACAATTCATAGAGACCACCATGCATCATCATGGTTTGGTGAAAATATTGATTGAGTTTCACTTAAGGAGCATAGGAGACACTTGGGAGTATTTCCTTGTTAGGAATCATTTTCAAGAACTACCAGAGTCACCACCCAAGGAAGATAATGTCAGGAGAAGCAGAAGAAATAAAACTTATATAATTGTTGAAAACAGACCTGAAACTTCACTACAAAAGAATGATGAAATGCTAATTTTTCAGGAACTGCCAGAAATTAGGAAACAAATCAAGGCTAGAGGAAAGAAAAATAAAGAGAGTGATGTTACAAATGAGGGGAATGAAAGTCCTCCCAAACTAAGAAGGAGCTCTAGACTTCGAGGCACCATGAATAAGACATTATTAAGAGGAACAAAGATTATAAATATAGAAGAGGAAACCCCCGTACCATCACTTGTTAATATTTATCCTGTGCACAGTCCTCAAAACTCTCCTGTTTATCATCTTGAAGAAGGCCCCAACAGAATATCTCCTGGCATAGATCCAGTTCAACAATAGATATATGATTATGTCGAATCATTGGAGAGAAGAAGTGCCTCAATAAACCCAGAACCACTTGTCAATTCACAAGAACCTCTAATTGATGATCTTAAGCATGATATTTATGAATTAGAGATATTGAACATGCACATCAAGCAGGAGAATGAGACTTTGAAGGAAAAAAACAAACTGGACAAGGAAATTCATGATAATACCACTCTGCAGCTAGGACTATGGCATAAGAAAAATAGGAATTGAAGAAGAAGAACAAGTCATTGAACAGAGAAATCATTAACCTTAAGTTCAAACTTCTTATGAAAAGGCCCAGAATGACATTGAATTCAAAGAAAAAAACAAGAATAAGGTTAGATGTCCAAGTTGAGGTATTTGAGAAAATGCAATAGGGAAGTAGAACTCACATTTTTGTCAAATTGCATGAGGACATGCAATGATTTTGGAGTGGGGGAATGTTGAACCTTAGGATTACCCTCTCTTTGACAATTTTACTCACCTTTTTCCATCATTTTTTCCACAAGATCATAGACCCTAATCAATGAAGAATGCTAGGTTTTGTCTTAAGGATGCATTTAAATGTTTTTCATATTATATTTTCATGATTTTTCTATTTGGATAAGTTTTTGCAATTTAGCTACCTAATGCAACCTTTTCTACAGCTAACTGTGTGTTCTGTAGCCACTCTTATGGTTTAGCAAGTTCCAGGTGTCAGCTGAGGAATTGGGCCACATGGGTGTTTCTAGAATCATGCCTACATGGATCCTATCTGACTCACTTGGTCTAGATTGACATAAAAAGGAGCCTAAACTCATTTTCAAAGATACAAGTCAAAATACGTTACCTGCAGCAGTATGAATCCTAATTTTCTCTTCGTAGAAAATCATGAGTCCAAAAGTCCTATTTCAATTGAAATTCGAGTTAGACACCTGAAGCTATTTTAACTCGTAAATAGTTATGTAGTTTCCCTTTAAATATTGGTTCTACAAAACTGAGAAATAGTTCAGTACAATTCAGATTTTTAAGTGTAAACACAGGCTTTCTGTGGATACTATGTTTCCAGACTTTATTTTCATCATAATATGAAGTTGAATTTTCCAATGATTGCTTGATTACACCTTTAACAAGCTAGGAGTTCAACCACATCAGTTGCATAGGGCCCCTACTTCTGAAGGAGGTTTTTCACTTATGTTTTTAGCTAAATTTCCTTTACTCTGTTTCAACAATTTTTGTTTCTAAAAAGGCTTATGCTTCATTTCCAGTTTTCAAATAGCTTAATTATAAATCACAATTGTGCAGGCTTACTCTTCTAAGATATTTCATGGAAATAGAAACTCTGTTTTCAAAACTGAATTAAGGATTGAAGTGCTAAGAAACCACAATTATTTAGTTTTACTGTTCTTATCTTTTATTTCCATTAGAACAGAGTTTTCAATTGCTGTGTCAACAGATGTTTATAAAATCCATTTTCAATATGCTAATCCTATACTAAATGTTTAAATATCTCACACATTCAGTGGTTGAACTTACCTTTCTCATTGTCATTTGCTTTCCAATGACTAAGGCATAATTGATTTCTCCTAAAGCATCTCAAGAGGTTAAAAGCTTTACATTTGAATGTTGCAGAAAAGTCAATTGTACATTAGTTGATTTTAATTAAATCCTACATGATTTTCCTTTCAAGACCCTCACTTAATTGCAAACAATAATATTCCTAAAAATCATTCTAGAAGAGATTGATCTGATCATGTTTCAAGATGGGATGGTTGAATGATTAATGAAATGAAATTTCCGAGTTATCCATTTGCATATTTTTCTTAGTTCTCTAAGTTCAATAGGTGTAATTGGTTATCTAACACTATTTAAAGAATATCATTCTTCACCATTGAATATTGGAAGTAACTAAACATACCTTAGAAGTTTTCATTACATTCCTTTCTTTTTGTTCTAGGACCTTAGCAGGGTAAAGTACAAGCAGTTACTAAACTTCATCTCAATAAGGTCATGCCTAATAATTGAATGTTGAAGTAACCAGAGGTACAATATTGTTTCATTTTCTACTTTCATTTAAGATAAGCATTGTAATTCTCAATCTTAGTTTTAGAAATAGATCCATGGATTAGGACTAATAAACAGATTAGATATATGCTTTGTTTTCCAAATTAGGTCTTAACTAGCCCACAATTTTTGGCTTGTTTTATGAAAATTAGATTAGTTTAAGGAACACATCCTTTTCTTCCTTCTAAAATTCATTATATTCACTTAAATATTTCCATAGTTTTGGACTAATCATTCTTATACATCAAAGAACAAAACCCCCCCTAAAAACAACATAAAACAAAAAACAACAAAGTAAGGAATAGGTTTCTTAAGCACATATAGTGCACCAGACTTCATCAGTTTACAAACCTCGGATTGATAATTAATGCAAACAATTTAGGACACTAAATTGACTAAACAATTATGATGTTTTTAAATTAACGTTCACATATTAAAGTATTTTATGATTTATTTTATTTTATTTAATTTAAAATAGTGATCTAGAATGTATTAACAAATAATTATATTTTGCTAGCATTAAATTAAGTATAGCCCATTTTTTGTTGGATGAATGAAAATATATTTTGATGTTAAATTTTTTCTTTTATCATTGATATAAAGCTATTAAACATTTTCCCCTTTTCCAAGAATTTTTTTTGATCAATTTTGTCCAAAATATGATGAATATTTATTGGAATCGTAAGTTTTAGCCATGTAATCTACATAATTATAGTGTCTCAAAGGTTTTTCAAGGAACTAAATCCATTTACACATTCAAAAATGAATTTTAAATGACTAATATTAATGATCTTGCCAATAATTATGTCATTGGATTCCCATGAAAAAACAAAAATGTCTAATAACTAAACTCTACTTGATAAGATATTATTTACATTGTTTGAATATTAAAAAAGGTTCCACAAGCATTATCAAAGAATATTAAAAACTTAAAAGAAGTTTTCCAATTGAATTAAAACCCTTGAAAACATACAACTTAATAAAATAAAGCATGTTAAAAACGTTTGAGATGCCACACGATATATAAAATGGTATATAGACATCAAGAAAAATGCATGTAGTTGGTGGGGGCTCATCATGGTCATGCAGGGGAGGGCCCTAACTAGTGACTATGTGAGTCACATAAACACTAAAAAAAATGCATGTAGTTGTTGGGTGCTCATCGTGGTCATATAGGTAGGGCTCCAACCTATAACTATGTAAGGCTCATTATTTGGTTGATGTTGGCCATTATTAAAAACTTTAGGGGCTTTGGATTCCCCTATACCATAAGGGACAAAGTCAAAAATTGTTTGTCAAACATAGTTAATTAAATGGCCCAAATACGAGTGTGTTCTTGATTGTCTTGAACATGTCCAACTACTTGGTGATGAAAATGTTGGTGTTGTTGAGTTAATTATGGTTATGAAGGTCGAAATGGCTATTGGTTTATCATACATGGAGCGTCACTACACAATTCTAAAATTTATGACTCATGGTCCTCTTTTTGTGTCTCTTACATGCATTCACAATGATCTTTGGGGACATGTTAACACACTAGTGCATTGTGATACAAGGAGAAATTGTAAAATGAGTCTTAACCATTAAAATCACATATTTATGTGTTTTCCAAATAAAGAAGAGAACTTTAATCCGCACAAGCATCCACATTATATCAAATTATAGTAACTAAGGTTACTTGTCTTCTCTCAAAACAAATTTTCAACATTGACACATCCATGCCCAACATAATCTTGAGTAAGGGATAAGAGGCATAACCAAGGGAACCCATCCATGCCCATATAGATTTGACTAGTGAATGGTAATAAAAAAAGATGCATTAAGGTATCAAATCACCCACACTAAAGTCGCAATGAGGTTTTAACTCCCGAGTAAGAAAGCTACTTTATCATTTTTAGAACTCCCATGATTAAGAACCATGCAATCATTTATTTTTTGAATTTTAAGAATGGTTTCCATAGGATCTTTAACCTAAATATGTAAGTCACTTTTTTTCGATCTTTCCCAACCAAAGCTTGTTGAGTCAATTTTGTAGTATATTTTTGAAATATAGCCATTTATAGTCAATGGTTGGTAGCTTAAACATAGAAAAAGTTGTAGCATGCCCTCATTTGGATTGTTTTCACCAAGCCTTAGGGGCTTGGAGTTGTAGGAAGATTCTTCTATGGATAAAAAAATCCCGTCATTGGTCAAATTAAATAAAATTACAAACAATAGGTTATGCTACTATATCTTTCTCATAGATCTAATCATACAATTGTATCTACCTTGGGAGGATAGAAGATAAGATACCTTAAATCATCAATTTTCTAAAATATCCATTGAAATCTTCTAGATCCAAGTCCAATGAAGGTTTTCCACCTACACAAAAAAAATTAAAAAAAGGACTTTCCTCATACCTTTAGGATATCGCAAATAAAAATTACATGAAATAAAACCTAATATAACATTTCAAGTCTATTGAGATTGAAATTTTTTAATTCAAGATACAATATATTAATGAATTATAAACATTTTCGTGGAGGAAAAAGACTATACATCTACATTAAGTAAAATGAATTACAACAATAAATGATGCCTTGAGACCTTCTTGCAATACTCCTAACACCAAGACCTGGAACCGTTCTCCTTAATGAAAAAAATTCCTTGTTCAATAAGAATTATCATACACCATATCACAATAATAAGGCTATGAAAAATATCACCTAGGCTCTAGTCACACTAGTGTTGACGTCAGACACTTAGTAATCTATAGCAGGTTCAAGATCAATAGATCCTGCTCCATTTTACTAGCATAAGGATGTTTTTTCTTAGGATTACCTCTTCTCTTATCTTGGATTCCTCTTATAAAATATTTTGGGAGCTTGAAGATAGGTTTCATGGATTGTAAACTAAGAAATTACAAGCCTTGCATAAGTTCCATGCTCAATTATGATCTTTTCCAAACTCTTTATGAGTTTTTTGCTCAATTATGAGGTAATTATTATTTCATAATTATGAAATTATATTGAAATAATTATTTTATTATGAAATATTTATGACATTTTTCTCAATTGTGTAATTTCATCCTGATAACATCTAATATCATTTTTGCAAGGTTTATGGTGGGAAATACAAGTATGACACTTGGAAACCTACCTTATTCACAAGGTCCTTTAGAATTAATATCTACATCCTATATACGATAAACTTATAAACAAAGGCCAATTTGAACTTTAATTTAAGCTCCATGAAACACATCCACTCCATAAAATTACTATCAACTAAGTCCTTGGTTGATCTATGCTTGCCTTAAACAGTTTCATGGAAAAAGCAAAGTGGATTTAGCCATGGTTACTTCCTCATACAATAGATAAAGGGCCATCATAAAAAATAATCATTGAAATATGAACATGTATGAAGGGAGAGATATTTCTAAGGAAAATGGCGTGATGGCCTTTGAAGCCTTCCTAATACTAGTTGGAAAAATTGTGTTAGGATCCTTCACCTATAGGGGTAGCCATTATATTTTAAAAAGATAGAAACCAGCATAATTTCTTACCAACTGTGGTTCCTTGACATATTTGATGTCTAAGAAGCACCTTCCCAACCTCATTTTCACTAATGAATCTTACCACCCACTTGGCATAAAGATTCTTGTTTTGAGTCCTTTTTTTGATGACACCTAAGCCTCCTCGCTGTCATGGAGTTGTAGAAATATTAGTTAACTACATGAAAGCCTTTATTACTAGCACTTTTTTTCAAATGAAATTTAATAAGCATCCTTTACAAATGTTTGTAAGAAAACTTGGAAGGAACCCAATAAGAGGAGTTGTAAGCACGAACAATTGCTGGAATTGTAATACATATATTAAACCTATATGTCTAAGAGCATCATGATCAATTTACCAATTTTATTTTCCACTGTTTGTAATACCACTCCCAATAAGTCCTTAGGTTAATCCTAGAAGGAAAAGTAAATATCATGGAACCTAAACATTTGTATTGGTTGGATGTGCTTCCAATTTTGATTGCATAGTCATTCTAGGATTCATTGTTGATATTTTTGGACCAAAAAAATATTATATATATGTGTGTGTGTGTGTGTTGGGGGGGGGGGGGGTATATATTTTTCTCCAAGAAAATAATCACAAAAACTAGTAAATGATACTCTAAATATGTTAAGGCTATAATACATTATATAGTGTTTTCTTAGATTAAAATGTTGTATTTGAAGCATATTGCTCAAAATATTGAAATGAATTGAGAATATAAGTGAAATATCTACAATAATAAAAATAGAGCACACCATTAATATATATGCATATATATGTGTGTGTGTGTAAAATATGATACAACTGCTTTTATAGGGTTTTTCCTGCAACCAGTCTGCAAACTCTGCATGCCTCTGTGAATTGTGTTAGTACTCCACCAGTTCTCTGAAGGCTGAATATGAAACTGAAAAAGGTAACGATAGACCACTTTGACCTAGTAGCTAGCCCTACTAGGCTAAGAGGGGTCTTTCTATGAGATCACACTCAAGGATTGACTGTGATTTGAAGGATATTATGCTAGATATGATAGGCTCAGGTAGGTTTTGAGTTTCTTAGGGTTTGATGCTAGATCAGGGATGAAACCATGTAGCCAGGTCTAGCTATCAAAAGGGTTTACAACTACAAAGATATAAAGGAGCAATGTAGTAATGGATCTATGATGGCTTTAGGGTTTTGTAGGTATGGTGGAGGGCCTGAAAAGGTAGAGGGATTTAATGAGCATGTTTAATCATGATTCATTAAACTAGAAGCATGAAACACAAAATGACATTTCCATATAAACAAAGCTAAATCAATAGAATTATGCTTATGAACTGTAAGGAAAGCCATTGAAGATATAAGATATGGAAAGAGAAGCTATATATAATTCATCAAAGACTATAACATAGAAAATACATGATCATAAAGTCACTGCACATGAATTCCTAGATAATAGCTACAACTGCATCCTTTGATTTCTGAATATGAAAGTGAAAGTACAAGCTACAATAGTTACAATCCTATGATGTCCAACTAGTAAAATGACTCTGAAAATGATATATCTAAATGAAAACAACCTCTCCCCTCTCTCAGGGGTCGATTCCATCAGTTTTGGAGCTGATTACATGATATGCTCAACAAAAACCTAATGTCTAGGGAGGTCACCCAATTCACCTCATCATAGGAAACTAGATACATTTGACCAACAATTACATCAACAAGCATGCATCTACCCTATTTCACTATTTAACATCTCAATCACACTTCATGAAATCACAAAACAATCATCATTCATCAATTACACATGTAAAAAGTCAAGTTAGGTCAAACTGCCTGTGAAAAATGCCTATTGGAGAAAGCACAACGTGCTGAGGAAAAAGGAAATTTGAAGGCCTTCCAGGTGTCCAAATGCTGATATGAAAGTTGATGTGGATAGCCCTTGATGTTAGCTACATGATAGGATTTTAAAGAACTCAAAAAGGTGGCTCCTAGCCCTCCAAATATTAATTCTCCAAAAAGTACTCAGAAAGTGCAGCGTGGCCTCCAAAAAGTGGGTAGAAAGGTCATTTTTTACTAGTTTTTGGGCATTTTGACCCTCCAAAAGTGGCTGACATGGCTCCACTGCTAAATAGGATTGAAGTATTCATCAAGAGCAATCCACCAATGCTGAGAGTGCATCCATTGGACCTCCCTAACAAAAGTGCAACGTGGCCCATGCTGCGCTTTTGCCAGTATGACTGGTTTTCAAAATTTCTAATTTTGACCCAAAACTGAGAAAATCAAAATTTTCTCCAAAAATCCTCAAAATCATTCCATAGATGCCTGAAAAGGTGTGTTATGCTACTAAGGAAGCATCAACAAGTAGCTCCAAGTTACTCTTCTCCTTTTGACTAATTATGGTTTC
Organism: Pinus albicaulis; assembly: GCA_034641835.2. Classification (NCBI taxonomy): domain Eukaryota; kingdom Viridiplantae; phylum Streptophyta; class Pinopsida; order Pinales; family Pinaceae; genus Pinus; species Pinus albicaulis. The sequence goes on from CM076569.1 coordinate 674,778,991, forward strand.
CTTCAGTTTTTCTTGCAATTGTTTGATTTTGACTCTGTAAATTGGATTCTTGGTGTAGTAGTGGTCATCCATGCATTTTTGTAAATTTTTATCTTTTTTGACCTTATCAAGGAGCTTATCTAAGTGAATATTTACTTTCATAAACCAAAAATCCCTATTTTCATTGATTTCCATGGCTATCCTTTCTTCAAATGTCAACTCTTCATTTGGTGGATTTTCTCTCTTTCTTTCTGAAGTGATTTTGAGAGACCCATGGTCCTTGGCCTCTTCCTTGTCACCTGCTCTTCATGATTTTTTGAATCTTCATTGTCAAACACTGCTTTTCCTTTCACATCTTGCATACTAGCTTCAAAATGATTTCTCTCTAAAGACAACTGCTTTGCCTTCAACTGATTGTTCTCTTGTTCTAGGAAGGAAATTATGAAATTAGGCCTTGCCAAATTTCCCTTGAGTTATTTGATTTGAGAATATTTTTCCTTGATGATCTACTGTAGTTTTTCATGCTCTTCACTAGCCTCCAAGTCTACTATGTCAATGTCACGATGGATGATCTCCTCATCATGAAAAGATGTCTCATGTTATAAAGGTAATCTATGTTCTGTTGATGTGGGTTTGGCTCCTTCCTCAATATGAGGAGAAAAAACAAGCCTTTTGCCTCTATGGTATGTCTAAGTGACCTCAATCTTCCTCCACACTGAAACTGTAATAGGTGAGCCAATCTCCACATGTCTAGATGGTGATGATGGTGCTGATTGCACTGATGGTGAACTAGGGCTATTAGGCTGGCTACTAGAAGAAAAAAAGACATATGATTGCATGAAGGTTTCCAAAGAGATGCTCTTCTTTTTAAGCTAGTGTAAAACAATGATATTGATAAGAGCATGGTGGAAGAGGCTTCCTTCAAGACTACACTGCTGATGCTGAATTTTTTCTACCATCTTTGCCAAACGTATGTAGAGGTAATAGGGAAAATTGAGTGGATTTACCCCTGTGAAATGCATGATAAGTCTGAAATGATACCCATATAGTCTAGGAAATATTCCCTCACAAGTGAAGTACTTCATGATGATATTCATTAGTGGTGTATACTTCTCAAGGAGGTGCTCAACAAGAAAAATCTTCTTCTTGTGTTGTTGATAATGTCTTCTGAGATAGGGTTGGTAATTTTGAATGTATAGGTCTTGTTTTTTGGACCATTCATCACCATGATTTGGTATCCCTGTAGCCTCAGCTACTACATCAGTTGATATAGTGAAATTATCCCCTGAAATCATTACCTTGTCCTTTTTGGGCTGAGTGGCAAACAATTTAGTCAATGTGGCATGGTATTCGAAACTCTCAACTTGTTCACAAAAAGGAAGATATCCTACCCTTTGAAAACAATGCTTGGATAATGGTGAAGAATTCACTTCATGAGTGTTTAAGGGCTCATATCTCAATAGCTGGCCTCCCTTATTGTAAGGCTTCTTCTTTTCCATTTGATAGTTTGCAATGGGAAAACCCTAATTGAACAAAACATGGGAAGGGAGTGAAGGGATAGGATGAAGGGGTTAGGGAAGGGAGATGGGAGTAGGAAAATTTAGAGAGGTGGACATGGGTTTTAGGAAACTTTAGGAAGTGTAATGGAGTGAAATGGGTATGGGAATTGAGCTAGGGAATTTTTACACATTCCTAGCCAGGAAAACTGCCAAAATTTGCAGTATTAGGCTAGGGTTTAGGGTTTGGGGCTTAGGAATTGGAAATGAGGGGGTATGAAGGCTGTGGGAGATGGTTTAGAGTGTGAGGGATGTTAAAAATTCTATGGGAAGTGTGTCTACCTTGCAAATTTTGAAAAGATGCGCCAACCACTAAAACACAGTATAGGGGCCAATGGAGGGTTTACACTCTAAAAACATAAAATTGAGCTGCAAGGGGAGGTTACTGAGGTGTAAATTAATTTTTCCCTGATGCTAGACACCTTAATAGCCTTTAGAAACCTTCATAATTTGATTTTATGCCTTTGAGAGAGAAAACACAACGTGTAGGAGAAAGCGGAGTGTGTAGCCTAGAAAGCGCAACGTGGCTTCTTTGGCATCAAATTTTGGATTGTATTTGATTTGAATTTTCTGAAATTGCCTTGGTAGGTGAGAGAGAACTCTTCTTCAATGATGTGAATGAGATAATGAACTTGATTGGCCTTTTATAGCTTGTGATGGTCACTTTTATTCATAGTAGTGGGATGACCCACTACATGTCTTTTCAATTTTCTTTGAAAACATGTAGCTTTGAAACTTTCTTATGCAGCTTTAGGAACATTAGGAAATTATTACATATTTGAGACATAAATTACATTTGAAACCAAATTCATAGAACAACTTTACCTGTTACCACTCCTCATTTACCGGATTTATGCATGGAATGACAGATTTTGGATGAATGAAACCCTAATGACCTAATGGAGACACTGAAATGAATGAAATCATGGCGATGTTGACTAAAGTGATGATGATGAACTTTCAATGATGGTACACTCAACTAAGTGATGATAAGGATTGGCATGTAAAATTTTTGAAAGGAGTGGAAATAGCCCTAGACACACTAACGAGTGACCAAATTTTTATTTGAAGACCTAATGAAATGAAAAAAAATAGAATTTGAGAACCTAACACGACGTGGTAAGAGCATATTTGATCGTGTGTGAGAGGCTGACCAGAATGACACTAACATTGGCTCCTGCTGGGGATGAAAGCTCCTTGGAGGTGTCAAGAAAATAGTAGACCAAGTAGCCTAACCATTGGGCATGGAGTCAAAAAAAAAAAAAAAAACGAAACTAAATAATGAAAATTTACTCAAAACTGAACTGACTTGACTTTTATTGAACTTAGAAATCAACAGAAAATAAAGGGAGCTTGATGGCCTTCACTTCAGGCCCCAAGCTTCGATGATTATCTCTTTGACACTTTGGCAGAAAAAATAAACTGATATGTACAATAAGGTTAAGAAACTTCAGAAATCTGCTCATACAATTCAATGCTTGAGAATCCTACCATTGATTGGTCCTCCTATAAAATATTATCCATTAATTTCCTCCAATGGATAAGCATGTTGTCCTCTTGAAGCTGAAATTTTGTATGGTCCCTTCCATAAGTTCTCAAATTTACCATGTTTCCCTTTCTCTTTGTTTCTATCATCCCAACGTAGGACCATATCACCAATTTTGTAATCATTTTCCTTTGTCTTGCGGTCATATACCTTCTTAATTCTCTCTTGAAGCTTAGAGGTGTTTTGAAACACCTCATCCCTGGTTTGCTGGAGATGAATCATCTGATTGATCCAGCACTGTACATCATTCATTTCGCTACCTGATTCCTGTAATAGTTTCATAACTAGCACTGCAAATGATGTAGGGAAAAATGTGTCGACTCCATATACCAATTGGCAAGGAGACATACCTATTGAATTCTTTCTACTCACTCTGTCCGCCCACAAGGAATTAATAAGTTTCTTATGCCTGTTTTTCTTGTTCGCCTCCAACATCTTCTTTATAATGTTGACCAAATATTTTTTTGAAGATTCATCCAATCCATTGCCTTGTAGATAATATGCGGTCGAGTGACTCAACCATTTACTTGGACTTGAATGCAACAAGATTATCTGTAATTATTTTATGGGGACAACCAAATCAAGAAAAAATATTACTTTCCAAAAACTGAATAATGGCTAAATTGGTAGCTTGCCTCGTTGGGATTGCTTCAATCCATTTGGTCAAGTAGTCTGTAGCTGTCAAGATCCACTTATGCTGGGCGGAATAGGAAGGGTGGATTTCTCCAATGAAATAAAGGCCCCATTGTTGAAATGGTGGTTGCATGGATATGGGTTGCAAAGGCAACAGGAGCAACTTCCTCTTACCTTGAAATATCTGGCATTCATGACAACTCATCACGGTTTTACACAAATCAGCAAAGAGAGTAGGCCAATAATAACCACCCTCAACACTATTCACCGTAGTTTTCATAAACAAATGACCTACACAATATTCTTTGTGAACATCACTCATTACCTCCTTGGATTCACTTTCTACCACACAATTTAGCAAGACACCTCCCAGGCCTTCCCAATATAAAGCGTTGTCTAAAATGAAATAATTGGAAGCTTTTAACTTTAATTATCTACCATTGCTTTTAGACATATCTGGGGGAGGATTAAGATGCTGAAGAACATAAATGATGTTGAAATACCAAGGGGAGGAGAGAAAAATTTCTGATACCTGTATGAGTGTGTCATAATCTTCTTCTTCGGACAAAACTGAAATCAAATTGATATCAAGTGCATCTAAATTGGATTCAGCCATCAGCTTGGCCAATCCCCGACCTTTGATAAGATTTGTAGGCTTGATATCAAGATCATACTCTAGCATAGTTTCTATCCACTTTCCTCTTCTACCTTCCAGATCATTTTTCATCAGGACATCCTTCACTGCTGCATTAGGAACATAGGCTAGAATGTGTGAGTGAAGGATATACACTCGAAAATCCTTCAATGCCTTTACCAGGGCCAAGGCTTGATTCTCAATGATGTTATATCTAAGGGAAACATCTCTAATGGTACGACTGAAGAAAGCAATGTGTTTTGTTGTATCTCAAGAAACAATCCCTTGGCTGTGGTAAGGAATCAATGCTTAAGAAATTTTATAAATGTATGTCAAAATTACAATACCAAATGGCCTCTGTTTAACACCTTTGGAGTTTAATTACTTAATACCCTCAATAATATGATATAATGAAAGCCTTCACAATGCCATAAACTACTGATATTTGAATGAGATGAAAAGAGGAACAGTAAGGGAAACTTAGAATGATATGCTGAAAACATAGAATCTACCACTTTTAAGTTTCAGAGGAAATTCATGGATAGAGAGGAGACTCAAAATAATATGCTGTAAACACAGAATCTATTAATTTAAAGTTTCATCAGGAGTTCATGCAGAGAGGGGAAACTCAAAATAATATGCTATAAACACAGAATCTATTACTTTTAAGTTTCAGAGAGAATTTGTAAAGGGGGAAGAGATGGAGTGAAGGAGCGCACATTAAGGATTGTTTAACTCTTACTTATAGATGTAAAAAGAGACCCACAACTACATTAATTCACTACATTCAAAGAGGAATAAACACAGAGTGAAAATGGAAAGACATATCAACATCAACAGGTGTAGGAAAATTGATCTTTTTTCATTAATTTCTCAGAAAATTCAGTACCAAATTAACAGTCATCTAGAGGTCCAAAACTCAGAAACTCTTTTCTTTATTTATACCTACTTAAATACATCAAAGTAGTTCGTAACTACTAAAATTCTTGAAACTACTCAACTACCTAAACTTTTAAGATTACTTATGCAATCATACCAAGAAAACAAATTGAAACTAGAAATATCATTTGTTTTGTTGAATCTGATGTTACTGATGCGTTCCCCCGAAGTGCTAAGGTGCCCTTTTTGGTTATGATGCGGTAGCGGAATAGTTTTGTAACAACGCCTCAGTGCCCGACTTAACCCAGCTGTTGTGCTTCCCATAATGCCACTATATGTTCTTCTACCTGGTTCTGCCTATGCCTCTACGTGTGCCTGCAACGTTCCATCTTCTCTTCATCAACTACCGCAAGACTTGGACTTGAACCATATTATGCTCACCTTTGGAAAACGCATCACGTCCTCTTTCTATCCCATTCTGGCGTTTCACCGGCTTTACACTATAATCCTCCTTTCTTCCTCCGATGCGATTTAACACCAGAAATTCCTTACCTCTGGATTTGAAAACCTTTGGAGTTCACCTTTGAAACCGCATCCATCCGCCTGAAAATCGTAGATCAGGGATTTTGTTATGAGACATGGAAGGTACGTGTTAAACTGTGCGATGTACAAAGTGTGACGGGCGGAAGGTGACTTGGAAAGTAGAGGTGGGGCCAATCACAATTGCAAATCGGTAGATTTGTTATGATATATGGAATGAAAGTGTTGAAATGTGTGATGTGCGAAGTGCGATGGGTGGAAGGTGACATTCCAAGCAGAGGTGGGGCCAGTAGCAAATCGCAAATCAACAAATTTGTTATGAAAATTGGAAGGTAAGCTCTAAATCTTGCGAAGTGTGAAGTGTGGGGAGAGGGAGGTGACGTGGCATGGATGGGTCCCATGGGTATCACAAATCACAAATCGGCGGATTTAGTTTATGAGCGGTGGATGTAAACATTTAAACTTGCGAAGTGCGAAATGTGGGGAGAGGGAGGTGACGTGACACGGATGGGTCCCACGAGTATCGCAAATCGCAAATTGGCAGATTTAGTTTATGAGCGGTGGAGGTAAACATTTCAACTTGCGAAGTGTGAAATGCGGGGAGAGGGAGGTGACGTGGAAAAGAGAGGTGGGCCTGCCCGTAGCCCGTAGGTCACAACCTTTAACACACTCCTTAATGGTAACCCTTTAAAATTTCAAAGTGCAATATGCGGTCGCATCGCATCGCAATATCGCAATTTTAGCCATATTAAAAACTCATATCCTTTACTGAATGTGATATGCGATACGATCTCCGTCGTCCATCTCTTCATTCTAGTTCTGCGCTTTGATCCTGACCATCTGTTTTTCCCTTTGCACCTCCTCCAAAACTCTTAATTTTTTAAGGGAAATGCTCCATTTCTCTGCCTTCAAGAAATTAGTTCGTTTACTCCACGATGTAACCCTCCTGAGCTTGTGAATGAGCCCGACTCAACCCTTTCTGGTGTGCAAAGTTCTGAACGTGCCCATCGGTCCGGATCTTGAACTGTTCTGCACGTGAATGAGCCCAACTTGACCCACCTTCACATCTCATCACGTAATGTTAATGTACCAAAATATAAATCAAAATTCTTCTACGACACACAAATTTTACATTTTTCTATCATATATGCTTTTTTGGTGTTTTGAAAAATATTTCAAAGGTAAATGAAAATGAGCCACAACATCTGGTTCCACCTAGGGATAGTGATTTTTTCCACGGAAGTGCTAAGAACCGCAGATTAGTGCCTTATCCATTGGGCACAGAGACAAAATATTGCTTGGTGACATATGAAAAATGAGCAATTCGGTATTTACAATGGTGGAATGCTGACTTTTAATGCAGGAAATAATGCTTCAGATACTGCCCGTTCACAAGCAGCTGTACTGTCTCCCCATCTAGATCTTCCAAAATGAATGTGTTATTTGACCTTGCCTCAGAGATTTTGTATGGACCATATCAAAGAGGGTAAAATTTACCATGCTTCCCCTTTTCTTCTTGTCTGGTGTCCCATCTCAGTACCAAATCTCCTGCTTGAAAGATAACTTCTTTTGCTTTTCTGTCAAATATAGAATTCATCTTTTCCTGACAAGTAATCAAGTTATCCCTGAATTTGTTTATGTTTTCACTTGATTCAATTATTTTGTTCAACTTCTTACCATAGCATTAGGTTCTTCCTGAGCTTCTTGAAGGAAAGAAATCACTAGTTTTTCCAACTGAGTAGGAAATAGTGCTTGAGTTCCATAAAACAGTTCATAAGGAGACTTTCCAGTAGATCTCCTGGTAGTGACTCGAACTGCCCAGAGGGAAAACTTCAACTTCATATGCCAATCCTTCTGATACTCAGTGATCATCTTCTTCAAGATTCTGGCCAATGTCTTATTGGAAGACTCTTCCAATCCATTCCCTTGGGGATGATACACTGTGGAATGTGATACAATTATGTTATATGTTTGACAGAAATTAATGAAACGAGCAGAGTTGAATACCTGAGCATTATCAGTCACAATTTTGACTAGACATCTGAATCTGCTGAAAATGTTTTCCTCCAGAAACTTCATCACTACTTGGTCATTCACTTTCTTAGTGGGTATTTCTTCAACCCATTTTGTAAAATAATTAGTGGCAGTCGGAATCCACTTGAACTGTCCACTTGATGGTGGATTTATCTCTCAATTAAAATCCAATCCCCATTTCTTGAAAGATTCTTCAATAAATACTAGGATAAGAGGTAATGGGGCAAGTTTTTTATTTTCAGCAAACAACTGACACTTCTGACAACTTCTGACCAGTCTATAAACATCTGCAAACAGGGTTGGCCAATAGAAGCCTGACTTCAGAATTTTATGAGTAGTGACCTTCCAGCTATAATGTCCTCCACACAAACTTTCATGATATTGTTTGGTTACTTCAATAGATACTCCTTCGGTCAAACATAACGACAAAACACCAACAGGATCTTTCCAGTATAGCTTTATTCTACGATAAAATATGGTTGAGACTTGAGCTTGAGAGCTCTGTATTTTGTTATATTTAGTGAAGTTGGACAGGAAAAGAAACACAGGTAATGCACAGTATCTTATACCAATCATAGCAAAAACATTTGTATTGAATACCTTTTGGACTTGCTTTGACCTTCTTCATTAACATCTCCATCCACTATTGCCAACCGAATAATTACCAAGGCTTGAAAATTTGTCTCTGTCAACAACTTCGCTAACCCTTATCCCTTGACCAACTTGGTGGGTTTGATGTCCAATTCACACTCTTGGATTTTTTCTATCCACTTCCCCCTTTTTCCTTCAACATCACTTTGGACCAGCACATCTTTCACAACAGAATTAGGAACATAAGCAGTTATTTGGGACTGTAACACATAAATCCTGAAGGCTTTCAGTGCTTTTACAAAAGCATATACTTGTTTCTCCAGAAAATTGTATTGGAGCTCAACATCTCTGATAAATTTACTGAAAAATGCAACCGTCTGCTCCCTACTATCTTCATTTTTCTACAACAACACAGCAGCAATAGTAGTGGGGGATGCAAATGAGAATACCTGAAAGGCCTTTTGATAGTCTGGACTAATCCGAACTGGAGCTTCCTACAGTGCTTCCTTTATTCTAGAAAATACTTCTCTTGCTCCCTTATCCCATTTCACTTCTGCATTTTTCTTCAACATATCTGTTATAATTCTCACAATCTCAGCATAATAGGGCACAAATCTCCTTAGAAAGTTTATTTTTCCCAAGAATCTCTGGATATCTTTCTTGCTTCTAGGTAAAGGAATCGTCTGAATGGCTTCCACCCTTGCTGGGTCAATCTTTACTCCTTGTTTAGAAAACATGTAACCCAATAATTTACCTTCTTCTAAGGCAAATAACGATTTCTTTGGATTTAATGACAGACCAAAATTTCTGCACTTTTGAAAAGTTTTTTGTAAATGCTCCAAGTGTTCATCATATGACCCTGAGAAAACGGTTACATCATCCAGATATATAACTACAAACCTGTCGCCAACGAAGGCTATGTCCATGGCCCTCTGAAATGTTGCACCTGCGTTTGTCAGGCCAAATGGAATCCTTGCATACATGAAGGTGCCCCAGGTCGTCGTGAAAGAAGTCTTCTTCTGATCTTCTTTTTCTACTGCTACCTTACTATACCCAAAAAATCCGTAAACCAGAGACAACCTATAAGCTCCCGTCACCTTTTGTAAGACATAATCCATTTTCGGCAAAGGATAATTATCTTTTAGAGATGGCTTGTTCAAATTCCTGAAGTCTACACACAATCTTATCTCTCCATTCTTCTTTCTTACATGAACTAGATTAGAAACCCAGTCTGAATATCCAAGAGGGACTATAATTTTCGCCTCCAACAATTTCTTCACTTCTTTTTCGATTGGAGCTAGCAACAAGGGATTGATCTGTCTGAGCTTTTGTCTGTGTGGTTTGATTCCTTCTTTCAATGGGATCTTATGCTGAATTATTCTTTTTTCATATGTTTTCAGGTCTTCATATGACTAGGAAAATACATCCGTATATTTCTTAAAAATATAAATGTATCTTTCTTTGTAGTTTTTGGGAACACCTTTGAACAATTTCACCATTTTTGGTTCCTGTTGAGTTCCCAAATTACAATCTTCCATATCTTCTTCTTGATGTGTTTTCTTTGAATCAATAGAAAAATCATTAGAATGAAATAATATTCTGAGGGGAACCAACCCCTTAGGGAGCACATTATCTTTCAATTGGATAATATTCTTTTCACCTATTGACTTCTTAAGGTTTCTTATTTCTGATTTCTGCTATGTTTGTTCTTCCTCTTGGTCTATATCAGCATCTTCAAAGTTTCCAATCATTGCCAGGAACTGATTTATCTATTCATAATCTTCAAACACTTGCCAATGTTTCACATTGTTAGGGATAGAAGGCCTATGCCTAATTTCAATTTCATATCTTAGCCTTGGATTTATTGAAGTTTTGAAGGTGCTGGCTACAACTGCTAAAGAATCGGCCAATCTATTCTGCTCCCTCGGAATAAAATGAAGATTGAAGGCTTCAGAATATTTTTCTATCAGATCCCAAACTTCATTCTTATATGATCTTAATCTCGGATTCTTGGTTTGACAATGATTTTTAATCTGCCTTATTATTAATTCAGAGTCACCAAAAATTGAAATAAATTGAACTCCCATCTGTTTAGCAACTTGAAGGCTTGAGATTAAGGCCTCATACTCAGCCACATTGTTTATTGAATCAAATTCTAGTTTAAAAGAGAAAGGCATGAGGTTACCTTCTGATGATATCAGCAAGAATTCAACACCTGCGCCTTCCTTGGAGTAGGCACCATCAAAGTAGCACTTCCAAATCTTCCTTGAGTGCAGGTCATTATTTACAACTGTTGAAGAGAGCTTCTCCCCTGTCTCTTCAGCAAATTCTGCATCTTCATGCAGCATGAAACAAAAAATGTCTTCTGTTTCTTGATTATAAATGGGGGAATTTCCTTCATCTTTCTTGGAGGTGGTCTTAAAAAACCTTGTTTCCCTGTGCAATCTCCTTTCTTCCCCATTAAAAACCGGAATGATAGCATGAATGAAATCTAATTTTAGAACACCTCCCAACTTTTCTCCCCAATATCTTTACACTATCATTCCAAACCTGGCTGGGATGTCAGCAACCACTACATCCATGAATATACTCTTTGCTGGGATTTGTGCCAACGAAATTGCTACATCTTTAATTAACCCAACACATTTCACCCTTTTGGAATCAAATGAATACATATCCCTATAAGGTTTGGTAATCTGCAAGTTAAGTTCCTTCATAACAGAGAATGGCATGAGATTATGGGATGCTCCTGAGTCCAACATGCAATTATGTAGAGTAAAATCATGAAGCAAAAGAGAAATATAGAAGGGTGGAACAGAAGAATCTACTTCTTCTACATGAGGACCAAAGGTGACCACTGGATTTTCTTCTTGTAAGTTCACTGTGTCACTTATATCTTCCACCTATGTGAGATTAACAAATTTTGAAATTTATTTCTTGTAAGCTGGCATTTTAGCTAATTCTAGAAGAGGTACCTGAATTTTAACCTTCTCCAACTCTTTTTCCAAAATGAAAGCATGAGTTTTCTTAACATTATTTTCAGGTTCTTCTTCACTCTTTCTATAATTTGGCGCTTGTTCGGGGATAGGAACAACTCTCTCCAAAATATTAGTGTCAACTGATTTGTTCTAGGAAGATCCACCTTGTTGCACTTTTGTTCTATTAAGTGAATTTACAGGTTGTTTCCCATTACTGACCTATTTCGCAGGGTCCTTTTGTTGTGGAGTCACCATTGGAAGAGGAATGGAACCTTGTTGTTCACCTTCATTATCCTACACTCTAGATCTCTTTCTAGACCTTAAATCATAATTTTTATGTAACTCAGCTTGCATGAAATATGTGAATTTCCTACAGTATTCATCCATTTCATCTTGATCAAAAGATACTTCAGCTTCAGCATATTCTCCCTCACATTAAGGTTTGTTTAACTCTTAATTATATATGTAAAAAGATATTCGCAACTACATTAATTCACTACACTCAAAGAGGAATAAACACAGAGCGAAACTGGAAAGACATATTAACATCAACATGTGTAGGAAACTTGATCTTCTTTCATTAATTTCTTAGAAAATTCAGTACCAAATTAACAGTCATCCAGAGGTCCAAAACTCGGAACCTCTTTTCTTTATTTCTACCTACTTAAATACATCAAAGTAGTTCGTAACTGCTGAAATTCTTGAAACTACTCGACTACCTAAACTGTTAAGATTACTTATGCAATCATACCAAGAAAACAAATTGAAACTAGAAATATCGTTCATTTTGGCTGAATCCGATGTTGCTGATGCGTCCCCCCGAAGTACTGAGGTGTTATTTTTGGTTATGATGCGGTAGCTGCACAATTCTTAAAAACGCCTCAGTGCCCTACTTGACCCAACTGTCGTGCTTCCCACAATGCCACTATATGTTCTTCTTCCCAATTCTGCCTATGCCTCTGCGTGTGCTTGCAGTGTTCTGTCTTCTCTTCATCAACCGCCGCAAGACTTAGACTTGAACCATATTCTGCTCACCTTTGGAGAACGCATCGCACCCGCTTTCTATCGCATTTTTGTGTTTCACCAGCTTTACGTTATAATCCTCATTTCTTTCTTCGATGCGATTTAACACCAGAAATGCCTTACCTCCGGATTTGAAAACCTTTGGAGTTCACCTTTGAAACTGCATCACATCTGCCTGCAAATCACAGATTAGGGATTTTGTTATGAGACATGGAAGGTAAGTGTTAAACTGTGTGATGTGAGAAGTGCGATGAGCGGAAGGTGACGTGGCAAGCAGAGGTGGGGCCAATCGCAATTGAAAATCGACAGATTTGTTATGAGACATGGAAGGTAAGTGTTAAAATGTGCGATTTACGAAGTGCGACGGGAGGAAGGTGACATGGCAAGCAGAGGTGGGGCCAATCACAAACCACAAATCGACGGATTTGTTATGAGAAATAGAAGGTAAGCTATAAAACTTGTGAAGTGCAAAGTGTGGGGAGAGGGAGGTAACGTGGCATGGATGGGTCAGACGGGTATCGCAAATTACAAATCAGCGGATTTAGTTTATGAGTGGTGGAGGTAAAAATTTAAACTTGCGAAGTGCGAAATGTGGGGAGAGGGAGGTGACGTGGCACAAATGAGTCCCACGGGTATCGCAAATTGCAAATCGGCAGATTTAGTTTATGAGCAGTGGATGTAAACATTTAAACCTGTGAAGTGTGAAATGCGGGGAGAGGGACTTGACATGGAAAAGAGAGGTGGGCCCATTCGCAGCCTGCAGGTCGCAACCTTTAACACACTCCTTAGAGCTAACCCTTTAAACTTGTGAAGTTCGATATGTGGTCGCATCACATCGAAATATCGCAAGTTTAACAATATTACAAACTCATATCCTTTACCGAATGGGATATGCGATACTATATCTGTCGTCCATCTCTTTGTTCCAGTTCTACACTTTGATCTTGACCATCTATTTTTCCCTTTGCGCCTCCTCCAAAACTCTTAAGTTTTTAACGGAAATGCGTCATTTCACTGCCTTCGGGAAATTAGTTTGTTTGCTCCACGATGTAACCCTCCCGAGCTTATCCAGTCTTCTGCCACGCTAGTCCCTCCTGAGCTTGCGAATGATCCAGACTCGACCCTGTCCGGTATGCAATGTTTTGAATGTGCTCATCGGTCCAGCTCTTGAACTGTTTTGCACGTGAATGAGCATGAATCGACCCACCTTTACATCTCATCACGTAATGTTAATGTACTAACATGTAAATCAAAATTCTTCTATGACACACAAATTTTACATTTCTATTATATATGTTTTTTTGATGTTTTAAAAAATATTTCAAAGGTAAATGAAAATGAGCCACAACAGGGTGCTCGGTCTTATCCTTATTTTGCATCAAAACATCACCCAAAGTATGTTCATAGGTAAATGAAAAGATGATGAAATCAATGGTATGGTCTGGGCTGATCAAAATAGGAGATGTTGTCAAGGTAAACTTAACTGAATTAAATGACTTTTTAGTATCCTCTGACCACCTTACCTTGCTGTCCTTTTTGAACATATTGGTCATCTCTTGAAGATGCTCGACGAGGTTTGGGATAAATCTTCTCAAGAAATTCATCTTACCATTAAAATATTGGATATCCTTCTTGCTGCGTGGAAAATCTGTTTGTTGAATGGCTTCGATCCAGGAGGGATGAATACATATACCATCTTTGAAGATGATATGGCCAAGAATTTTTCCCTCCTCCATGGCAAAAAGACTCTTTTTGGGATTGAGTGAAATCCCAAACTTTCTACACTTCTGAAATACAACTCTCAAATGATATAAATGCTCATCATTAGAATGGGAGAAAACAGTCAAATCATCATGGTACACTACTATAAAAACATCCTTTTCATTTGTGAAAGCAATGTTCATCATCCGGTTAAAAGTGGCTCCTGCATTCTTGAGCCCAAATGGGATTTTGGCATACTTGAATGTGCCCCAAGGTGTAGTGAACGCAGTTTTGTCTTGGTCATCCTTATGCACCAATATTTGATTATATCATAAATATCCATCAAGAAGCAACATTCGAGATGACCCAACCACTCTTTGCAAGGTATGGTCCATTTTAGGAAGGGGATAGTTATCGTTTAAGGACACCTTATTCAGGTTTCTAAAATCAATACAAAAACGAATCTCTCCCATTTTATTTCTCACTGGAACAAGATTTGACATCCATTCTGAAAATCTAATGGGAACAAAGATACCATATTTAAAGATTCTTTTTACCTCTTTCTCTATTGACGGTAACAATCTTGGATTAATTCTTCTCAATTTTTATCGGAAGGGATTTTGATCAGGCTTGACTAGAATTGTATGCTGGATGATATTTATATGTCATATAACTTTAGATATGCATAGTCCCAAGAAAATACATCAGAAAATTAAGATAAAAAGGTTATGTATTTTCCTTTCATATCTAGAGATAAGGACTTGGAAAACTTGACCATTTTGGGATTGCCTGTTATTCTAATATTCACATCTTCGACACCCTTCTCGGTAGGAACCATGGTTGGATTTTTGGCAACATCATCTTGATCAAACAACTCTTCCATAGGTACAAGACCCCTTGGAATGTTAATATATTTATCTTGTAACACATCAACTTGAGTAGCCTCGATCACTTGATCATCTTTATCATATACTTCATCAATATAATAATTTTCAAACTCACCTTCCATCTGCAGAAAATTATTCACCCGTTTTTTATCCCAGAACACTTTCCAATACCTCAAGTTGTCAGGGACTACTGATCAATGTTTGACATGAATTTCAAACTTCTTATTAGAAAATATTGGAATCTTAAAATTACTTGCCATTGTGGCAAGTGAATCTGCCATAAGATTCTGACTTCTTGGAATGACCGACAATGTATGTTCAGAAACATTTTGAGAATTTCAAGTACACAATTTGATATACTCTCATCCTTGGATGCTTTGCTTGGTATTCCCCTTTTACCTGCTTGATTACAAGCTCAGAGTCACCATAAACAAAGATTCTCTTTGCGCCTAACTTTTTTTCATAATTTTGAGACTGGTGGTCAATGCTTCGTACTTAGCTTCATTATTGGAGAAATTGAAAGCTAACTTATAAGAACACAATATCACATTTTTTGGAATTTTACCTGATTGATGAATTGAACTACGGATCCAAATTCTGATGCCTATCCCATATTCTCCTAAGGCATCATCAAAATCCATGGTCCAAATACCATTCTCATCATTAGGAAGTTGGAATTTTGTAGTCTGATTTGTTTCTTCCTTTTGGGTCACTCTTTCAACCTGTTCAATTCCTTTTTCTGAATTTTTTGATATCTTCTCTAAAGTACTAGGATGATTTCCTTTTCCTTCCTCCAAAACTGCTCGGACACTATTTGAAAATCTGAAATTTCTTCAAATTCTATAATCTAGCTATATAAATCATCAAAACCACTATCATTAAAAAAATAAATGACTCAAGATCAGTATGAACAGAATTGATAGGGTGATTATTTGGTTTCTCTTTACTGGTGATCATATACTTCATTTTTGTCTCCTAGTACAACATCCTTAGTTTCCCAAAAACCAGGATAGTGGCATAAGGGAAATCCAATTGCAGAGTACCTCTTAACTTTTCTCCCCATGACCTTGACAACAACATGCCATATTGTGAAGGTATATCAGCCACTACCACATCCATTAAGACATTTTTAGTAGGAATTTGCTCAAGTGAAACCACCAAGTCCTTTATAAGACTGAGACACCTTACTCTACCAGAATCAAAAGTGTAAAGATCATGGTAAGGTCGGGTTATGTCCAAGCCAAAATTTTCCATTATGGCCTTTGGCATCATTAAGAGAAGCTCCAAAATCAAGCATGGAATTATTGAGGATACATTGATGAACCCTTAAACTGAGATAAAATGGGGGAACTTCACTATCTTCTAGTTGACCATCTATGGTTGGACCAAAAAGGAGCTCAGGTTGATCATATTCAACATTAACCATGTCTGAAATAGGGTCTAATTTCAACATATTAGAAACATGAGATTTGTACTGGTTATTGTTCACAAGCTCGATCAAGGGGATAGAGACTTTCAACTTAGAGATTTCATTTTCTAAGCTAAAATTTTAGGATTGTCTATCTACCTCTTTTACAACGGCGTCCCTCTTGTAGGACTAGCAATTTGTTGCAGATTCCTTCCTTTGATATTCTTTCTCTTTGTTTGGTGTACTTGTATATTCCTGGTTTTTCTTGCTATGATTTTTAGCAGCATGCTACTTTCCCTTGTTTTGACTAGCTTGGGGATTTTTCTTGGGCTGAGTATCTTTTTGTTGAGTTGTCCTCTTCTGAATAGGAGTGATAGGAACATCTCGGTTTCTCAAAGAATATTGTCTCTGCTATGAAATAAGAGCATTGAGATACCCCTATTTATAGTAATCATATTGGACCTCCAACTCATCATCATTTGCAAGCTTATAGTCCTCATCTTTCAGTAAATCTATTTTTTCAACGTATTCTTCATCCTCTCTAAGGAATATAGGTTGTCCATATTTTGTGAAGAAATGGTTCTCTTCTATAATCTCATCTTCCTCTTCAATCCCTTGAGCATAATTTTGCTACAAAGGAGTGAGGATTTTCGGTTGGGCTAGCTGCTTTGGAGCTCTTTGTTCCCCTTTTTAATCCTAAATTGAGGCTGTTGTTGCCGACCTCAGAAATTAGGATTCCGAACCTCAGTTTCTAGTTGTCTTTAAGTGATAGACATTCTATCCACCATTCTCTCCACAGTCCAGATCAGGGTATCCAATTTGGCATCAGAGGATGTGGATGGTTCTTCCTTAATTGTCACCTTTCTTTCACCTTTGGTCTTTGAATTTTTAATCATCAAATTTGCTTCAACAATAACCAAGTTTTTCTGTGTCTCCTCAAATGTTACAGGGATTCTTTCTCAGAGTTGATATACCAAATCAGGATCAAAAGCATCTGGATAGTGCAAGAGAGCTAAACCTGGAGGAGGCTTGATATCATTGGGGATTGAGTTATATACCCGGTTAAAGTGAGCAGTAAAATCCTGAACATAATCATTAGGATTTCTTTTTAAATTTTCATATTTAGAAAGAAACTGGAGTGGATTATTTTTCACTTCCCATCTAGCTATAAATGCATCAGTTAATTGCTCCGATTTTTCTATGGAATGGGCAGTCAAAGAAAAAAACCATGTTTTTACATTCCTGGAGAAGCTTTGGTAAAATATCCTCATTTTTTCATCATCGGCATCAATCTCTTCTAAATCAATGAAATCAGTGACCTTCACTAGGTGTTGTCGGGCACTAATCTTTAAGTTTTCATCAAAGAGAGGAAGCCTTTAACCATAGCCTTGTGGTAAGGGTGCAAGTTGACTAGGTAAAACTAGAGGTGCAAATCTCGCCATGAACCCTGGTAAAATGTGGTGCAGGAGTAACAATGGGAGGGGTAGAATGAGAAGGTCTATGAGGAGGAAATGATGTAGAAGGGATGGAAGAAGTGGCAGAAATTGATTGAGATGGTGTTGAAATGAACAAAGATTCTTTTTGATATTAGATGATAGCTTTCTCGGATGTATATTAGAGCTCGTTGGCTAATTTTTCAAGTCTATCAAACTGACTCCAAACTTTCCTATCAAAATATGACTCAGATTGGGATTCTATAGAAAAAGTACTATATTCAAGCTTTAGAGAATCAAATACTATTTCAGATAATGATGTAACTTCATACAACCTCAAGGGATCAAACACTATTTCAGAAGAGGAAGTTTCTGACTTTGATCTAAACAGAGATAATTCAAATTTCAGATAAAATGGAATATCTTCAAGTGATAATATTTTTGCAGGAAATGATGTAGACCTTACCAATGAAGATGGATCTAACTGAATCTCTGAATGTTGAGATCTATTTTTTTTGATGAGTTTCTCTAGATCTTCAATAGGAGAAGCTGGATTTGGACAGGATTCGATCTTGTATATCTTTTCAGAGCTAGTGTATTCTTGCTTTATGCACCTCAGCTCTCTAAAACTTGAATCAACCTTAAAAAAACCTAGGGCCTATCACCCATAGGCATAGAATTCGATAAAAAGTAATAGTGCACCTAGGGAAGATCTGTCACTTCGTTCCCCAACAATGGTGCCAGAATTTTAGTACTCCACCAGTTCTTTGAAGGGTGAAAAGGAGACTGACAAAGGTAACCACAGAACACTTTGACTTAGTAGCTAGCCCTACCAGGCTGAGAGGGCTCTATATATGAGATCATAGTCAAGGATTAACTATGATATGAAGGATATTAGGCTAGATATGATAGGATCAGGTAGGTTTTGAGTGTTTTAGGGTTTGATGCTGGATCAAGGATTGAACCAAGTAGTTAGGTCTAGGTATCAAAAGGGTTTACAATTGCAAAGACATAAAGGAGAAAGGTAGTAGTGGATCTATGATGGCTTTAGGGGTTTTTAGGTATGATGGAGGGTATAAAAAAGTAGAGGGATTTAATGATCATTTTTAATCGTGAATTTATTAAACTAGAAGCATGAAACAAAAAATGACATTTCCATATAAAAAGAGCTAAATCAATAGAATTCTGCCTATGAACTGTAAGGAAAGCTGCTGAAGATACAATATATGGAAAGAGAAGATATATATCATTGATCATAGACTATAACATATAAAACACATGATCATAAACTCATTGCACATGAATTCCTAGATAATAGTTGCAACTGCATCCTTTGATTACTTAATATGAAAGTGAAATTACAAGCTACAATAGTTAAAATCCTCTGAAGTCCAACCATCAAATGACTTTGAATATGATAGATATAGACCAAAACAACCTCTCCCCTCTCTCAGGTGTCAAATACCTTAGTTGTGGAGCTGATTACATGATATTCTCAACAAAACCCTAATGTATAGGGAGGTCAACCAATTCACCTCACCATAGGAAACTAGATACATTTGACCAAAAATAACATCAACAAGTATGTATCTACCCTATTTCACTATTTACCAGCTCAATTACACTTCATGACATCACAGAATCATCATCATTCATCAATTACACATGTCAAAAGTCAAACTAGGTCAAACTTCCTGTGAAAAATTCATGCTGGAGAAAGCACAACGAATTATGGAGAGAGCACAACGTGCTAGGGAAAAAGGAAATTTGAAGGCCTTCCATGTGTCCAAATGATGATTTGAAAGTTGCTATGGATAACCATGGATGTATAATACATGATAGGATGTTCAGGCACTCAAAAAGGTGGTTCCCAACCCTCCAAATATTCATTCTCCCAAGAGTACCCAGGAAGCGCAGTGTGGCCTCTAAAAAGTGGGCAGAAAGGTCAGGTTTTACTAGTTTGGGGGCATTTTGACCCTCCAAAATTGGCTGACATGGCTCCACCAATGACTAGGATTGAAGTACTCATTAAAAGGAATCCACCAATGTTGAGAGTGCATCCATTGGACCTCCCCCAAAAAAGCACAGTGTGGCCCGCACCGCTCTTTTGCCAGTGTGATTGGTTTTCAAAATTTTCAATTTTGACCAAAAACTGACAAAAATAAAAATTTGCTCCAAAACTCCTCGAAATTGGTCTAGAGATTCTTGACAAGGCGTATTATGCTATTAAGGAAGCATCAACAAGTAGCTCCAAGTTACCCTTCTCCTTTTGACTAATTAGTGTTTCCTTTAGTTTTGCTTGCAATTATTTGACTTTGACTTTTTTAATTTGATTCGTGGTGTATTAGTGGTCAACCATGTGTTTTTGTAATTTTTAATCTCTTTTTTCCTTGTCAATGATCTTCTCTAAGTGAATATTGAATTTCTCAAGCCAAAACAACCTATTTTCATTGATTTCCATGGCTATCCTTTCTTCAAATGTCAACTCTTCATATGGTGGATTTTTCTCTCTTTCTTTCTGAAGTGATTTTTGGAGACC
Source organism: Pinus albicaulis (assembly GCA_034641835.2). Lineage (NCBI taxonomy): Eukaryota > Viridiplantae > Streptophyta > Pinopsida > Pinales > Pinaceae > Pinus > Pinus albicaulis. The sequence continues at coordinate 674,799,352 of CM076569.1, forward strand.
CATGGTCCTTGGCCTATTCCTTGTCACCTGCTCTTCATGCTTTTCTGAATCTTCACTGTCAACCACTTCTTTTCCTTTCACATCTTGCATCCTAGCTTCAAACTGATTTTTCTCTAAAGAAAATTGCTTTGCCTTCAACTGATTGTTCACTAGTTCTAGGAAGGAAATTATGAAATTATCCCTTTCCAAATTGTCCTTGAGTTCTTTGATCTAAGCATATTTCTCCATGATGATATGTTGTAGGTTTTCATGCTCTTCACTAGCCTCCAAGTCTACTATGTCAATGTCATGATGGATGATCTCCTCATCATGCAAAGATGTCTCATGCTGTAAAGGTAATCCCTGTTATGTTGACGTGGGCTTGGCCTCTTCCTCAATATGAGGAGAAAACACAAGCCTTCTGCCTATCTGGTATGTCTGAGTGACCTCAATCTTCCTCCTCACCGAAACTGTGCTAGGTGAGACAATCTCCACATGTCTAGATGGTGTTGATGGTATTGATGGTGAAGTAGGGATAGTAGGCTGGCTACTAGAAGGAAAAAATACATCTTCCTGCATGAAGGTTTCCCAAGAGATGCTATTATTTTCAAGTTGGTGTAAAATAATGATCTTGACAAGAGCATGGTGGAAGAGGCTGCCTTCAAGACTACTTTGCTGACGCTGAAGTTTTTCTGCCATCTTTGCCAAACTTATGTAGAGGTTGTTGTCACAAAATCTGACCCTGATAGGCTGCTGATCAAGTAGACTTTGAGTAACTCTTTCAAACCAAAATTTTGGCTGAGGCTTAGCCTCCTCAACTTGAGAGGGCTCTCTTAATAGGTTTAAGATTTTTAATTAATGATTAGAAGGCTAACTCTAGAAATAAAAATGGACAAATATGTATAACTGGTTGAATTACATATTAGAAAATATCTATTGGGTCCTGAAGTCAAAGTAGTCTTCGACAAAACATCATAATCAGCTAAACATGGAAGTCAAGGCACTTGGAGTTTATGTTTATAAGTGAAACAGTAACATAGTGAATAAACACAGTCTACAAGCATGTGAAGGAAGTTAGAGCATTATCCAATGAATTATAAGTAACACATGCTCATACCACTGCAAATAGGTAATTGAAAAGGCCATAGAAATATCAAACACATAAACCCCTTGTCAATCTTGAGTAGTAAAACCAGTCTCTGTATTAAGTTGAAAAACACACAGTCTTCTACAATAATACATCTTCTTTTGCTAATAAAAATTCCAACCCTGATGAATTCGACCTAATGCTTCATATAGAGCCTTTAAAATCTTTTATTCCATGATCCATCATTAGGATATTTCGAATTTCTAAAATTGACACCTATCTACTCATAAAACAAGCTCTTAATTGCAAACTGACAACTAACTGTCTTCTAGGAGTTCTAATACAAATAGGAGTGAAACTCCTAAAAATGTCTCAAACAACCTTATCTAAAACTTAAATACTTTCTTTGACAGCTTATAATCGATGCTTTCAACTTTTATGATGCTTCCAGCCTTGTGGTAAACCCTGTTGATTCATGACCCAACTGTCCTAATAACCAGGAGACAAAGTTTCCTGATTTTTAGCCCTTAACCTCCATGTTTTATCTTTGAACAACTTTGCTAGCATTGATGACCATTTTGTATATGTGACATGTGCTAAAATTCCATTAACACTTCAACCTTCCACCTGTGCAAAAAGGAATCCTTGAAAAAATGAAAAAGGAGATGAGACATGACTGCGCTACGAAAATAGCCTGTTTTCGTAGCGCAGTTTTTATACCACTGTAAAAACACTTCCTTTGACCATTCTTTCTTTTTCTTTTCAATTTGAAACTTCATTTGTGATCTTTATCTTTCCACCAACAATACCAAATTTAAAAACCAACAGTCCTTACCTCCCAAATTCATGCATAAAATGCCAAAAATTCACCTTCAGCAGTTTCATAGCGCACTACGAAACTGCTATGTATGCTCCCTTTAACACAGTTTTTCCAAAAATTTACAGTTTTGAGGATATTTAAAAATTTTCAAGGATTTATATCAACATCAAATAGATTTAAAAGATGTTTTCCTTCAAAAAATAATCTTTTTCTTCATGACAAAACTGTTTCAAGGATTTATCATTTATTGCCCTGTTTCATTGTTGCTGTAGCTTCTCTTCAGATTTTGTCAATTCTATTTCTAGGTCTTCAATATGCCTCCTTAGTTTCCTGTTGGTAGCCCTTAACTGAACATTTATCATTCTCACATATCCAGCCAAGAACAGTCCAAGTAAAGTACTAAGCTTCACTGCTTATTGTTTCTGGTTTGGAAACCTTTTCAAGTTCCCATAGAGCCTTTATCCTCTTGAAATTTGTCTTTTTAGCAGCATGCCTTCTTGCTCTCTTCCTTAGTCTAGAAATTTCATAATTAGCTGATTTCAACCTTTGTTCCATTTCTTCATAGCTGGTTTTTTCTATCTAAGTGGAAAATACTTTGTTTTTGTCACCTTCAGGTATTGGTGATGAAAGATCTACAAACTCTTCCTGAATAGTGGAAGCTTCCTCTGTTTCTCCTAACTCAATATTTAACTCTTGCATCTTTTTAGATTGCTTGGTTAAGGGCTTTCTGGGCTTGAAAACAAATGCTGCAACCTCATCCTCGAATTCCAGTTTCTTAGAAGATTTCATCTTCTTAGGTTTTCCTTCATCAAATTTTATGAAATCTGCCTGTACCAAAGGGGATTCTTCAATATCAATGGCTTGTAAAATATCATTTAAGTTACCCTTTAAGCCTAGACTCTCTCCTAAAATCACTGCTTTACCCTTTTCTTTTGCAATTTGACTTCTAGTCAATCTCCTTTGAACTGGTTTATTAGCTGACTGTTCTTGTGTCATTTCTCTAACCTCAGCTATCTTTTCTTTTGTATGTTGAGGAGTCTCAAGAATAACCACTGATGCTTTACTCACTTTCTCTTTCACTTTCTTTCTAGGTTTCAGCTTGACAAATATTTTTGACCTGGTCATTACAGGTTTACTGGTTTCTGCTGGTGGGGTTTCTTTAGGCTTAGGGATAATGCTTGTATCTTGGTTTTCCACTCCAAAACCATATAACAACAAAAATTAAGACCATTCTCTATTGATCCTTTGAAGTTCATGTAAAAACTATCTGTTTAATTAGACCATGATGAAAGAGGGAAGTTTCACATCCTTGATTTTTCATTTGCACTTTATCTACCATCTTAGCTATACTTCGATACAGGAAGAAAGGAAAATCTAAAGAAATCATGCCAGTAAAATGAAACAGGAGTTTAAAATGATATGAATATACTTTATGATATCTTCCCTCACAGGTAAAATACCTTTGAATATTGAAGAGAAAGTTGGCATAGATGTCTTTGATGTAGCTCCTTGGAGCTTGGTTAAGTCTGTTTCTGCAAACTTTGTCTTCAAAAACACTTTACATGGTTCCATATCAAATTTGAATTTTTTGAACCATCTATCTTGCCCCCTAGGAATATTTGTCACCAAAGCTATGATCTCAGGGGTTACTGACAAGTTTAAGATTCCAATTTTTGTATTTGAGCCAGTGAAATGTAGAGAAAACTCCTTTGACACTTGACTGTGTCCTCCCTGCAATTTTTCACAAAATCTCCAACACCCTGTTTTCTTGAAAGCCTCCATCACTGATTTATCTTTGGCTAGGGCCTCTGTGCTTTCAGGCTCTGTTCTTAAACAACGGCCAGACCTGTGGTTTTTCTTTTCTTCTGTCATCTTTGCCTTTGAATTCCTATAACAAATCAACCACGCTTTCTTATGGTAGTCAGCCTCACTTGTTAATGGTGATCAGCCTCGCTTGAAAAATAGATGAGAGAAGCCTTGGTAAGAAATTGCCATAAGCTTAGCATTCAAAAACGATATGTTTGAGTGTTTGCATGCAATCTGCAATAAGAAACTAACCGGTCCTTTTGAATATTAAATTACCTATCATGATGACCCCTATATTCGAAATGATGGATTTGAATGGTTGCATGCCTTAGAAATGACTCCTAGCTGACACCTAATAATGAAAAAATAACAGAATTTGAATGAAATAATGATTTGACAAGACTGCCTACGAATCCGCGTTTTCGTAGCGGTTAGTTCAATTTTAGGGGTTTGCGCTACGAAAATAGCAGTGTTTTCGTAGTGCAAACAAGTTTTTTACACTGTCTGCGCTACGAAAACGTGGTTTCATGGCTAATTCCAAAACTTTTTTCAAATGGTTTAAAATATGATTTCTAAAGAGGATGTGAGACCTTTAAGACGTGGAATAAGGTTGTTTAACTTTATTTGGATGTGAAAATAAGACTTTTGATACTCTTACCCTATCACCTACCCATTAAAGCATGAAATAACCCAAAACCTATCTAAGACCATGACTAAGAACAATGTAATCTGTCCAAGTTTAGAACTTTTTTTTTTTTTTTATGGTGATATACGAGGTAATAGGGCAAATTGAGTGGATTTACCCCTGTGAAATGCATTATAATTTTGACATGATACCCATATATTATAGAAAATAATCCCTCACAAGTGAAGTACTTCATGATGATCTTCATTAGTGGTGTATACTTCTCAAGGAGGTGTCCAACATGAAAAATATTCTTCATGTGTTGTTTATAATGTATTCTGAGATAGGGCTGGTAATTTTGAATGTCTAGTTCTTGGTTTTTGAACAATTTCTTACCATGATTGAGTATCCCTGTAGCCTTAGCCACTACATCAATTGATATATTGAAATTAATCCATGAAATCATTACCTTGTCCTTTTTGAGCTAAGTGGAAAACAATTTAGTCAATGTGGCATGGTATTTGACTCTCTCAACTTGTTTAAAAAAGGAAGACATCATACCCTTTGAAAAAAATACTTGGATACTGTTGAAGACATAAATTCATGAGTGTTTAAGGTCTCATATCTCAACAACTTGCCTCCCTTATTGTAAGGCTTCTTCTCCTCCATTTGATAGTTTGCAAGGGGAAAACCCTAAATGAACAAAACAGGGGAAGGGAGTGAAGGGATAGGATGAAGGGGTTAGGGAAGGGAGATGGGAGTAGGAAAATTTAGGGAGGTGGAAATGGGTTTTAGGAAACTTTAGGAAGTGGAGTGGAGTGAAATAGGTATGGGAATTGAGCTAGGGAATTTTTACATGGTCCTAGCTAGGAAAACTGCCAACATTTGCAGTATTAGGCTAGGGTTTAGGGTTTTGGGCTTAGGAATTGGGAATGAGGGGGTGGGAAGGCTATGGGAGATTTTAGAGTGTGAGGGAGGTTAACAAGTCTATGGGAAGTGTTTTTACCTTGCAAATTTTGGAAATATGGGCCAACCACTAAAATGCAGCGTAGGGGCCAATGGAGGGTTTACACTCTAAAACCATAAAATTGAGTTGCAAGGGGAGATTACTAAGGTGTAACTTACTTGTACACTAAATCTAGACACCCTTATAGCCTTCATAAACCTTCAGAAGTTGATTTGATTCCTTGGGGAGAGAAAACACAATGTGTAGAAGAAAGCGCAGCGTGTAGCCTAGAAAGCATAGCGTGATTGCTTTGGCATCAAATTTTGGACCGTCTTTGACTTAAATTTGCTGAAATTGCCTTGGTAGGTGAGTGAGAAATCTTCTTCAATGAGGTGAATGAGATAATGAACTTGAATTAGTATTTTATAGCTTGTGATGATCACTTTTCTTCATAGTAGTGGGATGGGCCACTACATGTCTTTTCATTTTGCCTTGAAAACTTGTAGCTTTGAAAATTTATTATGCAGCTTGAGGAACATTAGGAAATTATTACATATTTGAAACATAAATTACATTTGAAACCAAATTCATAGAGCAAATTTACCTATTACCACTCCTCATTTGCCGGATTTGTGCATGGAATGATAGATTTTGGATGACTGAAACCCTAATGACCTAATGGAGACACTGAAATGAATGAAATCATGATGATGATTACCTTTCAATGATGGTACACTCAACTGAGTGATGAAAAGGACCAACATGTAAAATTTCTAAAATGAGTGGAAATAACCCTAGAAACTCTAGCCAGTGACCAAATTTTTATTTGAAGACCTAATGAAATGATAAAAAATTGACTTTGAGAACCTAACAAGACATGGTAAGAGCATATTTGATCACTTGTGACAGGTTGGACATACTAACACTAAAAAATTTCATAGTATAAGACAAGTGAGGTCTTAGACATAGACACCACTGCCATCATTAGATTTGAACGAGTACATGAATGATCAATTGGCACGGAGTGCAATCCCCACCTACAAAAATGTCTCGACTAAAGAGATTTAGTTGCATGCTAATAGTGAGGAAGGAAATAAAACCAAAAATGGAGGAGAGGAACCATGGGATAACACGCCTCTATGAGCACAATGACAAAACCAATTCAAGAGTCAGTTCCTACCTAAAGCAACAATGAACCCCTAATATGAAGTAAGGCCTAATAAACTGGAAGGATATCAAAAATATATGAAGGATCACACCCTTATATGTAATTTCATAAGAACATGATCTGAATGGAAAATGGCATCAACCCATGGTATTCATCTACCCATGTTATCCATCCACCCATGGAATTTACCCATGGTATTGTAAATGGCGTCGACCCATGGTATTCATCCACCCATTATATTTATTCGCCCATGGTATTGTAAGTGACCCATGGTATGTATCCACCCATGGTATTCATCCACACATGGGATTTACTCATGGTATTGTAAGTGGTATCTACCCATGGTATTGGAATATGGTATCTACACATGGTATTGTACTCAAAAAAGACTATAAATAACAAGCCTCAGTTTGTAAAAGGACAGATTGTCCGCCACAATGTAGCTTCTACAATTATTCTCTGTTTTAATAAAAGAAGTTTCTTTGTGGTTTTATTTTCTTTGTGTTCTCTCTTCTTTTCTAGCATTCTAATTTTGCAGATCTTGTCATATCCATTTCAATTTTTTTAGATCTTGGGGGCCTCCCCCCAAGATCTGGATCAATGGTATCAGATTCAAGTTACGAATCCATGGGAATGAGGGTTTGAAACATATTTCAGTTTCAATGTTTTGCAACAATCTTTAGAAAAATCCATGAATTTTTTTGGGCGGCGAGTTTTCAGATCAGATATGAAACTTTTGGTTAAAAAATTACAAAAAAAAAGATTATATTTGGATTCCTTGCGAAAAAATACTCAAATTCAAAAAAAAAATCGGCCAAATTGGAGTTCGGATGAGGGAGATATCGCTGATTCAAAATCAGCAATGTTGAAGTAATTTTCCTGACGACAATTCATGGACAGCGGCTCTCCTGTCATTTTTCGCAATTTTTAGTGCAAAATTTCAGAAGAATGGATATATATCTGAGCTCCTCTTGAAATATCACCCAAGTTCAAAAAAAAAATCGGTCGAATCGGAGTCCATATGTGGGAGTTATCGTTGATTTAAAATCAACTATTTTTTCAGAAATTTTATGACGGCGAGACAGTTCCAGCGCGAATCTGAGAGTCTAAAGTCTCTAGATAGTGGTTTCAAACACATGAGAAGATGAAAAATGATCATTCCATTTCCAAAAATAGGTTATAATAAATATTATGAGTTATATTGACTGAGTTATGCTCATTTTAAATCTGGAACAGCGTTCGGAGCGGGTTCCCTTTGGAGACGTGCCCTCCCACCCCGCTTTAGTAGGCACCTGCTTCACATTCATCAGTTTCATCATAGCAGCGTTCGGCTTGGGTTATTTGGAGACGTGCCCTCCCACCCCAAGCTCTGTAGGCACCTGCTACTTCATCAACAATCAACATCACGGTTATGGGTCAACCGCACAAAATCTTTTTCATTGAAGTCCATTTGCTAGGCCGCACACTATTAGTCACACAGTTGGTCACAAGCATTACAGGGTATCTCTATCCTCGGATCTTCATTTGTCATGGTTTTGGTTGATCCACAAACCCACACTTCATCGAAGTCCTTTTGCTAGGCCGCACACTGTCAATATCACAGTTGGTCACAAGTATTACAGGGTATCTCTATCCTCGGATCTTCGTAAATCACGATTATGAGTTAACTACACAAAACCCTTCTCTTCAGTGGCTCTTCATATTCAAAAAAGGCTTCTCTGGAGGGAACTTCACGCAATGGGGACCATTGCTTCTTAAGGAGGGAGGAATTATCCGAATGGAAAATGGCGTCAACCCATGGTATTAATCTACCCATGTTATCCATCCACCCATGGAATTTACCCATGGTATTGTAAATGGCATCGACCCATGGTATTCATCCACCCATGATATATATTCACCCATGGTATTGTAAGTGACCCATGGTATGTATCCATCCATGGTATTCATCCACACATGGGATTTACCCATGGTATTGTAAGTGGTATCTACCCATGGTATTGGCCTATGATATCTACACATGGTATTGTAACTCAAAAAAGGCTATAAATAGCAAGCCTTAGTTTGTAAAAGGACAGATTGTCCGCGACAATGTAGCTTCTACAATTATTCTCTGTTTTAATAAAACAAGTTTCTTTGTGGTTTTATTTTCTTTGTGTTCTCTCTTCTTTTCTAGCATTCTAATTTTGCAGATCTTGTCAGATCCATTTCAATTTTTTTAGATCTTGGGGGCCTCCCCCCAAGATCTGGATCAGAACATGACCTTCTAAGAAAGATATAATAAGATGGATCTATAACAAATGTAAACTGAAAGGCCAAATTGATCTAGAAGTGGGAGCCAACAACTTCTTTATAGTTATATTCGGAAGCCTAGAAGACGAGACCAAATTATTTCAAAATGGTCCTACTATTACAATAATGCAGGTTATTTATGTGGTTTTGGAAGGAACATTATAATCTTGAAAAAGAGTAATTTCTAGTGGCTCTGGTATGGGCAAGCTTGTTTTCTCTACCCAAAGAATTATGGGATCCAAATATTCTTGAAGGAATTGGTAACTCGATAAACTCTTTTGTTAAAATATCAGAGGGCACAAGGTGAGGGAGGTATACCTCATATGCCAGAATATGATTCTACGTGAATATCTCTTGGCCACTACCAGAGTCTATTGATATCACATACCAAGATGAAACCTGGAACCAAACTTTGGATTATGAACATATTCCTTTTCATTGTCGAATATGCCTTGAATATGTCCATTTGTATAGGTATTTCCCATTGCATCAGGAATATGGTCAAAGGGAACCCCAAATGATAGATCTAGAGAGCTTCCAAAGGAAAAAAACTAGAAGAAGAAACCCGAGGAACCAATCCACTCAACCAGAGGTAGCCTCAATACCAACCAACAATAAGTACTCCAAACTCACAAATCAGGATGCAAAACCATATCTACCTGAGGATATCATGAATGTGGAAAAAAACATAAAGGAAACCCATCCAAAAGCCTCGCCTAAAAGGAAGGATTTAGGAACACCAGAGGAAGTCCCAACTTAGGATGAGGTACTCATGTTAGATGCTGCAAGAATGGATGTAGAGGACGATTTAGAGATCTTGAATAGAGATGAAACAATATTGTTAAATATTATTAAAGAATGGAAAAATATGGATCTAAACATATTTCTTGAGCATTTGAAAATATAATGTCTGCATATATACTTAAGAGTTAAGGATCGACTGCAGGTATCCATATGCTAGTTGGGATCAACAAGAAAGGGTCTAGGAATATATACACAAAGTGGAAAGGGTAAAGCTCAGTCTCAAAAGGAATCCAAGAAAAAAGGAAGAAAGACAAACAAATATTCAATCCAGGTAGTTGGGGAGCATTTGGTCAATATCAGATAAGTGACATTCTTATCAAAGGTTTTTTCTTGTTCAAAACATTTTATATAATGAAAATCATTTCATGGAACATATATGGTCTCAAAAGTAGAGGTAAGAAGAGATATCTCCAAGCTTGAATTAAAAAGTAAAACTCAATAATATTTTTGATACAAGAAACCAAAGTATTAAGTGAAATAGTCAAGGAGATAACCTCTCAATGTTAGAGGGGTTGTGAATCTATAGCTTTAAATGCTAGAGGAAATGTTGGGGGTTTTTCCATTCTTTGGAGCCCTCATCAAGTGTAATTCCATGATTGGAAAGAACTCCCCCAAATCCTTTAGAGAATATTCCAATATATAAGAGCTAGTGAAACATGATGCATAACAATGGTGTACGGTACACATATACCTGTAGAAAAGCCAAAATTTCTAGCAAATATCAGGAAAATAAGTTCAATCCAAAATGAGGAGTTATGGATATCAGGAAATGGCCTCCATATTATTAAATCCATCAAAGAGAAGAAGAGGGCATCAAAAGTTTAGAACCCAAGGTGCAACAGTTCAATGACCTCCCATACCAACTTCATGTGACATATTTTACCACACTAAATGGGATATACACTTGGAATAATCACAAAGGAGGTAAACATCAAGTTTTGAATAGATTAGACTGATTTAGAGTGTCAAATGCCTTTTTGGAAAAATATTTTTTTGTTGAATACTAAGAGGGGGGTGTATCAATTTTCTAAACTTTTGCTTAATTTGTATTTTTGTGAATTTAAGAAAAAACCATCACATAAATTAAACAAACACAAAATACACTAGATATTTAACATGGAAACCCATAAAGGGAGAAAACCACAAATTTGTTTTTTCTTTAAATGATTATTATAGGCACCCACCTATAGTTATAAAATTTGCAAGCATCCACTTGCAGGAGATATTATTCCCTTCCTTCTTTCGCAAGCTATGAACCACTAGAGACACCTACCCCAAGGGTTTAGTAGGCACCCAACTACTAGTCACATTGATCCCATCTTTATATTTGATTTGAATGTAGTCTATGGAAATCTAATTTGTTCTATGTTCTGCACTTTGTTTGTCTTACCCTATGCTCATATCATTAGTTTTTGTTACTTTACAAACAATTTTTTTGCATACATACCAACCTTTCTATTTTTCTTACACATTCACAAAGGTCCTAATGTACGCATACTCTCTTCTCATTCACTCTTCTTCACTCTATCTTTTGATTTCTCAATCACCTTTTCTTTCTCCTCTACCGCCCATCTGATCTACCATTATTATTATTTTTTTATACATTGTTCCCGCTCATTACCATGGGTATAGGTTCATGGTTTTACCCATGGAAATGCCCCTTTTATTTAATCAGCTCATACTGACTTATCATCTTGAATTCCTTTTCTTTTGGCTCTTTTTTCCACTTGAAAAAAACCCAAGATTAAGGGCTTAAGTTCAAAGGTGCTAAATCTTGGACCCATGTGATTCACCCAACTATTAAATATCCAAAACTTTCTTGCATTCACCCAACATTCCGATTGAGGTCAACAACATAGAATTCACTTCGGGCACTCCCCCTCCTCGCCTATTTGAGATTTTATCGAGGGCAGAAGGAGGGGGGGGGGTCTACAATTTTTTGAATATACATATCAAATAAATGCCACCATTTTAATGTGCATCAAGTGATCTCGTGAGTTGATTAGATTTGATGCCAAATATGTCACTTAGAGCCCCTTGCCCCGCCTATCCATAATTTAATGATGGGGGGAGTGTAGAAACCACTTGGCCACCCAAAAAAGCTAAATCCACAGACCTCTATGTGCCATGTCAATACCACCTGTCATCCACATCACACTATGGTTGAATCTATCACGCCCAATACTATCCATAAATTTCACACATGTAGAGAGCTCAATAGAAATTTGGGCCATAATATTGAGACATCCATAACCATTGTATCCATCACGTGTACACGTGCACTTTAAACTCTGTGCATGTTGTGAGCTCGATATGAACCTAAGACATTAAATTAAAGCACCCACTGTTATTGTATCCATCATGTGCATAGGCACTTTTTAACCTCCGCATATGTTTGGCAACCAAAATCAATCAAATCCATTGACCTTTGATAATAGTGAGGAATCTTGCCTATCCCGGACCTTAACACATTGAATCCATATTTGCTTACTAACAATGCCTTCAATTTAAAAAACATTTTTCTTTTCATTTCGAGGAGTTAGAATAAGTGCCATATACCACTAGAAAGATTTATTATAGGGCTATATAACAAATCACTTATCATACTCTTTTGATAAATATAAATACAAAAAAATGGTCTTCCAAGCTAAGTTTTCCAACTAATTTCCATTCATGACTTCAAGGAAAATAATCTACAACATATATACTCGCAATCAATGACATCAGACACCTTAAACAAATTTTCAAATACTCAACAAGCTCCCATGGAGCTTAATATTTTTTAACATTAACGACAACAAAAAACTATCAACAATCCACCCCTTTGTCATTGATGGAAACTACACTAGACATTGTTGGTCATTAATGGTTGTAGATCTGGATGTAGATTTGACTCCCCCTATCAAGTTTTTGAAACTCCCACTAACTCTTAAATTCCATTGTCTGCCCATTCTTCCTTACTTTGAGTTTCCAATGTCTACTCATTCTCCCCTTTGACATCAATGGAAAAGGACTTTACTTGATCACTTCCCCAAGTGATGTGAACACTATCGCCAAAATGCATGTACCTGAATACATTGAGGGTTGTTCCAAGGGCCAAATTCTCCCCCTACTTTATTATATCAGGCTACTGATGCTACAAACTATTGAAATAAATAATATGGGCCATATAAATATGCAAAAATTGTATTTCATAATCTTGAGTGCAAATAACTTCCCTTGAATACATGCTACATTTTTTGAGCTTTCAACTCCCTTTGAGATGATGTTATATCCTTCTCTTGAACTTATAGCATACAACTATCCCTACCACATGTGGACACCTGCCCTCTTTCTTGTGTAAGAAACCTACGGAAGAGATGAGAAAGAGAGCATTCCCAATATTTGTATGAGATATTCAAAATGATATCTTGCAAGTGGCTCAATAAATATATATGCAATATGCTCATTAATATGTACATATTATAATTTAAATATTGAACCCAACACTTGTTCTTTGAGAAAATGATATTTAATAGGAATACTCTTAGTCTTAGAGAACATCACAAGATTGTTAGATAATATATTAGGTGCACTTGTGTTATCGCAAAAGATAGATATACTTTGAGTGCAATCTACTTGAATGTCTTTAAGAGTTTGCATCATCCATAGCAATTGTGTACAACATGATGTTGAAATGGAAATAAGAAATGGAACCCCAAGGGGGCTTCTGATTTAATTTTCCATTAATTAAATTGGAAGAGAAATTGTAATTTCATCTCATGACAACTTGTATTAGTTAACTAAGTCATAAATACGGAGTTAGCTTAGGAAATTCAAGTTGAGGGCTAGAGAGGAGGCATGTAGAGTTGATCCAATTATTTAAGGGGGTCCAATTACAGTTATGTATGATTTTTAATTAGTTAACTCAATTAATTGATTTAACATAAGTTTAACTAGTTCTAACTGAGTGATGAGCTAGAGATAGGTCCAGTGAATTAAATATGATTTAATTCACAATGAATGATCAATCACTTAACTAACAATTCGCTATAAATAGTTGTTGCATGTCAGTTTTAAGGAAGGCCCAGTTGAAACTGAGGTTAAAGGGATGATAGCTATCAGTTGTATAATTAGAAAATTGTACATGTCAGTTATCATAGTCACATGGAGGCCTAGGAAGAATTGAGCAATCAATCCAAGTGATTTTCCTATTTAATAGGGCAACAATTCCTCATGGAATGTGTGACCAAGGAAGTCTAAGCAGAGGTTGAGAATTGGTTAAGTATTTGAATGATTTTTCCTATATTAGAGTGAGACAGTTGGAAGAGTGCAGGAGTTTCTCTATTGAGAGAAAGCATTGTATTGTTTCATGATCCTTGACTTTATACAATATACAGATAGTGAGGTTTTAGGCAGTGTGCTTTCCCCAGATACATCTTGTGTTGTGCGATTGCTTTTCTTCTTTCTCTTACTTGTTATGTGATTGTGCAATTGTGTTTTGTTTCCGCAAATTGTAGAAGGATTCAATATATTATTTTAGTACATTGCAAGATCATATTGAATCCCATTGGTATAATTTCTACAGTATCAGAGTGCCATGAATCACAATAGAAAAGAATAAATTGAGTTTGTGTTGAACATGTATTCAAATTTGTAGATTCATTCTTCGAGACCAACAACATATCAAGATAGGATTTCAATGACTTGAGACTCAAATATGCACTCGAGGGAAATTCTAATTATATTGCATGAAAGGAAATGATGGAAGCAGTGTTGGAGGGAAAATGACTGAAGGGATTCACTGACACTGATATTCCTCAACCTGTTGCGACAAATGCTCAATAGCTTGATGCATAAAAGAGGAATGTGGAAAAGGCGAGAAGGATCTTGTTAGAGGGAGTTTGAGATCATATTGTCTTAGGTATCCATGGAAAGGAAAATCCATATGCAATGTGGAAGGACTTGACATATTTGTTTCAAAGTAGCAGCGACCACAAGAAGTTGGTGCTAAAAGATAAGCTCAGAAATATCAAAATGGAGAAAGGCAACACGATCCAGAAATACTTGAACAAGTTCACTCAATGTCGAGATGAGCATGGAAGTGTTGGGATCACCGTTGTTGATGATGATTTGGTGAGATAACACTTCTACGACTTCCCAAGAGCTGGCATAATTACCAGGAATCTGTGAATGTGAGGGAGCAGATACCAAAGTGGGAGCGATTGTGGTCTGACTTGGTACAAGAAGAGTTTCGGTGGAGCACCAAAGATGGATCCTTATCAAAGACTGGTGATGAGGAGAACTGTGCCTTGAATGGAAAGGTGAAGAAAGGAAAATAGAAGGTGTCCCATTCCAAATCCGAGACTAAAAAGGCAGGAAAGAAGCAAGAATTATCAAAGGTGAAATGTTTCAACTGTCATGATCATGGACACTATGCCTCAAATTCTCCACAAAAGAAGAACAACAAGAAGGGCTAAGGAGGAGCAACAGGTGAAGCATTGGCTTTACAGTTCGAGTTGGACTTCACCCTCATCGTATGCTGAAATTTGCAACAAGAAATAATGAAATTGGCATCCAGAAACAAAATCTAGAAAATGGCACCCATAAAATGGTTACCACGTGAGGCTTTTGATTTAATTATCCTTAATTAAATTAAAATAAAATTGTAATCTTATCTCATAACAACTTGTAATAGTTAACCAAGTATGATAGACTTAGTTAGCTCAAGAATTTTGAGTTGAGGGTCAAAGGATAGGCATGTAGAGTGATTCTTTTATTTACAGGGTCTAGTTACAGTTGTAGCACTAGTGTGGTGTGAGTGGGATCAATTAACTCACATTAATTGAGTTAAAATAAATTTAACTAGGTCTAACTGATTGATGAGTTAGTGGAAGATCAAGTGAATTAAAATAGATTTAATTCAAGTAGTGATCTACCAAGTAACTGATGATTCACTATTAATAGCTGCATGCATGTCAATTTTGATGGAGACCCTGTTGAGACAAAGGTTTAAGACAAGTAAATTATCAATTTTATTTTTTGGCGAACTGCCCAAGTGCAGTTATAAAGTCAGAGGAAGGCTCCATATGGATTGCGCAGTCAAGGAAGGTTGATTATCCTATTTAATAGGGATTAATTTCCTAGGAATTGCATGAGCAAGGTTGGGCTAAGGAGGGGCTGAGAATTGGCTTAGTGTTGGTCAATTTTTCCTAAGAATTGCTAGTAAGTTTTGAGTAGGATCAGGGTGAGACAATCGGTAGGGTGCAAGATTTCTCGGTGTGAGGAAGCACTGTATTGTTTCATGATTATTTGAAAATGTAAAATATATGATAGAGAGGTTTTGAGTAGGTGCTTTCCCCAAGAACATCTTGTGTTGTGTGATTGATAATTTCCTTTCTCTTACTTGCATATGATTGAGCGATCGTGTTTTATATTCCACAAATATTGTAGAAGGATTCAATATCTTGTTTTAGTACATTACATGATCAGATTGAATCCATTGATACAATTTCTACATGGTATTATAGCTGTGTTAGAGATTTTCTACATGGTATCAGAGAAGGAATTGTTTGGGCGACACGTTTGAAGAGAATATTTGAAAATTTATATGCAGGCCAAAACTACAATGAGATGCATGTGGTATCTAGACAACGGTGCCTCATTCCATATGACAAGGAATAAAGATCTCTTCAGTGACTTGGAGGAGAAGGACCTCCAGCAGAAAATAGATTTTGGGGATGATGGGAGGTATAGCGTGACTGGCATAGGTATAGTTACATTTCAGAGGGAGTCTGGCTCCTCTCTCAGACTAGCAGATGTTTTGTATGTTCCAGGCGTAAGGAAGAATCTTTTCTTCGTAGTGGTATTGAAAGACTGTGGTTATGAGGTGATGTTTAGAAAATGAAAGGTTTTCCTTAAACACATAGCCATGGTACAGGTGAAGCATATCAGTTCAAGAGTTAAGAACTTGTATGCTCTCGAGGTTGAGGATGCATGCAAGGCTTTGAGGAGAAAATCAATGGTTAATGACTTAGTGGTTGAGAGGGAGAAATTATCTCTCGACATGCAACCTCAAAAGTAGTCTTAGAAGTTTTTGGAGCGGCCATAATTGGAGAAGTAGAGAGGAGACCGAGTGGAAGAGTCCATTCGAGTAGAGACCTCCAGGAGGGGGAAATTTTGAGCCAGATGGGCAGAGGGAGTACATGCAGCTATATCTCCAGGTATGAGGTGGGGCGATGTGCAGATATGATCCCAAGAAGAAATTTTGGCAGGGTCCATTGAGATGGTGTGTCTCATGGATCGAACCTAGCTACGAGGAGCCCACAGTACAACAGTAGCAGGAAGGATCGGTTAGATTGATGCAGTCAGATGTCAGGAAGACATAAATCAGAGTGATAAGTGTCAGATACTGGAGCACAAATCAGAGTTGGCAGTAGTGCAGAGAGCATAGATGCAGACGTCAGCAGTAGTGCAGAGAGTCCAGTAGACATGTGCAGTAACTAGTAGTAGTCAAAAAAATTTGATGATAGATGCATTATATTGATTCAGTTGTTTGGAGGCTATTCAGTTTCAAGAGAGTTGCATGTGTGAACAACATTAGAGAAGTGTTGCATGCAAGAACATTCCAAAGGTACCAGATCGGGACAGATTGATTCCTTTCTTGTTGAAAGGGAGTGTTGAAATTTGCAACAAGAAGTAGTGAAATTGGCATCCAGAAACAAAATCTAGAAAATGGGACCCAGAAAATGGTTAGCATGTGAGGCTTTTGATTTAATTATCCTTAATTAAATTAAAATAAAATTGTAATCTCATCTCATAACAACTTGTAATAGTTAACTAAGTGTGATATACTTAGTTAGCTCAAGAATTTCAAGTTGAGGGTCAAAGTATAGGCATGTAGAGTGATTTTATTATTTACAGGGTCTAGTTTCAGTTGTAGCACTAGAGTGGTGTGAGTGGGTTTAGTTAACTCACATTAATTGAGTTAAAATTAGTTTAACTAGTTCTAACTGATTAATGAGCTAATGGAGATCAAGTGCATTAAAATAGATTTAATTCACAAGTAGTGATCTACCAAGTAACTGATGATTAACTATTAATAGTTGCATGCATGTCAATTCTGATGGAGACCGAGTTGAGACAAAGGTTTAAGACAAGTAAACTATCAGTGGTGTTTTTGGCGAACTGCCTAGGTGTAGTTATAAAGTCAGAGGAAGGCTTCATAGGGATTCCGTAGTCAAGGAAGGTTGATTATCCTATTTAATAGGGATTAATTTCATAGGGATTGCGCGAGAAAGGATGGGCTAAGGAGGGGCTGAAAATTGGCTAAGTGTTGGTCAATTTTGCCTAAGAATTATTAGTCAGTTTTGCGCAGGATCAGGGTGAGACGATTGGTACAGTGCATGATTTTCTCGGTGTAAGAAATAATTGTATTGTTTCATGATTCTTTGAATATGTACGATATATGATATAGGGGTTTTGAGTAGGTTCTTTCCCCAAGAACATGTCGTGTTGTGTGATTGATAATTTCCTTTCTCTTACTTGCATGTGATTGAGCAATCATGTTTTATATTCCACAAATATTGTAGAAGGATTCAATATATTGTTTTAGTACATTACATGATCGGATTGAATCCATTGATATAATTTATACATGGTATTATAGCCATGTTAGAGATTTTCTACATCGCATGCAATACATTAGTATTTTTTAGAACAGTAGTCCTCATCGAATACTTGGCATGAGTACAACAGAGGAGGATTTTTCAGGTAAGCTACTAGATGTGTCATATTTTAAAATGTTTGGTTCATATTTTTATTTCCATGTAACAAAAGATGCCAGGAAGAAGCTAGAGCCAACAACAGAGTTGGGGATATTTGTGGGGTACACTGATACACCCCATAACTATCGGGTGTATTTTCCAGTACACAGGATGACATTGGTAAGAAGAGATGTGAATTTTGATGAAGATAAAGCCATGCGATTGTCCCTTGAGAGGGAGATATAGTTGCATGTAGTGGAGGAGCTCTTAGCTCCAAAGGATGAACCTCTAGATGTGGAGCAGCCACAAGCAGAGGAACAAAGAGTGGTAGAAACCACTCATGCAGAGCCATCCACTAGAGATGGAAGGAAGCACACCAAAGAGGCTGAAAGATTATTGTTAGATGCAAGAGAGAACGTGGGAGCACCCACATCACAGCGTAGACAGAAAAGGTCCCTAGAGCAGTACATTGGATACATGGCTCTTATGAGTGAAGGCACTCATATAAAACCATTCTATTTTGAGGAATTAGTGCAAAAGCCAGTATGGGTTGATACCATGGTTGAGGAGTATGACTCCATTATAAAAAAAAATGCATGGGAAGTTGTCCCAAGACTAGTGGGGAAGTCAGTTGTAGGATCTAGGTTGGTCTACAAGGTGAAGCAAGCAACATATGGGGGTGTGGAGAAGCACAAGGCTAGATTTTTGGCCAGATGGTTCTCTCAGGTGGAGGAGATTCGATATGATGAGACTTTTGCACCAGTCATATTGTACTCATCTATTAGATCCTTCCTTACACTCTCAACGCAGATGGGATGACACATACATCAAATGGATGTAAAGGCAACCTTTCTAATTGGAGTTATTGAGGAAGAAGTGTACATTGAGCATCCATAAGGTTTTGAGACCTTAGAGAGGGAGTCACATTTGTGCAGACTCAAGAGAGCACTATATGGGCTAAAGCAAGCACCTCGTGCTTGGTACACTAGGATCGGCAACTATTTCATAGGGTTGGGCTTCACCAAGAGTGAAGCAGATGCGAACCTATATCATATTGTGGTTGGTTGTAAGCTTTTGATTATTTTACTTTATGTCGATTAAATATGATACTGATAGTTGATGAGCAACTCATAAAGTATTGCAAATATGATATTGGAAGAGAATTTGAGATGAAGGACATGGGGCTCTTGCACTATTTCCTTAGATTGGAAATATGGCAAAGAGATGGGGAGCTATTTGTATCTTAGGGCAAGTATGCCAAGGATATTCCGATGAAGTTCCACATGGAGGGAAACAAACCCATGGAGACTTCTCTTGCAGGAAACTAGAGGAGGGAGGATGCTACTTGAGGAAAAGTAGTGGATGCTACTGTTTATAAGAAGCTTGTGGGTTCACTCATGTATTTGGTGAACACACAACCAAGCATATGCTACACGGTTAACCAATTGAGCCAAGCTATGGTTAAGCCGACCAAGATATTTTGGAAGGTAGGGAAGCATGTTTTGAGATACCTCAGGGGCACTACAGAGTATGGATTATGGTATAGACAAACAAAGGGAGTGAAGCTTTAAGGATTCACATATGTAGATTTGGAAGGGATTCCATCCTACATGAAGATCACATGAGGGGGCATCTTCAGCATAGGATCAACATCGGTTTCTTAGTACAACAGGAAACATATATCAGTTGCACTCAGTTCAGCAGAGGTAGAGTACATGGTGGCCAGTCAGGAAACATGTGAGGCCATTTGGATGAGAAAGATATTTGTTGGTTTGTTCGGTCAACAAATGGATCCGATGGTGATATATTTTGATAACCAGAGTTACATCAAACTATCGGTTAATCTAGTATTCCATGACAAGCCCAAGCATATTGATATCTAGTATCACCATCTTAGAGATTGTGTTCAGAGGAGGATTATGTCATTAAAGTACATTCCCGTGGAGGAGAAAGATGTAAACAAATTGAAGAAGGCGTTGGCAAGAAGAAAATTCGAATTCCACAGAGACAAGATCGAGGTAGCAGATAAAGTATTTTTTTTTTGAGAGGGAGTGTTGAAATGGCAACAAGAAATGGCACCCCAAGGGGGCTTATGATTTAATTTTCCCTTAATTAAATTGGAAGAGAAATTGCAATTTCATCTCATGATAACTTGTATTAGTTAACTAAGTTAGAATGACTGAGTTAGCTTAGGAAATTCAAGTTGAGGGCTAGAGAGGAGGCATGTAGAGTTGATCCCATGATTTAAGGGGGTCCAATTACAATTATGTATTAGTTGCAATCTGAGTTTACTCAATGAATTGAGTTAAAATCAGTTTAACTTGTTCTAACTGAGTGATGAGCTAGAGATAGGTCCAGTGAATTAAATCTGATTTAATTCATAATGAGTGATGAATCAGTTAACTGATAATTCACTATAAATGGTTGTTGCATGTCAGTTCTAAGGTAGGCCCAGTTTACTGAGGTTAAAGGGATGATAACTATCAGTTGTATAAATAGAAAATTATACAGGTCAGTTATAGAGTCACATGGAGGCCTAGGAGGAATTGCGTAATAAATCCAAGGGATTTTATTATTTAATAGGGAGACAATTCCTCATGGAATGCGTGAGCAAGGGAGGCTGAGAAAAGGCTGAGAATTGGTTAAGTATTTGACTAATTTTTCCTAGATCAGAGTGAGATAGTTGGCAGAGTGCATGAGTTTCTCTAGTGACATAAAGCATTGTATTGTTTCATGATCCTTGACTTTGTACAATATACATATAAGGGTTTTAGGGAGTGTGCTTTGCCTATATACATCTTGTGTTGTGCAATTTCTTTACTTCTTTCTCTTACTTGTTATGTGATTGAGCGATCGTGTTTTGTTTCTGCAAATTGTAGAAGGATTCAGTATCTTGTTTTAGTACATTGCAAGATCATATTGAATCCCATTTGTATAATTTATATGCATGATGTAACTACAATGTATTATGCTTCAACTTTAGCAATAAACAAGGAGATTGAGCTATTTTTTGAGCCAAGAGACCAGATGATTTCCTAGATAGAAAGCTCCACCACTGATGATTTTCTTATCATTAATATTTCTTTCCCAACCAACATCATTATAAGCTTGTACAATAAGTTTTGTATCCTTAAGATACCATAAATGGAATTCGAAATTTCCACGTAGAAATTTAAATATTCTCTTGGTTTCCTTCAAATGTGTTTCCATAGGATTTAACTGAAAGCGTCCCACCAATTCAACTGCATACATAATATCAGGTCTTGTAGTTGCGATATAGAGTAGACTTTTGATCATAGATATATAGATAAATTTATTGAATTATGGAGATTTTTCATCCTTGTTGAGGTTGCAACCTATTACCATGGGTGTGCTTATAGGTTTATGGCCTTCCATCCCAAAATTTTTTAGAATTTCTATGAGGTACTTGGTTTGAGAAAGAAAAAAATCCTTTTTATGTTTGTTGAACATGTAGTCGAAGAAAGAAGGACAATCAACAAAGTTACCAACTTAATGGAAACTATACCGAGTTCTATTTTTTAGAGGTTGCAAAAAATCATGATTTTCATGTTGATTTTGAAAAGTGTCGTTGTAGCATGAACTTTTTTTTGGAGCATATTTTTGACATTCAAATTTTCTTATACATTAAGTATGGATATTTTTTTTTAATTTTAGTGATTTTCATGTCGATTTTGAAAAGTGTTGATGCAACATCAACTCCTTTTTGTGAAGGGGTTTATTTTTAACACTTTAAATTTTCTTATGTATTAAGTATGAATATATATATATATATATTTTTAAATAACAGTTTTTCAAGTAGTCTTCTTATTTTTCCTTGAGATGTTTGTTTTTTAAGTGCTTTTCATGTTTGTGTCCTTTTGTTTTTCTTTTCATTTTTTTTGTAATGAAATCTTCCATTTTTTTGCATAATTAAAAAAAAAGGTTAATATTTAAAGTTAAGATTTTATATATAAGTATGTATAGATAATTAATATTTCAATGTACATCAAATAATTGCCACTAAAAAAATAATAATTTTAAACATTTGACAAAAAGGTACATATTTTGAATATAGATATAATAAAAAAATACATAGTTTGAGGCTTTTTAACTAAAAATGACATGTCAAATAATGTATTTTTATGGGAAATTTTGAAAAAAGTTAAAAAAATCATTTTTTATGAATTTTATGTGAAAAAATAATAATATTCAAAGTTTTTTTTTTCAAAAAATAATGATTCACATAAAAATTAAAGTGAAAATAAGACAATTAAAATATTCACTATATAGCAACAATAATTGAATACTTATTCTTATCTTAAAATCTCAAAGTAAAAAAATTACAAGGATAACTAATAAATAGTTCTCAAAATTGAGCTTGATTTTCAAGCATAACTTAAATTTAATAAACAATATTATATAATCCATGCTCATCATCTTCTAGGGCTTCATTATTTTCTTCTTCCATAATATCTTGTGCTATAATTTGGTCATTTTACTCTCCTGTTGGGTCTTCAATGTTTGCAATATCCCAAAGCATACCTTTCCAACTGTTCCATTTAATGATGGTTGAGGTTCCTTTGATTTTTTTACCACACACGATTCATTAAAATCCCCTTTCCTCAAACCAACTTCTTCTATTGCATTTGGAAGAAATTTAATACCATTAATTATTTGCTGAATAAATTTGCATTGTAGTGAGTCTTTTTCAATGTCTATGCAATTTGATGCTTTTTGTAGGCAACATACTAGTGTTGTACCTGATCATAAAGTACAAAATAAATAATTAAGTAAATTAGTATAAACAAATTAGAAAAAGAAAGATTGAAATTCAATTTTATATCATAAAACTTACCTGAACTTGAGAACAAATTCAAAACCCAATCTCCTTCATTTGAACATAAATATATAAGATAATTAATCAATGCTCATGGTTTTTGATAAATGTTAACTATCTCTCATTTTGAATCTTTATCCTCATATATTAGTTTTCTTATAGTAGCATTATGAACCAATTCTTGGCTATGACTCTTTCCATCTACTAGATTCAAAAGAATAGACTTATCACTATCATATTTTGTCCAAAATGCAACATGTATGAACTCACAATCACTTATAATTGGATGATCTCCGTCACTTATAAGATTTGGATTTTTCCCACAACATGAAATAGTAAAAATTCAATAACATGAAATAGTAAAAATTCAATTAACTTGTACATAATATATATATTTTAAAAATTAATAAAACATACAATTTCAATGTCTTAGCATGTAAGCTGCATCCTTGAGTTTGGTTTTCCCTTGAAGCTTGATACTATCAATCAAAATTGTGTGTATGAATGAAATGCCACAAATATCCAAAGTGGTGATGTTGTGATTTCTTCAAATCCCGTAATCACTCTATTAAAAGATTGATAATTATAAGACTCACTATCATATCCAATGTTTGAGAAATTGAAACCATGAAGGATATCTACAATAACTAGAGAATATTGCCATTTAGGAATGAGATTTGAAATGTCTTCACAATCACCTAATATTATTTGATACTAGACAATGTTGAGCCCATTCTAAATGTAGTGATTAAGACTAGGATCAAGTTCAACACTCTGAAGACGTTGCTTTCTCTGCCTTTCCAACCTTTTTTTTTTTAATATAACTTTTGAAAGTATCCAATATTCCATCTATATTATTCCTCGACATATTTAATGAAATAAACAAATATATGTACAAGTAATAAAATAAAAATGGTTCAAATATGAATAAAATGAATGTATTAAATCAACATACATTTTTTAATGCAACATAAAAATCTTTTAGTGTTGTTGTAGAAATTGAATCTGGGTAGTTGCGTACAACATCATCCCAACTCTCTTCATTCAAGATTTTAACCATCTATTCTTGTATTTTCATATAAACCTTACGATTGAATAAATAAAGTGAGAGATATATATATACTACCAACAACAATATGTTATATTTAAAAACAAATTATAATCCAAAAATAAATAAATAAAAATCCAACAAACTTAATTTTAAAATTCGTTACTCATTTCATCCAATAGTAATTCACCTAACTTCACATGAGATAATATTGATTTGATAAGTATGTCATCCTTCACTCCTTGCATTGCTCTCCAAGGTGTGATAGGCATATCATATGGAAGATTCTTGATTTCAAGACCTATCTTACTACTAGCACATATTAAGGGTTTAGAATTTTTAGCCTTCTAATGTTTTATGCTAATATTCTCCCACATGTTGAAAATATCATCAATCAAATCTCATGTATCTGCAGTCCTAAATCCCAACTAGAAAATTTTATCCATACCTTTGAATACATCTCTTACTCTACCACCTTTTCCATTAATTTTTCCTCATTTGGATAACCTATTTTCATACAACATTGATTTTGAAAGCTTTGAATAACATTTTCCTTATCCCCACCATGTTTTCTTAAAATTCACTATAAATAAATATGAACCTTTGGATGAAAGTAATAGATATGTTATACTCATTATCCGTATTATGATCCCATGCCAATAAATTTGTTTCTATATCGTTTATACCAATATAAATGATACATTTTACTATTTCAAAAAGTGGGTTATGGATATTCTTGCATCAATTGTCTTCTAGCCCCTATAAATTGGTTTCCCCCAATTACATAATATTTGTAGTAAAAAATTATTAATCTATCAAATGCCTCTGTTGGGAACTTCAATTGGATAAAAAGGAACCACATAGTCAACCACATGTGCATATGGATTGTACCTAATCAATGTTTTCAAGTTATGAACATGCAAGTGGTGTGGCTTTCTAATTTGATATTTATATTGTCCTTCCTTTGACTCATAAAAGTGCTTGACATTTAGCTGAAATGTATGGCCACCATCAAACAAGTTATTATTCATTAATTGATTTCGAATTGATTTTTTTTTGTTAATAATACCATTCTCTAAATCATCACCTAGTGTTATGATTTCTCTATTACTTTTAGAGATTTCACTATGATCTTCAATGAAAATGATCCAGGTGGATATTGGTGGCCAACCACCTATTCCACCTTGACCCCCACTGAGTTTCATTAGTTTCCTTGTTTATAGCAATTTTTCGGCTCTTGAACTTTTGGATCAGTTTTGACCCCCTAAACGACTTTTTTTGAGGTCCGCTGCAGGCCTATGGCCATAGGTGGGAGAAGCTTTAAAACTTTGTAGTACTTAGAGAGATATTTCTGATGATATATTCTACGCGCCAAACGGAGATAATATGACCAAGTTACGACCCCGGGAAGGTGGCTGCCCAACTAACCCCAACGGGGCCCACAAAATCTTGGTGTTCCATCTGCTGGGGTTAGGATTTTGGTTGTTTAGGTTTTTCTGATGTTTTTCAATAATAAAAAGGCCCTTGAGCCTCATTGTAATACAGTTCAGAGGCATGTAGCCGCCACATCTATTCTCAAAGATAAGCTACCATAGCCTGAGCTAGTTTATTTTCCATTATGTCTGTAAGCATTTTTCAGTATTTGATATTAATGAAATTAAGTGTTATTCTTGCTACATCTCTGCGTTTATGTTTATTTCTGTATTTTATTGCATTCTTGGATAAGTTTGGATCAGTGGTATTAGAGCAGTCTTCTCTTTCTTGATCTTTCTTTGCATGTCCCCAATGAGGTCAGGGTATAAGGAGTTAGGGCTTGATCTAGTTGAACCTTTGCAAGACCAGCCTCACAAACCCTGACAACCTCCCATGGTGGAAGAAAAGAAAAATGAGGGAGTAGGATATCCTATCAAAATATTTCTCAAGGAGGTCCTCGAGAAACAAAGGAACATGATGATGAATAACTTTGCCCAGATCCTTCAATGACTACCCACTAGCAGCACACCTTCATCCAGTAACCACTTTGAAGGCGCCACTCCTTTTAAGGTACAAGTAAGCTTTGACATACCCATATTTGAGGGCCAAATAGATGCAGATGTCGTAGATAGATGGCTAAATCTATTAGAAATATATTTCTCAGTTCATGACTTTTCCAATCAGAAAATATTACCTTTTCACTCCACAAAGTCACCCCCCATGTCAAGGATTGGTGGGAAATTGACTGTGAGCGAAAGGACGAGAGCGAACCCTCCCTGTTCTCGGCCGCACCCACTTGGAATTCTTTCCGAGATGCCATCAAGGAAAAATATTATCCTGTGGGGAGCTATGAGGACAAGTACATACAATCAACTATGGTGCAACAATAACGGGATCAATATGTGCATGAGCTGACGAATGTGTTCCATAGCCTGCACACAATGTTGGGTATCAAATATTCAGAGAAAAATTTGATGTTGAAGTACCACAGTTGTCTGCATAGATACATTCAGGAGGAAATGGAGTTCTTCGACATATCCTCGCTTGCTGCAACATACCGATATGTTGCCAAGATTGAGAAGAAATTCAAAAAAAAGAAGTGAGACTTTGGATTTTCAAATTAGAAGCAAGGGAAAGGTGCCCCCAAACTGCAGAAAAAAGGACAAATCCAAGGCAGGGCAACCCAGGACAACCCGCCAAAGATGAAAGTGAATAAAAACATCGCAAAGCCAAATAAGGACACAAGAAAGTGGTGTGAGATCCATAAGATCTCCACTCACAACACAAGTGAGTGTCAGGCCAAGCACTCACTAGTGCCCGAGGTGAAGGATTTTGAATCAGATGCATGTTTCGACTCTAATTTAGAACTCGATAAGGAGAATGACAAAGGGAAGCATATTATTGATGCGGATCCCAACACCACCATTATCAACACCAAGATACCAAAGGAGGAACTTGAAGATCCAAAGGTAGGGGAGCACCTCTTCCATTCCAAGATGTGGGTGAAGGGTTCCCCATTGCAGTTCATTATCGACAGCGGGAGCCAAAAGAACCTCATTTCATTAGAGGTCATGAAGTAGCTAGGCCTACCGATCATAGCACACCCACAGTCGTCCACCATCGGGTGGCTTCACCAAGGATGGGATCTCTGTGTGAGCCAACAATGTCGCCTTCCCTACAACATCAAGCCCTTCACGGATGAGGTATTATGTGATATTTCTCCTCTTGATGTTTGCGATGTATTATTAGGCCAACCATACTTGTGGAAGCAACATGCTTTGTATGAGTCTAGGCCTTGCACTATTATTGTTACTTAGGGAAATAAGTTGTACAGGATGCCAGAGGCAACATTGCCTACCACCATCTCTTTGATCACTACAAAACAATGCAGTAAGCTCATTTCCAAAACCGATAAATTTTTTTCCTGATGATCTGCCCTTAGGGAAAGAAAAAGAATGTGGCCAAGACCTCTAGATACGGCTCCTCCGCACAGTAACAACAGATGGACAAGGTTATGGAGGAGTACGAGGACATCTTCACCTCACCCACATGGGTACCTATGCATTGTCACGTCAATCAATCTATCAATATGAACCCATGCGTGCCACTACCTAATGGACCAATCTATCAGTGCTTTGTTCTGGAGAACAATGAAATCAAGAGGCAGATTCAGGAGCTGCTGCAGAAAGGTCACTTCTGACTGAGTTCATCACCCTACGGGAGGTCGATCGTGTTGGTGCAGAAGAAGGATGGGACTTAGAGACTCTATATTTAGTATCGGGAACTGAATAAGATCACTGTCTGGAATAGGTATCCGATCTCGCGGATTGATGACCTTGTAGACCAACTCAACGAGGCCAAATATTTTAGCAATATTGACTTGAAGTCTAGGTATCACCTGGTACTAATCGAACTCTCCGATGTGTGGAATATTGCTTTCAAATCCAAGGAGGGCCTTTTTGAGTGGCTGGTCATGCCTTTCAGGTTGACGAATTCCCCCACAACCTTCATGAGGCTGATGGATGACATCTTACGACCATTTACCTACTCATTCATGGTGGTGTATTTGGATGAAATCCTGATCTTCAACCAAAACTAGGAAGAGCACCTCCACAACATTCGACAAGTCCTCCAAGCACTGCGGAAACACAAGTTGTGTGTCAATTTGGAGAAACGCATTTTGGGCATGACCCAGGTTCAATATCTAGGATACATCATTGATGAGTAGGGGGTGCATGTGGACCCAACCAAGATCCAACTCGTCAGGATTGTCCAACCCCAACCACTCTAACAGAGCTCTGCGACTTTCTAGGTCTTGCCAATTTCTACCGCAGGTTCGTGTTGGGGTTCTCTCATATCACTTGGCCTTTGAGTCAAGTCACCAAAGGGGGAGAAAAAGCCAAACTATCTTGGTTTGAATCTCAAAAGAAGGTATTCATAGAGTTGAAGCATCACCTTTATTCTAAACTTGTGCTCACATTACCAGACTTGCAACAACCATTTGAGATCGATACAGATGCCTCTGACTATGCTATTGGGGAATTTCTTACGCAACAAGGGCATCCAGTGGCCTATCACTGTGAGACACTTTCAGACATAGTCCAGAAGTATCCCACCTATGATAAAGAGATGTATTCCATTGTGCAAGCTTGACGAAAATGGAAGCATTACATTTTGGGAATGAAACGGTCATCCACACAGATCACTGACCCTTGTAGTTCATACAGACACAAGGGAATTTGTACAACAATCGTCATTAGAAATGATCCACATGCCTGCAATAGTTCCATTTGAACATAAAGTACAAGAAGGGGAGCACCAATAGTGTTGCAGACTACCTTAGCCGATCGTCGATCGTGGCACTAACCACTATGCTCGACTCTTATGGGCACGAGACTTTAGGTTGGTTGTATCTCTATAAAATCAATCTAGAATTCAACACTACATACTGAATTCTCCTAGAAGGTAATAAAGTTCCAGACTTTCACCTCCTAGATGCCCTGTTGTGCCACCTGGGACACCTCTGTGTTCCTTCAGGCAAGCATGCGAATATTATTTGGGAAGTGCACTGCAATCAGGTCACTGGACATTTTGGGGTCGAGGAAACAGTTGCAGTATTGCAGAAGTATTTATATTGGCCAAACCTTCGACAATATATTGGGAAATATATCCGATCCTACACTTCCTGCGCCATCGCCAAATTGACCATCAATAAGCAAGGCCTATATACTCCAATGATTACCCATAGTCGACCTTGGGAATCCATCTCCATGGATTACATGTCAGGACTTCCTTCTACCAATCATGGTAACAACTACCATTTTGTGGTTGTCGATAGATTCTCCAAGATGGCCATTATGGTGACCTGCAAGAAGAATATCACTTTAGAAACCACTGCTAAACTCTTCGTTGATCGAGTGTGGGTACAACTTGGGGTCCCACAGTCCATTATCTTAGATCAGGATAGCACATTCCTCAACACATTTTGGTAAAAAATCTGGTCGATGCTAGATACCAATCTCACTAAGTCCACAACCTTCCACTCCTAAACTGATGGCCAAATAAAGGTTGTCAACAGGATGATCATACACATTATGCGCAATGTACAACTCGAAGCATCCACACACATGGGATGAAAGCCTTCCCTATGTCCAACATAGTTATAACCAGGATCTCCACATATCAACTGGCCACAACCCCTTTCATGTGGGTTTGTGATTCCAACCACTATATCCCATTGATGTGGCCATACCATTTACATATACTCAGGAAGATTCAGCTCATGTATAGTATGAAGCTGGAAAGGAAAAAAACTTCATTGAGTGCATTCAACACATCCACCAACAGGGCCATGATATATTGCACATAACCAATGTGAAGTAAAAGCAGCGACATGATAAGCATCGGGTGCCACAAAAGTTCCAGGTGGGTGACAAAGTTTGGCTACATTTACAAAAGGAGTGCCTCGCTGAACCCCATAGCAAGCTTCACACACTAAGATATGGGCCATACACCATCACCAAGGTTGTAGGGTAAAATGCCTTCAAGCTCAATATTCCAGAATTCCTTGGTCTACACCTAGTGTTCAATGTGGACCACCTTCGCCCATACTTTCCACCATTACTGTACACATTCAACATTGCAGAACAAC
This sequence comes from Pinus albicaulis, assembly GCA_034641835.2. NCBI lineage: Eukaryota > Viridiplantae > Streptophyta > Pinopsida > Pinales > Pinaceae > Pinus > Pinus albicaulis. The sequence goes on from CM076569.1 coordinate 674,829,632, forward strand.
TCACATTGACGAAGTTAAACCCAGATTGCATGGAAAAATCCAAAAATGATCAGATAATGGACACATAGATAAAGAACACCCACCATTGAGGATCCATCTATATCGAGTTGTCAAAGCAGGTCAACTCCTTCACCAGGGCATGTGGTTCACCAAGGATTGGGTTCTACAAAGATTTCCTCACCTCATGGAGGCTATGCACGCAATGGGGACCATTGCTTCCTAAGGGGGGAGGAATGATCCAGGTGGATATTGGTGGTCATCTACCTATTCCACATAGACTCCCAGTCGATTTCATCAGTTTCCTTGTTTATAGTAGAAATTACTATTTTTAGCAGTTTTTCAGGTCTTGAACTTCCATAGAAGTTTTGACCCCCTAAACAATGTTTTTTTGAGGTCCGTTGCATGTGTTTAGCCATAGGAAGGGGCCTGTGGCAAATACTATATTACTCAGAGAGATATTTCTGATGATATATTGTACGTGCCAAACATAGATAATATGATCAAGTTACGACCCCAGAAGTTGACTGCCTAACTAACCCCAACGGGGCCCACAAACTCTTGGTGTTCCATCTCCTAGGGTTAGGGTGTTGGTTGTTTAGGGTTTCCCATATTTTTCAATAATAAAAATTTCGTTGAGCCTCATTTTAATGCAATTCAGAGGCATGTATATGCCACATCTCTTCTCAGAGATAAGCTATCATCACCCGAGCTAGTTTATTTTCCATTCTGTTTGTAAACTTTTTTCAGTATTTGATATTAATGAAATGAAATTTTATTCCTGCTGCATCTCTGTGTTTATGTTTATTTATGTATTTTATTGCGTTCCTGCATAAGTTTGGATTAGACACCTATGATTCTTTTGGAATGACCAACTTTTGATTTCTTCTTCCTATCTTTTTAACATATTTTCTTCTAAATAAACAATCTCCTTACCATCTACTGGAACATCAACATCCCTGGGAATTCTTATTTTTGTCTTTTATGGCTCTTCTCCTTTTCAAGAAGAGTTATAACCTCATTTTCACCAATGAAAACATTTTCTTTAGCTTCAACTTCGGCATCTCCAAAAGTAACATTTATAGCTTTACTAGATTGATGCCATTTAGACATTCTTTCTTGGTTCCCTATATCTACCCTTGTAGTTTTAGGATATATTCTTTTTTGTTTCTTTCTCCTTTATTCTTCTATTATATCTGTGTGGAAATTGTTGATCACATTCATAATATTTGTCTGTGTATAATAAATTCCCTCCAACATAAATAAAAGACCCTTAGAAAAATCCTATAAAATAAAATAAAACACGTCAATGATAAATAATTTATATAAAAAAATATAATGTTACTTACAATAATGTATAACACATAAATATAAATAAGAAAATTTGCAATTTTTTTCATAATGTTGACTATGACTTCATGACACATCTCTGTAAAATCTTTTGTTGTGTTATAACTTCTCTTTGTAAAATGATATCTAACTTTGTTATGTGCCTTGCCTAGTATTACAAGAACACAAACAATATCTATATCCCACACCAAACACGTGTCTCATACCTTTCCAACTACCTCATAATTTTCACCATATTGAAGTTGAGAACAATATAGAAATATTTGTACATCTTCGTTTCTTTATCCACCTTTAATATACCATGAAAAGTGTATTTTATTTACTTCTAGTGCTATCTTCCATTTTGAAATAATCTTCAATGATTTTGAGGGGCTAGTTGCTTGAGTTTTACCATGTGTCAGTTTGGTTTCATTGAGTAGTATTCATAGAGGGTCCAACTACAACTATAGATGTGGTAATTTCTGTCCTTGATATAGAAACATTCACATATATGTTCTTTGATGTCATTTTCATAATATATATATCCGTTTGTGTGTGTGTGTGTTTATATTTTAGTATCATAGGAAATTCTACTGTTGTTATATATATTTTTCAATGAAACGGTTATGGCACTACCCAGTAGAACTCGTTTTACACTTCTTCTTTTTTCCAGAATTTTCACCAAGTAAAGCATGTATTTGGAGATTTGAACCCGCCTTGGGCAGAAACATAATATGTGCCTCTATCGCTTGAGCTCAACTCCTTCGACTCTATTGTTGTTATATTAAAAAATAAATAAATAATATTTACACCATGAATTTAAAAAAGTTAATTACCATTAATAATGATACATGATATTAATTATTATTATTATTAAAGACACATGATTTTACCATTAATACTTTTGACCATTAGAATTCTCTTCTCTACTGTATTTAATTGTGGTAGGAAAATAGGGTAACTCCACGAATTAAATTTTTTATTGCATTACTCATTTCCTGAATATATACATGAGTGGAGAGACTCTTGGGATTCCAATTCCAAGGTATCTTGGTTTTATCTAATGCATAACAGACACTATTTAAAATATTTACAATAATCCCAATTCTTTCGAATTAGGTTTCAACTTCTCCCCCCCCCCCAACCACCCCCCACCCCCCCAATATGAAGGGATGTTGGTGAGTCCAAGCATCATTATGAATCCTTCAAAATTTTCCTTCCAAGCGCTTTGGTGAAGATTTTTTCAATCTGCACATTTGTGGAACAATGTCGTAGGTGGATTGTCTTTGACTCAACGTGATGTCAAATCAGATGATTTTTTGTATTTATGTGCTTGGTTCGATCATGTAACTTTGGGTTCTTGGCCAACTTTATTGAAAATGTGTTATTAATCAAAAGAGGAGTTGAATGCACTTGTTTCTTTTGCAAATACTCTATAATTTTCCTGAGCCACACAATCTTCTTTATTGCTTCAACTGCTTCCACATGTTCTGCCTCAGATGTGGAATTTGCTGAAACTAATTGTTTTCATGACCTTCATGAGATAGCTCCAAATCCAAGACTCGTAACATAACCTGAAGTAGATACCCCAGTGGACTCAAAATATGCTTAGGTAACTTCTCGTATCGGGGTCGTGGTGCTTTCTTGAGGCCATACAAGGATTTTACAAGCTTTCATACTTTTTTTTCCTAACCCTTCATAAAAAATCCTTTTGGTTGGGAAATAAAAACATTCTCTTTCATATCTCTAGACAAGAAAGAATATTTTACATCCATATAATGGAATTTCCATCCATTTGAGCTTCCAAGGAAAAGAGTGTCCGGATGGTGGCCCATTTCGCTGTGGGGCCAAAAGTCTCCTCATAATCGACCCCTTCCTTTTGTGAAAAACCTTTTTCCACAAGCCTAGATTTATGCTTGTAAAGTGAGCCATCTACTTTATACTTGTTCTTGAAGACCCACTTGTAGCCTATTGGTTTTCTTTCCAATGGAGGATCAACTAGCTTCCAAGTGCCATTCTTTATCAAAGCATCATATTCTTTCTGCATCACTTATTTCCATTCATCATGACAGGTAGATTTTTGGGTGGAAGTTGGTTCAAAATATGTAGACAAATTTAGTTCACAATCATAATAAACATCCATATCAACAGGTGAATTAGGATTTTCTACATCACCTCCATTATGTCTAGTTGAGCTTCTTGTTCATGTCTTTCCAACCTCATCAGGACAAACACTTTCAAGTGCATTTGTCAGCCATTTTGGAGGATTTTTCTGAGATGGCCCAAGTTTCTCAGTTGATTGAGATGGGGTTGAATCAAGATTCAGTCTCCCAATTATATCAACCACATCACTGAAAGTGTCATCAATGGTTGGAGCTACATGCGGGGGAGAGAGTGCTTCAAAAGAAGATTGCAAATATTGATCCAATATAGGGATCCCCCCTTCAACATGTGGAATACCAGTATCAAACTCTTGGAAATACTTTTCATGTACGAATATATGAAAGCGATCAAGCTGTCACTCAACAACATTGTCAGTCTTGGAAGATTCAGGAATGATCACATCTCTAGATATTATAAACTTATTATTCACTTCATCTTAGAGAAGGTTTGATTTGGAGGTATTTAAGTACCCCAAGAAGATACATTTGTGACTCCTTGCAAAGAGTTTGTTTCTCTGTTCCTTGGGTATCAAGGCATAACAGGTGGAACTAAAAACCCTAAGATGTCTCACCGAAGGAATGTGGCCATACCATATTTCATAGGGAGTACTATTTTTTATAGAATTAGTTGGACACATATTCTTTATATACACAACACATAGAACTGCATCAACCCAAAACATCAGTTTAACATTCTTGAAAAACATTATAGAACATACCATATTTAAGATTGTCTTGTTCATTCTTTCAGCTACTTCATTCTATTGGGGATTATAGGGCATGGTTGTTTGGCATTGGATCCCATGTTGGAAAATATAGCTTTCACATTCATTTGATGTATATTATTTTCCATTATTACTATGAATAGATCCAATATGAGATTGTGCATCATTTTAAATCCATGCATGAAAGTCCTTGAATGTTTTAAAATCTTCATATTTGTTCTTCAATGAATAAACCCATCACGTTCTGGTGTAGTCATCAATAAATGTCATCATATATTTATTACCATTTGCAGAAGGAACAAGCATCAGGCCACATAAATCAGAATGAATGAGTTCAAGTTTTCTATGTGCTCTCGAATGAGAATCATGAAAATAATATTTTCTATGCTTTCCTAAGATACATGCATCAAATTGCTTAAGTTTCCTAGGAATTGTAGGCAAACCAGTAACACCATTTTTCTTCAACAAATAGAGGTTGTGATAGTTCAAGTGTCCAAATCTAGCATGCCATAAAATAATTGATGGAAATTTACCTTCATGATAGTGATAATGGTATGAAAACCTTTGTAAATGAGCAGAGGTTCCTTGCAGCTTCAAAAGTATTTATTCTTCTATCCTAGTCATGGCAAGTGAGTGAATTGATGCTTTTATAACCTCAAACTTACCATAAAATATGTGAATGGAGTGTCCTTGCTGGCAGATGTGGACCAAAGACAACAAATTTCTCCTCAACTCCAAGAGGTACAGAACATCATGTAGAAGAAAGTATGGAAGACCATGGAGTTTGACCCTAATGGTGCCAATCCCCGTTGGCTTGAGTTTTGGCTTGTCTGCAAAGTATATTGCTCCATCAACATTGTCAGTGAATTCTTCAAAGAAATCTCTTTTGAAAATCATGTGGCAAGTTGCTTCTAAATCAAGCAACCAATAATCTTTCCACAAAGCAGGTGAAGCATTGAATAAGTTTTCAATTACTCCAATGTTGCAATGTACCACAACACAATGAGTGCCAATGTTGCAATGTACCACAACATAATGAGCGGACTCAGGTGCTTTACCTTTTCCTTTGTCAGGTATTTTACCTTTTCCTTCATTTCTTTCCTGCTCGATCCCGCCCCAAGGAAAATTACATGTGGAAGCATCTGTCCATCTCTATTGCATCGTACACAATGAAGACCAAAACTTTCTCCTTGGAAATCTTTGCTCCCCATGCCTCTAAAATTCTTCCTTCCTCTTCCTCTAGAATAATTTTGTGGGCTATTATTCTCTTTTTGTGCAAGGCACACAACTTCTTAAGTAGACTGAGAAGCTATCTTCTTCCCAAAATCTTTCTCTCTCTCAACAAACTTCTTCTCAAGGGAGTTAAAGGTAATATTGTTAAGGTTTCCACTTGCTTGCATTGATTCAAGATAATGTGAATAGGTGGGATATGGTGCCTTGACATATGCTATGAGAGGAATATCTATTTCAACACCCATCAATTTTATGTCATGAATAGTGGATCTTACTTTTGATGCTAAGGCAAGAGGATCATCATTTTTCAATTCAAGATTGAACAACTTAATCATCAATTGAACAACTTCAAGTTCAAAGTGTAAGTCATACCATTCCTTCAACTTATTTAAGACTCCAAAGGAATTTAAAAATAGAAAAATATGTTGACTCACCTCTTCATTTACTCACGTTACAATCAAGACATAGGCCTTGTTGTTCTTATTTTACCAAATGGCAAGCTCCTTGTTTGAAGTGAGCTTTTCCGGTGCATTTTCCGGGCCTTCTCCTTCACAAACACATTCCCAAAACTCATTGAAAATCAACTTGTGTTTTATCTTCCGGGACCACTCATGATAGTTATGTTTGCCAAAGAGAATTACTCCCACAATAGAGATGAGTGAATGCATCATAAAATTTGATCTGATCTCAAAATAATTGCAAAAAAATAAATGTTTATGCTGATTTGTATACAAATACGTCTTCAAAAATATCAAATTCACTTTCATACTATCACATAATATACTATGGTTCCACCTTATAAATATTTGGAACATTACCCATCACACTTATATATTTTAACCAAACGTTTTTATGGCCTTTAAAAGGAAACCAACACTCATATATATAACATATTACCACTCATAAACGTATCCACTTTCCAAACTTCATCCTTATCTTATAAATGTTTGGAACATTACCCATCACACCGATATATTTTAACCAAACGTTTTTATGGCCTTTCAAAGGAAACCAACACTCTTTTATATAAGATATTACCACTGATAAACGTATCCACTTTCCAAACTTCATTCATATATTATCCACATATATTTATATGCCATACGTAGCTTTTAGAAAAAAGATACTTTTCAAACCATCACGTTATATGCCATAAAAATATTCAACTCATTTATGGCCACCATAATGCATATATAAAAAAGGTCAATGCACATATGAAATATGACTCTCTCAATACTAATGGTTTTCGGTCCAAAAAATACATTACTGTCAGTCTCGTATAAACATACTTCGACATTCTCATATAAACATATTACAACTCTCAATTAAGTGCAACCTTTCAAAATTATTTAACACACACATCTCTTCAAAGAAAGGGAGCACACAACGCCAAATTAAAACTGGTTGAAATGCAAAATCCAACAAAGATATGCCACTTTTACATGTGCAACATCAACATATTTCGGTCTTCAACGCAGAGAGGTAGTGACAAGTTCTTTGTTACAATCAATGCAACATATAAAAAGGCAGTTCAACACAGTAGTACAATTGTACGCAGGCCACAAACCAGTTGCAACACTGGTGTATACATACCATTAACCCGATATAATGTATCACTGCCTCTGTAGAATAGCTCGAACGCAAAAGAATGCACCATATATTTACAACGCCAAAAAGAAAAAATGTTTACAACATAGATTTTAATTCTCATTCATCAACAAGATACTCGGTCATGCACCAGAGACACAATACACTGCTTCAACGCTCCAAAAACTGCCTAGAGAACGCACCAACCATAATGCAAAAAATACACAACCTCCAATTTAGTGCAAAGAAGTAGTGTGGCAAGAGAACAGAGGTTTTAGGATGGAGAACAAAACAGAGTATGTGGCAGAAAAATAGGAGTTACAATGGCAACAAAGGATTCCTTAACCCATTGATGAAGGGGAGGATGAACAATTTCTTCCAAATGATAATTTTAGAGGCACATATGAGGAAAATGCATTTCTCCGAGTTAGTATTTTAAAGACTCTCATGATGATGATGAATTCCTCCGAGAAAGGACTTCAAAATCATAGATGAGGGTGGTGAAGAATTTGTTGAGAAATCTATAGGGCAATAGTTAGGATGATTTCTCTTTTCTTAATATCTGCTTGTGATAACTTTTTACTGTTTCTTACTTATTAGCTTCTTGTCTTATTATTATGTTTGTTTTTATCATTAAACAACTACCAAAACAAGAAGAAAAATAGTACACAAGAACACATAATATAGATTGCAATATAAGGCCAAAACCTATCCACTTGAGAGGAAAACCTGTAAATCACTTGTCTTCTTATAAATTCTTCAATTGGAAAATTACAGGACCTCTAGATGAAGACAAATACCCTTCCAAGACCAAGTCCAACCTTTTCTGACAATGTGATTCCTTTGTCCAATTCAAACCCAGTCAAATCTCCTCCAGTAGGACAACTTCAACCTCTAACTATAAAATTTCGGCCTCTACTGCAGGTTTGAAATTTTCGTCCCCCTACAATTGCTATTGCATCCACACATGTGAGAAAAATTTAGCCTTCCAAGGCCTCCTAACAACTTCTCTTTCCTTTCTTCCTTGTCTAGGGTTAGTAGGTGACTTATTAGATCCTTATTCCAATAGATTTGATCCTCTTCCAACAATTAGATAATTTTGAACTTGAAGCAATGAACCCTAGCCTTCCTTCTTTGCACATGTGAGAGAGAATTAACACAAAAACTATCCTTCTTCGTCCTTCTCCTTCTTCACTAGCCTTCTTGTGCTTCTCTTTCGCTTGGATGATGAGAAGTGTGTGTGTCCAAAGGAGGTTAAGTTCCATCCTTTATATAGGCTTCTAAGGTGGACACGAGTACTCAAAATAGGCTGACTTATTAGCTGTCAGGTTGACTTTATCTTGAAGGGTATTTTGACACTTTTAAATACAAAAATAATTCTTTTTACAAGTTACAATGTTCTTGATGGGGTCTTCAACTTATGATAATGAATTTTTTGAATTCTTGACCTAGGCCAAACCTTAGAAGCACTCAATGGGTGCTTGAACTCTAGAATAAAATACATTGAGCATGAAACCCATGCTCCAAAAGTAATAATAATAATTTTTATTTTATTTTAAAATATACAAGAATCAAAAGTACATTTCATATTTATGAATACTGAACTTAGTTACACATTTTTCAACACTCCCTCTTAACTAGGGAGGTATTTATAAATGGTACATGGACATTCTCAATCTGAAGATATCTCATAAGAAGAGTCGGATTGGTAACCCATCTGTTTAGCATCATAACAACCAAAGTTGACACATAGCAAGGCCTTGAATAACTTTTGGACACCTAATCCTCTAAGGGTTGGTGTGGAATGTGAACAATCAATGGAGTCCAAGAGACCACTTGGTATATGAAGAGCAAGGGTCACACGTGTTAGTGTCAGTATATGCATCTCGCCATCAGTGATCAAAATCCTCTTTTCATATCATTTTAGGAGTCCCACTCAGAAAGTTTTTATCATTCCACTAGGTCATTCAAAAATTTACTCACTAATGGTAGCCCCAAGTCAAAAAATTTCACTTTTTCTAAATTTCCATTACTTGTTGGCTAAATTTCATACCTTGCTGACTGTACATCATCCATAAAGCTAATCTCATCATGAAAACCACTCTTTCAAAGTCTCATTAGGTCTTTAGGTTTTTTTTCAAGGTTTCATTAGGTTTCTAGGGTTTTTCAAGGTCCAATAAACATCATTTCCATTGCATTAAGCCAACAAAGTAAGAGAGTGAACAAAATAACATCTCTTTAACATGTAAAGAGGTTTTGCAAAGATGTAATTCTGATTCCAAAGTTGTGATTTTAATCATAGAATGTAATTTTTATTCCAAAAGAATGTAACTTTTATTTTTATTTTGTAATTTTAAGTCATTTAATATGTAACAAGTACAAGGTTCCCAAGCTGCCAACTTAGAGTTCCACATGCCAACAAAGAAAATATCAAAGTGCAAAGAGTTCCTAGTCCACCAAAATGATCAATTGTCAAAGGAAAGAAATCAAAGTGAAATGGTTTAATTGTGAAGTTTAAAGGTGAATTTGAACATAGCAAAGTGGGTTCCAAAAGCATAAAAATCACAATTTACCAAGTATAAAAGCCCTCAAGACATCAATTCCATCCTCATTTGTCCCCTACAACATTGAGAAACCATCTACACAACATGATTTTCAAGTTTAGAGAGTGAAATTGGGAGAAAAGTGGCAGCGCTGCGCATAGCCTTCAGGCGATGCGCTCCTAGAAGAGGAGGCATTGTGCCCCTTCCGCAGGTGCTGCACACTTGCCTGACTTGCTCATCAATCTCCAAAACAAAGTGCAATCGCTCTAAACCTTCAACATTGGTTGCCTTCACCCTCCAACAAGTAAGTAACACCTAATTGCAATCTCCTAGCATTCATCAAGTAAAATTTTCATAGTGTTTGAATGTCCTATACAAAATTTGGTGTCTTCTTTGTTATAAACCCTAGTTCCATTCCTAATTTTCAATTGCACTTCCTAAGACTTCCACTACCCTTACCACATTACAATTAACCTTTCCCAACCCCTATTTCACTATATCTCTTTCCCCAAAGCCCTTTATCCCCTAAACCCTAAGACCTAGGCATGTCAATTTCGTAGGCTCCCAAATCCCCATACCTGTAATAAAATTCCTATTCCCAAATCCCACAACATTTCTACTCCCTGTCACCTCCCTCAATTTAATAATCCCTTCCCCCACCTCCCTAATTTTTTCCATCCCATTCCCCACTCCCCAAACCTACATTTCACTCCCAATTCATCTCCCTAGGGTTTCTAGCCAAGACACTATGGAAGAAGAAAATAGAGAATTCAGTGAGGAAGAAGAAAGGGAAGAGAGGAGGCCACACAAAGGAGGGAGGATCCTCAGACTTGAACCTACAAACACCAGAGAACTCATGGCCTCTCCCATGACTGTGACATGTTTCAAGTATTTAGGATGCTTTAACTTTTGTGAAAAAATACAAAAGGTCCAACATGACCCTGTTTTGAATAAAAATTTCATCTCTAATCTTCATGACAACCAGGTAACACTTGTTGGTGTCACTTTCATAGTATCCATAGCCATCATAGAAGCTACCACTGGAGTTCCAAATTTTGGTGAAAAGTGGTACAAGGAAAAATACTTGGAGAATCATTACTATGAGCCATACATCAAGCCAAGGTATAAAAATGAAGGAAAAAATGGTCTTTCCTTTCTCTTACCTCATGGATAGATATGTCCCTATGATGAAAATCATCATGAAGTACTTTTCTTGTGAATTAAGGTTCTTTAGAATCTACATCTACCATATTCGGTTATTAATGCACTTCACAAGGGTCAAAATGCTCAACATACCTTATTATCTCTTCAGGAACATTGACAAAATGGCATACGTTGTTTAAAAGAGAGATTATGACCACTAGATGAAAAGTATTTTTCACCACTCTCTCATCAAGATCATTGTCCTCCATCACCTCCATCACCTCGATCAATTGAACATATCATGTGACACTTTCATAGCTAATGACATCTTTACTACTCCACCAATTCTACATGCTCAAGTTGTACCTCCACCATCATCACCATTTCACACTCAGATTGGGTCATCTAGCAGAGATAAGATCAGTGAGCTTCAAAAGACCAAGGTGGCTGAGATAGAGACATTGGAAAAAACATATCAAAGAGGTCATAGGAAAGTGTTTCCTCCACAGATTGTGGAAGGGGCCTTGCCTTCTTCATCGACAAAGAAGGTATACAAAGGAAAGAAAAATATGATAGAGGCAGATATTCAGGCAGAGCTTAGACACGAGGAGGGAAATCTTCATGAGACAGAAATGGAGTTTGACCTTGTTGACTTGGATCAGCAAGATGATTCTGAGATCACTAGCATAGTCATCAAGGAAAAATAAGCCAAGATTAGAGAGCTACAAACTAATTTTGATAGATCTAAATTTGTCATTACCTTTCTTGAGCAGGAGAACCAACAACTAAAGAACAAACACTTCATTGATGAAGTGAAATTCATCAAAGCTCAAAGAGAGGCAGAAAAAGCTAAATTAGTGCTAGGAGAGACACTAGAAAAATATGGTTTGCTAGATGAACCCGAAGAAAAAGTGCCAAAAAGAAGGCCAAGAACTAGAGGTTTGAAGAGAGCCCTAGAACTAGAAAGGAAGAAAGAAAGAGAACTCGCAGATGAGGTCACTCTTAATGAGCAATTTCCAGTTGTAATCAATGAGAATAAAGAAGGTTGGCTTTGGGAAATAAATGACCACCTTGAGAAGCTGTTGAAAAGGGCCAAGAAAGACAATGATATTCAGAGAAGGATGACAAAGCATTATGCCAAGAGAAACAAGATTGCAAGGTCAAAACTTAAACACGCCAGTGCAAAAATTGAAACCCTAACCATGCAAGAAGAGAAAAGAAGGCTTGATATCATTGCTGAAGCCTCAATCCATGCCTAACCCTAATCATCAACCATCATTCTGAGAATTTTGGCAAGTTTTGATAAATTTTTGCAAATTTTCATTAGGGGAATTTTGAGGTCTAAAATGGGCCTCCTAAGGAAAATGTACAATCAAAATTCATTTTATGAGAACCAATCACATTTTAGGGGATGACATCATCCCTAATGGTTGAGGTGGCATTTCTTGAGTTAAAAGTACTTACTTATCACATTCTCCATGGTGGATAGAAACTCATGGTTAACCATGGTAGTGCTCTAAGTACTTTTAAAGTCAAAGTAAAGTACTTATAATAAATGTCATTTCACACTTTTTGAATAAAATTCATACGTAAAATAATATATTACATTTATTATATTATTTTTATATAGTATATTAATTACATGTTATTATACAATTTAAATAATAAAATTTTTAATTAATAACATATTATATAATTAAGAATTTATGAATTTATATTTATATTTCATTTTAAGTTATTTAAGTACAAAGGACAAATGTATTAGTTGTTCAATGATAATGAATTTTTCTTGAAACACTCATTCTTATTTATAGTCACATCAATACAATTTTTTTATTGATTTTATTTTGGTACAACTTTGGAGTTGAATTTAACCATGGTTACATGGATTGTGGTGCAAAAAGTGAATTGCAAATTCATAAATATTGTTTTATTGATTTAGTTATTATTTATTATTTCCTTATGAGGCCCATTTTAGACCTCAAAATTCCCCTAATGGAAGTTTTTGTGCATTCTTGGATAGTCATGTGACAGTTGGATTGTCAGGAGTGCAGTGCCCTAGGCGTTGCACTCCTGTTTGAGGCATATTTTGGTCAAAAGGATACCACCATTGGATTTAGAGCAGGGAAAACATGCAGGCCCACCACTTTTCTAGTATTTTTTGGTCAAACTAGCAGGTGAAAAGGTCAAAAAACACTCAGAAAACCACAGTTCTGCCTCCTTTTTCACCTTGGTGCTACGGTCTTGAGAAGTCTTGGGAGAGTCACTTTTTAGGAGGTCAAATCAATTCCACTCTACAAAACAAGAATATAAATCAAAATTAGACTGGATAAGCTTTCCAATAAGCTATCTCGAGCTCATTTTGGGCACCTACAACCCATCGAAAACTCAGCTGCAAGATGGAGGGCGCTCCTGACATTGGCACTGCGGTCCTTTGATTTTTCTAAGTTTTCTCTACAATTTTGATTTTCACCTTGAGAAATCATGTTTTTACTTATGTAATTGATGGAAGTGAATGTAATTATGATTTTTTTACACTTACCTAGGGTAAATAAATTAGGTGAAAAGTTTTGATGACATGTAATGAATCAATTTGCAAAAAGTGAGGGATGAGTTAGTTTGACCTCCCTACACTCTAGGTATTCATCTCAGTTTTTGGTGGAACTGCTCCTCCTCTTATGGATTCGACCCCTGAGGTTAGGAGAAGTTGTTTGAGGTATATATCTTGTACTTTTTGACTCATTTCACAAGTTGGATGTTGATGCATTGATCAGAGACTATTGTAATCATTTTGGCAGGAATTTAATGAAAGGTTGCAGCTATTTCATTGGGATACCCGTCGCATGGAAATTTAGCATAGTTCTTCTTATTTCTCATTATGTATGAATGTTTTTTTTCATGATCCATTTCATTTCTATGATATGCCGGTTTTTAAGTTGATAAATAGAATACATCTCTCATGCTATGTTTTGGGAAAACCTTCATAGTTTGTCCATATTCTTCAGTTTAGAAACAATTCATGCTTAGCTTTGCTCTTTCTAGCTCCTCACTTGTCTGATCCATCTCACTCAAGAAACCCTAAAGGGTTAGGTTTTCTACCTACCTTGCCCCATTGAATCTCTTCAAACCTAATCTTATTTTCCTTGACCTAGCCTCTTTGACCTAATTCACCCATCCAACAAATCAATTCAAACAAACCCCTACACTTTTACCTAGCCTAAAATCTTAATTCATCCAACCCCATTGGATGTGATTTGTGGAGAGGGCCCTCGCCGGCTTGATAGGGCTAGCTACCAAGCTAAAATATTGGTTTGTGGTTACCTCTGTTGGGATTTCTTCTTCAACCTTAGAGATGGCAGAGTGATAACAACAAGGAATTTTATTTATATGTGAATATTTTTAATAGAATGGATCTCATGATTTATCCTATACTTTTTCTACATTCCATATATGTTTAACATGGTATTAGATCGAGAAAAGTCCTTCCCTGCTCAAGTTGGAGCCCCTTATTTTGTTTCCTTCTCTGCATACCAATTCTACCTGTCGAAACAACATTTAATCACTCTGCCCTTTCTCCACGCCTTTTTTCTATTTGAAATCACTACTGAAAAATTCTGCACCAGTCAAACCTGCATCTTTGTTGTACGTGTTTCATATTCCTGTGTCAGCTCATATGGAACATTCGTATCATGCACCAGTGTAGGAACATTTTCTTTGCTAGAAGGAGGGCTAGCCGCCCTTTCATGATGTCGGAATCAGGAAGACGAGATCTACGCAACCATCTTAGTTTCAACTCAATCCTGTAACTTTCAATTTTGAGAAAAATTTATGAACTCTTGATCAAATTTAGAGGCCCATCAACAATCAAATATTGTGTATGAGAAATTATGAAAAAAAACCCTATTTTCATACATAGTTGAATGAAGTTGTCTTGATGAATCATTCTTCTAAATTTTTTCCTCGAAAGAGATTCATCTCTTTTTTGATATTTGATTCCTATGCCATGTTGCTTATAGATCCCTTGAGAATATTTTATATCATAGTGGTCCTTATACCCTCATCCCGATTTCTTTCGTGAGAGTAATATGAGATGCTGAAGTGAACATGCTTAGGTTGATCCTTTACTTGATTGGACTCTTCAATTGTGCTATTGTTGGATCCTGTGAATGTATCAACATAGATATTAAGTTATTCTTCAATTAGTTTCTTTGAGGGAGATTCATCTTTGGATGTATCATGATATTCCCGATAACCAAGGCCTATTTTGATGAGGGTATGTCTTTGTATGCCAAGGATGTGATCTAATGACTCAAAAACTTTAAGAAGCTTTAAGTTTCAATTGAGTTGATAAGATATATTTTCTAATTCTTCATTCAAAAGTTTTTTTTTCTTCCAAATTTTCACAATTCTATTCCTTTTGTGTTAATTTCTTTGGTACAATCTCCTTTATCCTCTTAATTTCTTCCAGTTCAATTTTGAGGGAGATGACAAAATTTGCATCATACTCTCTATCTTTATATCCTTGAAAAAAATTTCTAGTTGATTTACCTTCTTTCTTAGAGATATTATTTCTTCGAAAGAACTTATGAGTTCTCCTTCAAATTCTACTTCCATTTCAATCTCTTATTTATCAATTAAAAATATCTCTCCTCTTTTATCATCAAACATGGCTTCATTGCTTTCATAATTACTATCTTCTTTGGAGTACAAGCTTCTCCTTTGGTATTTTTTCTTATTTTATAATTATTATATTTGAATTTTACTTCATTATCACTATAATTTACTTTAGCATAAATACATTTAGAAGCATACTGTCATATTCTTCCACATTCAAAAAATTTAAATGGAAACTTGAATTTAAACTTTCCAATTCCATTCTTTATTTTTCTTAAAAATTTGGTTTTCTCTTTTTTGATTCATGACTAGAGTGTTATTGAGTCCCATGTTTCCTTCCTTCCTTGGATTCTTTGAATGCGGCTTCTCTAGATCTTATCTTCTTCTTTTCTATCCTTAGTTCATATGCAATAATATTTTCATGAAGGGTATCCATGTTTAAATTTTGCATGTTAGATATATCTTCAATGGATGATGCTTTAGGATTGAACCTTGAGGAAAGTGATCTCAATATTCTATGAAAAATATCAGATTCCTCGACTTCTTCACTAAGACCTATGATAGAGTTGAAAATACCATCCACTTGAAGGAAATATGAAGCCACATATTTTCACCTTCTTCCATTTTCAAACTTACAAACTAACCTCTGTAATGTTTCAGCGTGGCTTGATTTATTTTGTCATCCCCTTCATAAATTTTTTTTAGCTTGTCCCATAGTTCTTTATATGAAAATTACATCAGAGGGAGGAGAAAAAGCACATGGAAACCATTCTCAATAGCCACCTATACATGATTACCCAAAGACATGATGTAGGTTTCCATTCTTATTTTCCAAAAATCATAGTTCATTCCATAAAACTAAGGAGGCTTGCATAAATATATGAAATTTTCCAATTCCTTATGATAAAATTTTTAGTGATTAATCGTTCCTAAAGGAACATGATCATATACCTTATTAGAATAATTATTACCCTCGGGGGTGGGGGGTTGGATCAATGTAGCGACCAATTTAATCAATTTTACGATTAATCAAACTTAAAAGTGAAACAATAAATACAATCATCGCATCAACACATGATAACACCATATGAACATGGAAACCCTTGCGAGAGAAAACCACACATATTTTTTCTTAAATATTTAATTACATGGTTTGTAAGTACCAACCTATTGTAAGCACCAACCTCCGATATAAATTTATAGGCATCAACGCACAAAATATATTTGTAGAAAACAACTTGTTGGAGGCACAAGTCCCCAAAGATGTGCAAGCACCAATTTATTGTAGGCTATAACATGATTGAGGCACAAATCCTAGAAAATAAGAAAGCAATAAATTTTTGTAGATTCCAACCTAATTAAGGCCACAAATTATGAAATAAGAAAGTGCCAACTTGCTATAGGTTCCAACTTGATTGAGGCACCCACCTCCTTCACCAAAACACAGTGGATCACTTTTCAAAATATTTCAAATTATATCCACAAGCTCAACACAATAAATACTGCTTCCAAATATGATCATATTAATACAACTTCAATTGGTTCTTCAATCATCAATAATAACCCTTTATTCATTTTTTGTATCAACAATAAAATTATTCATATGGCCTAGAAAATTTTGACAACAATGAAAAACGTGACAAGTTCTTGTCCTCAAAAACCTATCTTCATGACTTTTTTTGTTGCCCTTTCAGATCACAAGAATTTTGTTTCCATTTTCCCATTTTTAAAAATCAAATTGGCATTCAAAATCACCCATAAAACATTATAAAAGTTAACAATTCAATAAAATGCAACTTTCCATTTTGTTGCCTACAAAATGCACTTTTCGGCGTGTATTCAACAAAATACACTCCTAACCCCAATTTTTTTTCGAGCCCGACGGAAATCAAACTTGTGACCTCTTATGGTGCAAAAGGACTTAATACGAACTCTATTTTCATGATCCTTGTTCAATCCATCCATTTTTTTTAATTATGAGTTAAAGCATGCATCCAAAACCAAAGGCAGAGTCGAGAATCGACCTCACAACTGAGTTCCAACCAAAAAAACTCACAATCGAGAGATATACCAGAGTGCCAACTTATATATCTCACATCTGAGTGCCACACCAAAGTACCATGTAAAATATCACCAACCAACAAACCTTGCAACCAAGTGCCAACTAACAGACCTTGCAACCAAGTGCCACACTAGAGTACCATGTATCCAAGTGCCACACCAGACCTTGCAACCAAGTGCCACACTAGAGTACCATGTATCCAAGTGCCACAATAGACCTTGCGACCAAGTGCCACACTAGAGTACCAACAAGGCCACACTAGAGCATCGACCAATAGACCTCGCAAATGAGTGCCACACCAAAGTACTGTGTACAACAATGCAAACCAACAAACCTCACAACTGAGTGCCACACTAGAGAGCCAAGAAAACTCATGAATGAGTCCCACAAAAGAGCGTTGACCATTAGTCCTCACAACCAAGTGCCAACACTGTGCCAATAGTGCCAACCAAAACTACGATAGCCACATCAGACCACAACTACATAACATAGAGTCGCATTAGTGCCAACCAAAACTTTACCAACCACGTTAGACTATAATTATGCCATAAGCTAGACCTAGTGGTGGGCCTCCAAATTAGACACAAATTAAGTCCCGTCTAACCTTTCCTAGGCACATAAAGGATATATTAAGTCTCTCCTTCTACACTTAATAATGTTTTTTTAGATTTAATGTTTTCTTAGGAAGGTTTAGAGATAATTTCATATTATATGCCTAATATTATCTATTTTTGTAGAATATTGTGAGAATATTGGACAGATTATCAAGACTTGAAGGATGAGATAATCTAGGGAATTTTTCCCTGCTACAGGATGGACCAATATTGGATGATAAATGAACAAAATATCATGCAATTATTGAAAAAATCAAGAGCTCAGTTGATTGAGAAAATCTAGGAATGTGTTTCCTATCATTTAATGTAAATTCCTAGTGTTGGCAACTAGATCCACTTTTTGAGGGATTTTGGAGGGGAAAGTTGTCTCCTTTTAAGGATAATGCTTCCTCGACACTTTTTATAAGTACCTATTTGAATTGGCCTCTAGATGCATTTCTCAGTCCTCTTGTGGAGAAAACTTGTTATTTAGCAGCTCCACTTTCATTTCTAACAAGGATTTACTTCAATTGAGTCAAATAATGAAGTTTGGTGAAATTTTTAGCTTCTAAAGCTTGGTTTACTTTATAGGACTCTAATTATCCTTGGGCTTTGCCATCCCAGGAGCCTTAGATCCCTCTTTTCCAATTTATTTGTTTCCTTTGAATGCTTTTTTCACTTACATCTCTTATTTATGCCTTTACTATTCATGCTTTTTTTTTTGTAGGCCATATTGGTTAAATGATTGAAGTGAGTTTTCTTGAAGGTTATTTAAAAATTTACAAGCATGATTCATCCTTAGAACAATTTTGAAAATAATATTCATTATTGAGATACTTGGATTGGTTTACTAGTTCACAAATCTAGAATTTCTGGAAGTCTCTTGTAGCAAAATAGTAGTAATATTCTAATATTTTTTAGAACATGTTAATGAGTTTCATTTGAGTTTATTCCACTTATGTTGATTCATAAAAAAATTAAAGTTAATAAAATCATTTACGCCATATCATTTTCACTTGATCAGGTTATGAATTTAGTAGGTTAACTAGTACACTAGTTCTAGAATTTCCAATTTTTAGAGTAGTAATTTTTTGCTATTTTTAGCACATGTTGAGAGGGGTATATTTGAGTGATTCCACTTGGAATTGAGTCCTAATAAATCCTAATTAATAATAATTTTTTTCCATCTCATTTTCATTTGATTTTCTTGGGCATTCGACAATTTATCTTGAGGAGTAACAATCTTGTAACAGTCCTATAGCAATTTGTTTCGAGATATTCCTTGCCAAAATTCACTCCAAATTCATTATAGAAGTATATATATAGACTATGAATTCTATGAGGTCACTTTGGTTGAGTTGAGGATTTGTTAGGTTTCCATTTAGCTCTTTCATTGCTTGCATCTTTAAAATTGATATATGAAATTAGTCTATATTTCCTTCCCACAATTTACTTCATGCAAAAGGTGGTTCTCTTCTTGCAAGAAAAATCTAGGACTTTCCTTTCGTGAAAAAAATAATAGATTTCCTTTCCATAAATATAGATTATATTTTCTTAAGTTGTCATTATGCTTTACATTTTTGCAAATAAAATCAATGTCCTTTCTTCAATTTAATTTCTAGAAAAAGTAGAATAGGTTTTCTTATTGTTATTTACCTTAGGATTTTTGGCTTATACCTATATATTTGCTCAATTAAAGTTGCTTTATTTCCTTCTTTCACTTGCATCAAAGGTAGTCATACTAGGAAGAGGAAGGTGCATGTTTCACGTACAATGTTGACCCCTTTTAAGTTTGTACCAACCCCGAGTTTATAATTTAAGTCGATAGCCCCAATAGTTGCAACATTATTGTAGAAATATTGAGGCTCATCACTTTTTTGCATCGTTGACGGGGAGGGTGTCAAAGAAAACCCTATCTTGTTCTTGGAATTATTCCTTGTTTCTTCTCTACAATCACATTTTTTGCAAAAACCAAAAAAATGCATTAGGAATCTTTCATTGCATTGCATTGGAATTTTCATTCAATTTTATTTATAAAAACAAAAAATATTTCTTCAACACCAAAAACCCCCCACTTGATCATGTGCAGGTATAAGAATAAGGTGTGGTGGATAAATTATAAGGAGGCATGGAGAAACCCTACTTTTTCAACTCATATCAGCAAGATATGAACTACCCCTTCTCTTTCAATAAAATCTATAATTCACAATTTCAACCTTGGTATCCACCTAACACCTCACCTTGGTATCCATGGTATTATCCTTCCCAATGGGGTGATCCATATTCATGGTATTATCCTTCCCAATGGGATGATCCATATTCATGGTCTTATCCTCCTCAATATGCCATTCTTCCATTTCATCCATATCAACACCAACCTCCTTAATGGGGTGATCTATATTTCCCTCAATATCCTCAATATCCTCCATACCAAACTCAATGCTATCCAGCCCATCCACCTCCACCACAACCACATCTTCAATAACAAACATTTTAAAGAACCACTCCCACTCAACTAATTGCACGACCATTTCCAAACCCAAGAAATAAAGTGACTCAACCCACTTACAATGTTGAGATAAAAAATCTCCAAACAAATCCTCTTGATCCAAATGATATTCATCTTAGTTCAGGAAGAGTATTTCAAACAGGAGATTCTCTTGCTCCTATTGAACAACAGCTTCCAAAAGAAGAAGATACAAAGGATTCTAAAGAATCATGGACCACATGTGATGAATAGAAACCATTGGATGTTGAGATTGAAGAATTTATACAATGTTTATCATCAGATCCTTTATGTGTTCAAGGGGATAACCAGAAAATAGTAAAAGATTTTAATGGAATAGAAAAAAAATACATAAATAATGATCCAGATGAGAAAGAAAACCAAGGGCATCAAAGATATATTGAGTTTTTGTTCCAAATAATAAACAATATGGAGCATCACTCTCTTCTTCAACAATGCTTAATATCATCAAAGTCAAAGTATTTGGTCTCTAATATTTAGGTACATGTCAAAGCATATGTTTCAAGCCTACACATGAGTTTATCTATCATCTTGTATGAACATGGCTCCATTGGAAGTATTCCTTCACTTGAAATGGATTTTTTTTTTTTCAAGTAGAGTAGGATAGAAAAAAATAAATAAATAATGGAAAAATAGAAAAAAGAAATAAAAAATGGAAAAAGATAAAAAAAATAATAGAAAAGAATAAGATCTTAAGTGAAAACCTCCTTTTAGGCATCTAATACTGGCTCACTGATTTAAAACCTCCTTGATGTGGTGAGTGGGTTGGGAAGAAAAAATAAAAAAGAAAGAAATGATCCTAGGTGAAAACCTCCTTTGAGGTGCCTAAGCAGACCTACTAGTTGAAAATCTCATTGAGGCAGCTAGTAGGCCTAAAGAAAAAATGAAAAAAGAAAAGAGGAAAAAAGGAGAAAGATATAATAAAAAGGATTTTTTTCCAGTTTCATATATGTGTTTGCATGTAGTTACTCCTCCACCTACATAAGGAAAAGAAACAGATTAGCGCCACAAAAAGAGAAAAAGAAAGAAATGAGCAGTGAGGCAAGCAAAAAGTAAAAAATGATCAACCTTGGGCTTCTTACCTTCTGTGAAAATTTCTCAAGAAAGACCAAGGAAATGTAAATCCATCACCCTCATCCATTTCCAACATCCACACATCATTCCCAAGCCTTTCCCATTCATTTTCCTTGTTGTCCTAAAGTGCTACAGGAAGGATTTGTTTTGCTATAGGACTGTCAAAATGCACAGGGAATAAATTGTTTTTACCATATATAGAAAATCACACATCCATTGGTCGATTTTTTTCACATGTATATGAATATGGATGATAGTAACATGCTAAAACAATTTCATCAAATTCTAGTGCACGCTTTTCGAGAAATTGGCCTCCATCACCTACAACCATTTTAAAATTTTCTTGAGATTCGTGCATCCATTGGCTAAGAATTTTTATGGGGAGGTGCATAAGGATGATGGAAACATGCTAAAAAAAAATAGTTAAAGAAAATCTACCATTTGAGAAATATGGATAAAAACATTTTCCTATAAGATTGTATTGTAGTGCTATGGTGTAATATTCCTAAATTTGCATGCAACAAATTGGAATATTAATTTTTGCTAATTTCACTTAGGAGGTGAATAAAATGGGTAAAAGGCCCATGAGTAGGAATAAGATCCTTCATAGTGTGAAAAGGATCATTGGAGCAGCTTATTTTGCACCTTCCCGTGTGAAAAGGAGCAATTTGCATGAGGACAAGGTCAAGTTTGACCAAGTCAATAGCACTGCCTAAGAGGTGTAGCTTGCATGAGAAGACATCGCAGTTTTGGAGGGAGAAATATTCCTTGTGGATGAAACCATAATGTGTGGGGTCCATGGAAAAGAGGCATTCACTTGTATAAGAAGAGGAGGAGGTAGCCATAGTGAGATATATTTGAGCATTTGATCATTTGTCTGCTTAGACATATTTGCAGACCCGGTTATTTAGCTGAGTTGCAGTGCTGCTTAGCATGAGGGATTCCTATTTAGGATTTCCTCTCCTTCTTGAGAGGCCTCTTGAAGGATTGAACTTCATTTTCTCCACATCTTGACTCAAGGCCAAAGCCATTATTCAGTCACTGCGTTATTTCTGCTGAAGTATAACGTAGTGTTGTTGGGTGTTACAGTGGAGGGGTTCCACAACACCATTCCTTGTCTCATATTTCAGAGGAGGGAGCTTCTATTCCTCGGGAAGACTATTAAGGAAGGTTTGTGAGAAGATTTTCATATTTTTCATCAAGGCCAACATCTCCCATCATAGACAGCGTAGTCCATCCTCTAGACTGCGTTATTTCAGTGCACAATTGCAGTGAGAGGTTGCACCAGCTTCTCGGAGGGAAAGATCTTCAGTGCCGAGATTAGCCTTGCATTGAGAGATCCATTGGAGGAGGTTCCTTTCAGATTGTACATCTTATTCAGCCATCTCCATGTATTTCCATTATTGAGTTGTAGTTGCTGCCCAGCAACTCCAGCATTTTTGTAGATTTGCCAATTTCATGTATATTGTAGCCAATCCTCTTGAGGATTGTTGTATTAGTGTTTTCAGGAGTTGAGAGCTTTCTCCCCCTTATTTCTTTGAGCTATTATTGTCCCATCGTTCTATTATCATGTATTTTGTTGCAGTGTCTTCTATAAACTACGTTATTTTAGCCAGGGCTTTCCATGTGTAGCAGTGCTCTTGCATTTTCTTGTATATGCTCTATTGAGGCTTCCATTGCCTAGCTGGAGTGATTGATTCCTCCACATATTGTATACATTTTCTGCTATAACATATATTTATTGGCTATCTCTCTCTTCATGTGTTCACAGCTACAAGAATAACGTTGTCTTTCCAATTCTTGCTCAAGACATTGTTGCAATCCCTCTCCGGGCATTTTCTGAGGACATCTAAGTGTGATAGATTTGTTTAACCACCTTAGAAGGATTTATTTGGAGAAAAATTTTGGATTTCATTCTTAGATACATTGATCTAAGGGATTCAGGTCCTGGTTTCAATTCCTGTAGCTGCCATTACTGGAAAATGTGTTTTCCAGTCATGCCTAGCTAGCTGTTCCAGATTTGGAATATTACAGTGGTATCAAAGCATGATCTCTGGCTTAGCCTATGAGTCTTAGCCAAAGAAGATCAAGATGATGAAAAAGATGAGTTTACTCTCATCTATTTTCAGATCTAGAGGAGATCTCTCCAAGGAGGTCAAGAAGATTGAAGAAGGAGAAGAGGAAGGACCATGCACTTCCTACTCTCACTAAGAAGAAAACCAAAAGCATGGAGAACACTTGGAATTTGAAATTCTAAGTGAGTATCTTGCTGAATAGCAAGCTAGATCTAGAGCCTTCCAAAGGACTCTATCTTTTCCACAGTTTATTCAGCAGAAAGAAGAGAGAAGACCCCACAGCTATGGGATGATGAGAGGCAATATATTTCTATTGTCCACATTTGATGGATCACACACTTGTGCAGCAGAGGTTTGGGTGAAGAAGCTAGAGGTTTTCTTCCTACTACATCCTATAGTAGACAGAGAGGCTATAGAACTTACAGCGCTGCACCTTGAAGGTGAGGCAAAGAATTGGTGGATCAGCCATCTAAGCCATACAAGGGTTTCTACCCTTGTTGAGTTTTCTTAGAGATTGACTAGGAGGTTTGGAAAAAGGAGGGAGAAGCCCTCACCACTAGCTAATGAGGCATGTACCAGCGTTGTTGAGACCATGGAGGAGCAGACCATGGAGGAGCAGCCTTCATCTTCAACAGTTTGGGAGGCCAACACTTATGAGGAGGAAACTATTGCAGCCTTGCAAGGAGCCTCCAAATTTCACCGAAGTATGATTGAAAATCCATCTCTTGTCATTTCAGCAAACACTTTGGATGGGTCTATATCATCGCATGCAGTTGATCCAGAGTAGCAGAATAGCACTGTGCTGAGAAATGATGGAGGAAGGAGGGATCATTCCTCATATGAGCATTCAGAGAGCAGCTTCATTTAGGAAGCCATGAAGGAAGCAGTGAGAAGGAGTAGACATCTGGAGATAAGAAACTCTTTCTCCTATCTAGATGACACTCTCTCAATGAGCATGCCACAGCTCAAAGAGAGACTTATACTTGTAGTAGATCCAAGGCCTCTTTGGTTTTGGAAGGACATGCATGAGGAGGAGATCTCCCAACGAGATTTCAGTAGAGGTGCACTCCCACACGTCATGGAGTGCAAGATTCTTCATCAGTTTGAGGAGGTTCTTCCCTTCTCACAGGAGTAGATAGTAGATTGGGGAAATCTTCGGATGGATAACATCTCTCATGACTATGATGGACATTCCTTGAGCCATGCACATCATGATGGGAGGTTTTTTCCTACCACCTATTTGGATCCTTATAGGGTCAAATTGATCCTCGGGAAGATTGCATTTCAAGATCCCATGAAATGCAGAAATATGATTTGGGATGATGGTAGCCCTCATGGGAGGAGTACCAAGGTGGAGGTTGGAAGGAGGCATCCAAAATTGATTGAGTGGATGTGGATGGTGAGTAAGAAGCTGGTGAGCTACTTGCAGATTTATGATACCGGGCAGCAGGAGGCTTGGTTGCGCTGGTTACTCTTGAAGGAGTTTGGCCATCACTTGGCATACACTCTTTCCAAGGGCATGAGGATGGAGAAGATGTGGCAGGATGCTGGCATCATGGAGTAGCAAAGAGTATGGGGGCACAATGGTGATGCAACATTCATATCATTCACTATGTCTTCATCACATATCTTGCATGATGAGAGCATGAGGAAGCAACAAAAACATTTGTTGTTGGGGTTATTCTTTGAAGAGCAAGAGTAGATTTGCTCTCATTTCTTGTATGATGTTGCAGGAGTAGGAGATGTCACTATCATGGTGCAAAGGAGACACTCATTGACCTTTGATGATCAGGAATTACTTCCACCTTAGGAGAGATTCCATTTTTGCAACAACATTATTGGAGGGTTGCCCATCTATGTTAAGGAAGCTAAGGGCAATAGCGTTGTGCCATCTAGATATTTTCTAGTTCCTCATGCAGAGGGAGGACGAGCTCTTGCTCCAAGTATAGGGATTCTTGCATTCTTGTAAGGAAGTCCCCAAGATCTCATGTATGGAGATCAAGGCACAATTCATGTTCCATTGTTGAGGAGGTGTGAAACCATGGAGACACAAGGAGGAGATAGGGAGGATGACCATTATGATGTGATGAGGAACACACATCCCTATCTATTTTATGAGGTTGATGCACCTAAGAAAGTGATTGGATTGCGCAGTGGAAGCATGGAAAGATTTTTTCATTCATATATGCAGTGACCTTTTGATGATGATGTCTCATTGCATGGAGACATTTTGCCGGGGAGACCACTAGTTCAACAGAGGGTGAAGGATGCTTCACATATTGAGGCACCATTCATTGATTTCAGAAGAGTGGAGTGCTCCTAGGATCATCTTTCTTGCATGATATTGACAGATCAACATATGAGGAGATGCATAGATCATGTGCAGATGGAGGAGATACATAACTCTTTGAAGGAGTTAGCACAACCACTTCTTTTCTCTTTGAGGATGAGAGGAGACTCATTTTTGAGCCACTCCATTTGCATACACAAAACTTATGGTAAGGGTATTTTTTATTTGCATGATGATTTGCATATTCATCCCTTAACCATATATGTAAAGGATATTGCTCCAAGGAGGAGCATTCTTCTTTCTAGACCCCATAGTCTACTTGAGGCCATGAGCACTATTGGTGACCACTCCCTAGGAGGACTTGGGGAGGAAATGTATTTTGGAGGACCTACTCACCTTGCACCATATATCATTCACTTTCTCCATACATTTGAGGAGAGTACGACAACAAGCAAGTGGTTGAGAGGCCATACTTTTTGTCACACTCTTTTGTAGTTGAGGGTCAAATTATATTGGTTGCACTTGAGGGACCATAGTCCTTATCATTTGTTGCATATGGAAGCAAGTATGATTCTCATTTTTTCTCCCTATGGTTCTATTGTTGCTGTCTTTATGAGGAGCATGCTTGGGGGAGAGACACATTGTGTGGATGTGTCCTTTAAGGGAGAAATTCCTCACACTTTTTTCTAAGGGGAACATGGGACATGATATGGTTACCTTGACTACACATTTGTTTCTTTATGAGGTGAGCCATATGATGGAGATGATGCCATATGATGATGACTTCCAACTCATCATATATGGGGATATTTGGGCTAGCATGATTTGCATCGTTGGAGGAGAGATCTTTGGAGATCTAGTCTTCATCTTGCCACATGAGGGCAAGTATTTTGCAGCTCAGGATCAACACTTTCTCTACACTTATTATAAGTGGATAGATGGACAGCGTGGGGTAGGCTACATTGCTTACCATGTGAAGATTTTCATCCCACCTACTTTGCCGGAGCCAAAGGTGGATGATAGCTTTCAGGAGTTGCCTAGTTGGAAGGTGACTCATTTTGCATGGCTCATAGCTCGGAGATGGAGGATCCATATGGGAAAGATAGTTCCCATTTTTTTTCAGATCCCACTCTTCAAGGGGACCTCTAGACACCACTTTTCTATCCTCTTGAGTATTTCACTTTTACATGATGATGGCTTGATAGCTGACTTGCATGCTGAGGAGGAGCAATGTGGAGATTTGGTTGATGATATAGCATCACTTTCCTTGGAGAATATCATCATATAGGGATGCTACAGGGAGAGGATAAGAGAACTCAGTCTATCCTTGCACTTGCTTGAGGACAAGAAATCTTTGAGAGGGGAGGACTGTAATATTCCTAAATTTGCATGTAGCAAATTGGAATATTAATTTTTGCTAATTTCACTTAGGAGGTGAATAAAATGGGTAAAAGGCCCATGAGTAGGAATAAGATCCTTAATAGTGTGAAAAGGATCATTGGAGCAGCTTATTTTGCACCTTCCAGTGTGAAAAGGGGCAATTTGCATGAGGACAAGGTCAAGTTTGACCAAGTCAACAGCGCTGCCTAAGAGGTGTAGCTTGCATGAGAAGACAATGCAGTTTTGGAGGGAGAAAGATTCCTTGTGGATGAAACCCTAATGTGTGGGGTCCATGGAAAAGAGGCATTCACTTGTATAAGAAGAGGAGGAGGCAACCATAGTGAGATATCTTTGAGCATTTGATCATTTGTCTGCTTAGACATATTTGCAGACTCGACTGTTCAGCTGAGTTGTAGTACTGCTTAGCACGAGGGATTCCTGTTTAGGATTTCCTCTCCTTCTTGAGAGGCCTCTTGAAGGATTTCACTTCATTTTCTCCACATCTTGGCTCAAGGCCAAAGCCATTATTCAGTCACTACTTTATTTCTGCTATTTCTGCTGAAGTATAACGTAATCTTGCTGGGTGTTGCAGTGGAGGTGTTCCACAACACCATTCCTTGTCTCATCTTTCAGAGGAGGGAGCTTCTATTCCTCGGGAAGATTAGTAAGGAAGGTTTATGAGTAGGTTTTCATATTTTGGCATCAAGGCCAACATCTACCATCATAGTCAGCGCAATCCATCCTCTAGACTGCGTTATTTTAGTGCACACTTGCAGTGAGAGGTTGCACCAGCTTCTCGAAGGGAAATATCTTCAGTGCCGAGATTAGTCTTGCATTGATAGATCCATTGGGGGATGTTCCTTTCATATTGTACATCTTATTCAGCCATCTCCATGTATTTCCATTATTGAGTTGCAGCTGCTGCCCAGCAACTCCGGCATTTCTGCAGATTTGCCAATTTCATGTATATTGTAGCCAATCCTCTTGAGGATTGTTGTATTAGTATTTTTAGGGGTTGAGAGCTTTCTCCCCCTCATTTATTTGAGCTATTATTGTCCCATCATTCTATTATCATGTATTTTGTTGCAGTGTCTTCTATAAACTACGTTATTTTAGCCAGGGCTTTCCATGTGTAGCAGTGCTCTTGCATTTTCTTGTATATGCTCTATTGAGGCTTCCATTGCCTAGCTGGAGTGATTGATTCCTCCAAATATTGTATACATTTGCTGCTATAAAATATATTATTGTATATCTCTCTCTTCATGTGTTCACAACTACAAGAATAACGTTGTCTTTCCAATTCTTTCTCAAGACATTGTTGCAGTCCCTCTCTGGGCATTTTCTGAGGACATATAAGTGTGGTAGATCTGTCTAACCACCTTATAAGGATTTATTTGGAGCCATCTCTTGGATTTCATTATTAGATACATTTATCTAAGGGATATAGGTCCTGGTTTCAATTCCTGTAGTTGCCATTACTGGAAAATGCGTTTTCCAGTCATGCCTAGCTAGTTGTTCCAGATTTGGAATATTACATACAGGATTGTCCAAAATTTCTATAGGATTGTGATTAACATAGAGAGAGGGTTAAAATATTATGTTTTCCTTGGGGTAATGAAAAAATAACTTTGCCACACCTCCATCATACACCCTCCACACCATTTATTCATTTCTCCATCCAAAAATTCATCTATATCCATGAAAAATCCCCATTTTCACACTTTCTTTCAATATTTCCACCACATAAAAGGCTTCTAATCCTTGTCCTTAGATTTATCATGAATTATCATTGCTATTTGAGGCTTTATCTAAAGGATAATGTGATATTGTAAGGGTATGTTTGACTACTACAAGAAGACACATTACCTTGTAGCAGTTTGCACAGACCCTACAAGGCCACACTAGGAAGCCACCAATCATTGGAAAAGATCAATTTTTTTGTCCTACCTGTCATCATTCCAATTTTTTTTTCCTATCATGACCTTCACTCACCAATCCCAAATAATAAGGTTCTCCTCCCACTAGCATAATTAAAAAAACACATAAAAGGTTTTAGTGACAGTGAATGAAGAATAGCACAGTCAGAAGAGCAACATCAAAATTCACCTTCACACACTCCCATTCATACCTATTAGTACACTCCATCCATCCCTTAACCTCTCTAAGATTTTCCACACCATTTTCTATCCTATGGCACCCAATTATGTTAATATATTGCATTTCTACAGGAGTGTTCCAGAATTTCTATATGATGTTGATCTACATAAAAAGAAGAAACATATTCAAAGTTTTTCACTCAAGAACAAGGGAGGGGGTCCATAAGAGGCCTATCATCCATCCACTGCACTAGATGCCACATTTTATTTCATATTCATTCCCATTACCATCCATCAAGAGCCTTTCCCTTCATCTCTTTACCACCATTTTCCATCACAGAAGAACTCTATGTCCATCATCAACAAATTTTTCATGAATTATCAATATTGTTAGAAGCAATGCTTGGAGGGAATTATGATCCTAAGGGGTTTGTGTGACTTCTAAAGGAAGACACACAGTCCTGTAGCAGCCTGCATAAACCTTATAGGATCACATTTTAAGCACAAGGTGAAGAAGTGTGAATATCATGAAGCTTCAAGAGACCCCAACACTAGTCCCGAGGAGGTCAAGGATCCCTGATCAACAACAAAAACAACAAATGATCCATGGTGGAACCTGTATTTTCATCACATGAATCATGGAACTTCAATCAAAAACGAAAAAATTAAAGCCAATGAAAAGGATTGATGAAAGTGGCATTTTGTACCTCAAAAAAAATTCCAACAACTTCATCAATGCTCCAACAACCTCATGCAAGCATCAACTAGTCAATCATCATCTACAACAGTCACATCATGAGAATATCAACAAAAATATTTTAGCCAAAGATGTGAAGCAACAACAATAGCAATATAAAACCTAGAATACCTTCAAAAACAAAGCTATCAGCAACAAGAATTCCAACAGATTATCACATGTAGCTTCAGGATCATCAAAGGAAACCTCCACATCTAAAACAACATCCTACACAAGGAAAAAATGCATGGTAAGGCAAAGGTATGCAACTCTTTAACCTCACCCTTCGAACCTATTATAGCTTGAGAAAACGTTAAAAGTGTGATGAGGAAAGGTATTTTATAGCCAAACTTAATAGTAGGAAGCCTCAATCGTATCTAGCAAGTCACTTAACTTTTCAACAAAGGACATCCACACATATGGGAGATAAATGATACAAAAGTGAAAAAAGACTTAATAAAGTGGGTTTTAATAATTTAGTCATGATGGAGGACAAGGAGTGTGGAGGGGTAAGTGAAGGCCAACTCAGTTAAGTCAAATCACTTTGAATTTATTTTGCATGCAATGAAAAAAAAGATATAAAAAATGAAAAAAATAATAGAAAAAAAAGTGGACCCACCACCTCTTGGCATGCAAATATTAGTTGCTACAGGATTCGAGTTGTGTACTACAGGATCATAACAAGATCCTACTAGACAAAAAAAAAAACGTTATGGGGAGAAAAAAATTGCTATAGGAAAGGACATAACTGCTACAGGAAGCTAACATCGTGCTACATGAGGGAAATTTTTTCCTAGAACAACCATTAGAGCCTTGGGAAACAATGAAATATTTGAAGGAAATGGTATTTGATTTTCTTTTGCATTCGACAAGTTATCTCGAGGAGTGGTAGCCCTGCAACATTCCTATAAAATTCCTATAGAAATGGGTTTCTTGATCTTCCTCACCCAAATTCACTCCAAATTCATGGTAGAAGTATATTTATAGCCTATGAATGTTATGAGGTCACTTTGGTTGAGATGAGGCTTGGTTAGGTTTCCATTTAGCCCTCAGATTTCTTTCAAATTAAATGATGATTATTGAAATTATTCTAGATTTCCTTCCTGCAATTTACTTCATGCAAAGTGTGATTCCCTTCTTGCAAGAATAATCTAGGGCTTTCCTTTTCCATAAAATAGAATAGATTTCATTTCTATCAAGATAGATTAGATTTTCTTAAGTTTTCATTATGCTTTACATTTTTTTAAATAGAATCGATGTCCTTTCTAGCAAAAGTAGAATAGGCTTGCTTATTGTTATTTACCTTAGGATTGCAGACTTACCTAGATATTTGATCAATTAAAGTTGCTTCATTTCCTTCATTCACTTGCATCAAAGGGAGTCAGAATAGGAAGAGGAAGGTGTTTGTTTCACATACAATGTCGACCCCTCTTAAGTTTGTATGAACCTAGGGTTTGATAATTTAATTTGATATCCCTAGAAGTTGCAACATTCTTGTTGCAATATTTGGGCTCATCACCTCATAATAAAGAATCACAAAACCCACAATTGCACCAACCAAAATCCATACATCATAACAAATAGTCACAACAATGCTAAGAAAAATTTGTCAGACCACAACTATACCAACCACAAACCACAACTGACCTCACGACTTCTTGCTACATAGGACTGTAATGAATCATTCAAATCACAAGGCCACACCTTCTGCTTGTTGTAGAAAACCATAGAGAACACTTATAAATCCATCCCATTGGATCATATATTTATATGTATGTCAGGTCGATTTTGATATGGGGATGACCTTAGAATTTCCATATGACCACACTGTTAGGTCGACGTTGATATGGGGATGACCTTAGAATTTCCATATGACCACAATGTGACCCAATCCTTAAGGGTCCATAGTCAAACTTATGATGATGTTAGCATGATGTCATAAATGCCACATGGAATTTTGTGTGTGGTGTTATGTGTCACCCAGATCCCTATTGGCTATCCAAAAAAAGGTTGATTGGACATGCCACATGGCACCTTGTTGTGCTACCACATCATCTACCATAATACTCTTCATCAATGATGTGTACATCCACATCATTTACCATGTTCCAATCGCATGCTTCCACTTGTCACTGTTCCACCACTTGTTATTTGTGACCAATCTAGTTCTGCCACCTATTCATCCTCGTTAGAGGGACACATCATCAGTCACTTATGTTGGGGTTCCACTTTGGTTCCAGTCAAAGGGTCCACCTGGAACCTTCCACGTGGCGTCATTTCAATGCTTGGAGAAGATCCATGTGAAATTCATGGGGGGAGGGGTGCAACCTCCATTAAATTTCATACAAGTCTACACAAAATCCACCATCCATCCACCAAAACTCATCCACAACCATTAAAAATTTCTTAAGTTGTGCAAAAGATAATGTTGCTAAATATCACATAAGTTTGTGCACCAAAAACCGTTGATTGCATATGAACGCATAGATCTGCCTTTAAGATGCACGAACTTGAACTAATTTGGTGTTTCATTAACAACTTTTGTTTTTTTAAACCTTTTTTCCAATGTCACTTCCAAACTAGCTTATCTTCTCATCCCAAAGGAGTTTTATCAAGTGTAAAATATTTTTGGAAAGGTCTCAAAGAGTAATATCCAACCAAACCATATATATACTCATTTGATAATTATCACAACTTCAAAAAAAACTCAATAATTTGCATGCCATCATATCTTCTTCACATCACAATAATATGCCCAACAATATGCTTCCTTTGAAATCCATGACATCATAATTCCTTATACATGACCTTATAATTCCTTTGAAATCAATGGAATCACATTAGTTGTCATCAATGACAACATTATGCACAACAAGGAAGAGATATGATTGGCAACATTCACCAAATGGGAACCCCCAATGTTTGAGGCATGGATGTGGAAGTGACTATTCCACTAACTAATGGAAAGGAGGTGGCCATTGTGGCATCTTCAAACAAACTAAGAGATGTGGTAATAATCCCCCCTCCCCTCATATTGGACAACCCACTAATGCCAATCATCCCATGAGACTTGTAAAAAAAGGAAAATAATAACCAAAATAAGGTACACTCAACCTAAAAAAGAAAAGGGCCTAAAGGGTCAATCAAAGGAGGGTTAAAATAAGGCATAGGACTCTTGACAATGAATTTAGTATCCATGTGTTTAAAATCATCTAAAACTAGTATACGGGTCTCATATTAT
The DNA here is from genome assembly GCA_034641835.2 of Pinus albicaulis. Classification (NCBI taxonomy): domain Eukaryota; kingdom Viridiplantae; phylum Streptophyta; class Pinopsida; order Pinales; family Pinaceae; genus Pinus; species Pinus albicaulis. The sequence goes on from CM076569.1 coordinate 674,863,039, forward strand.
ATTTTGTTGGTTTTGTCCTGTGTGGACAACTACCTCCAACTAGTGCCTAATGGTTCCTATATTTTTGGAGGAATACATCGCTATATATGGAAGCATCAAGGAAGTTTTTCAACTCTAGTGAAAGACGTGTTTTAAAATAAGAAGACAACAACATATATCCAAATAGACATAATTAACCATAAAGAAAACCCTAGTAAACCTACAAGCTTCAATAAACAAGCAATTGGTAGTCAAAAGGTGCCTATCAAAAACTAACATGGGATGACGAGGGCATAGAAATGATTAACAAAGTTGTAGGATACAATTATAGTGATATTCACACAACAATCACCCAAAGTGAAAGTATCTTTGTCAATATGGGAACACTCTAGGGGAGTTAAAACATAGATTGTGTGTATACCAGGTACCACAAGTACTTCCCAATTGCAGTAACTCATGTGATTCCCCAGGAAAAGCCACTAAGATTACAATTTCACAATTAACAGTAAAGGAGAATAGTCATGGGTCAAAACTCTGCATATAGATGTGGAATAGAGGACTATTTCCTCAACCCAAAGCTCTAGAGAGAAGTAATGTCAGCCTAAGGACTTGCCACTTCAATCCAAACTCCCAGTACCTATAATAGTCCAACCAAACAAGTGAAGAGAGGAAATTTTGTCCACTTGCTTCAGTTGGTCATAGTTCTGACACATGTGTTCTCTCTAGTTGATTCCTAGTTTTAATTTTGTGGCCTTGGAACTTTTACTCTCCAATCCTACAACAACGACCTAGAAGCTAGGCTAATGTTGTTACATTGAAATTTGTCACCATGACATTAAGCTTTCTATATGGGTTCATCACTACCTATTTATTGCTTCCTTAGAAGTCTAAAAACATAAAGTTCCTAAATCAAGTCTTGGAACTGGAGAAAAGCTCTTAAAAATCACAAAAAGCCTAATTCTGCACTTTTCCTAGTCATTCCCTGCGGTACTGCGTTTTATTGCTATAAAAAATGTGGTACATCCTGCACGTTCTATTCATTAAAACTGCAGACCCCCGTAATAGGTAAAATAAAAAGAAAAGTAAGTTCTAGAAGCCCAGCTGGTCGAATATTCTCCCAGATGGGGCTTTCTAGAAGCGCTATCTGGTTGAGCTTCGCCCCTTCCATTCATGATCCTTTATCCCTTCATAGATGGATCTATCCCTTGATTTTTGGAGCTAAAATCACATGATGAGAGGGCTTTATCCCTTGGTTTTTGGAGCTGAAACTACCTCCCTTCTGCTATAAATTGAGACCAAGTTTCAGTCTCAAGGGTACTTAGCACATAGAGGGTTTAGAGAAATGCTGAATAAATATACTCTCCATATTTTGCATCATTGGCATGAGAGAGATTACATACTCATAGCCATAGTCTTATGCTGATAAAGAGAGTTGGAGTCTTGTCAAACTGAGGAAAACGGTTGTTCGGGACCCCGAAAGAACCTGTACAAACATCAAGGCGTCACGATTGTAAGGTTTCTTATTTTTATTCAATGATAATACAAATGGATTCTATTTTCTCATTGAGTTGTTCATTTATCTTTTGAATGATTTAATTCTTAGATTCCTTGATCACTAAGATAGATTATTGCTTTCGAATTATCATATTTCACAGATGCTTTTGATCTTGTTTGCCTATCTTTGATTGCATATCTTATTTTTTGGATCGATACTTTCTGGAACGACTGGATTGAAGACCGGGCAAGCTTTGGACTTCAGGTAGGAGTATCTATCCGTAGTTAATGAGTAATTCTTAAGAAAAATAATCTAGAGGAAATGGTCTACATTTGTCTGTTTGTTTCTAGATATCCTTAGGATACTAGGGAGATCGCTCTTGTTTGCAAGAGGGACTTGTCCATCTAACAAATTGGTGACTCCACTGGGGAATATGAAATCTGAACTTAGTTTTTCTTGTTTATTTTCAGTTTGATTTTTGAGATTTCATTGAAATTTATTTGACTTTGTTTAGTTTGAAACTGGGTTGGGTACAAGACTAAATAGGATCACTGACTGTAAATCTGTATTTTTATTTTTTCTCTACTTTTCCTGCCTTCCGCACTTTTTATTTAAAAACAGAGTGGTATACTCCGCTGATTTTAGTGAAATAAAGTGCGATATCGCACCTTATTCCACTAGAAGCTACGAATTTTTGGAAAATTTTAGAAAAAGTAGAAATTATGTTTTCTGGAATCCAATTTCTTGATTTTTTGTTATTATCTCAATCTGTTTTGGTTGTCAAAGATCTCTGTCAAGGTTTCTTTCAGAAATTTATGTTTTGAAGTGATTTATTCAGTTAGTTTGCATTTTATGAGTAAATGATCTGCCTAGTCCTCCCATTGCTCTGAATCAGAAACTTTTGTATACCTCACCTATTTGGTATTTCATTGCTTTTCTGTTGAGCCATTGAACTTGATGCAATTATTACTCTTATGAAAATTTGATTTTATTTTCATTTGCAAACTTAGAAAACCTTTTGGATTGATAAGGTTTGAATTTAATTTTTAAAACCATTTTTGGATGTTTTAGTTTCTTGCTGGAATAAGCAGAAAATTCTTGGTTAGATTACAAACCAGGCTTAAACATCCTCCAAACTTTTAGATAGAATTCGAGATTAGAGTTTTTTTCGTTTTGAATTTTATAATTTAGTGACTTTTAGTTTTCTTTTGGAAGAAGTTTGTTTTTGTTTCCGATCTAAATGATATAGGGAATTTCAATTTGAGCATAAGGTATTTTTGAAATTGAGTTCTCCGAATTGTCTTCTTTTCAAAGTTTCTCATGAAGGAAAGAAAGAATTGATATTTTGAAAATCATTGAAATCTCTCAACTCTTTCTTCTAGTTAGATTTTATTGAAAAGAAATGAGTTGTTTATCATATAGATGCATTATAGCGTATTTTGAGTCAGGTCATTAAAACATCATCGAAGTTTCATTTCCATACCTATTGTCCTAAGAAATTGCCAACTAAAAGTAATGCTTAATTGAAATCAATCTAGAAATTTTATATTTTTTAGGGCTCTTTTCCACCAACATAGCTTAGGCTAGTGTCTTGGAATAGGTTTTAGTTAAATCTCCAAGACAGCAAAAACAAACAAGTATTCGATCTTGCGGCAGGGAAATCCAATTGTAGCATGTATGCTCTGGGAAGCTCCTCCTAAAGGAGTCAATCACGAGATCATATCCGAACCAGTGAGGTAATCATACCTATCTCATTGGGAACGATAGAAGATGTGCACATATTAACAACAGTAAACCTCAGATAGACCATTTTCAAGGAGCCTGGGGTCAGTTGTCGGTAAACCTTGGATTATGTCAAGGAGACTTCAAGGGGATTGAGCTTGTTACTCTGCCCTTGCGTGTGTAATGGATTGTAGATTGTTCCCCCAGGTATATGTGTTCCCATTGGTGACCTTAGTGGCCTTAAACTTTAGGATCCTTTCCCAAGGTGACGGTGGAGGGGAGGTCCCACTGTACCTGGAGCAGACATCGGCTAGACTCACTTGGACTCTCTGGAAGGTTATCTTCACTCGAGATGGTTTAATTGGAGAAACTTGCACCAGTCTGTTTCATTAAGCAGGTTGTCGAGGTAACTGTTCCAACCGCCATTTCTGCATTAAAATTCTACGATGTTGGATTTCATCACCAACTAGTGTTTTTAGTGCGGGGATCTACTGTTTGTGTGTGGATTGATCTCTTAGATTTTTATAGGTGTGTGATTCATTTGATTGTTTCCTTAGCGACCTTAGGATTTTTTTTTGAAATTTTCTTTGATTGTGTGTGTTAAAAGTTTTAATCGCGGCTGAATTACCGAGACGATCACGTAGAACTCAGGGGAAACCCCCTGAGTATACACCAATTGAACTATAAAGACAAACCTCTGATACCAAATGTTATCGGTAGAACTGGATTAACAGAACACGAAGAATCATCCATAATTATTCATCCTGATTTTGAAGTAGATCAACCATAAATAACAGAATATACTCCACAGACAATTTCAATTTCTGAATTAACTGAAGTTGCTTCTACAACAAGTGAGTTATCAGCTGAAGAAACTGAAATTTCTGAACCAGAAACTGAACCTACTTTATAATTCACCACTCCAACTCCTGATTATCCTCATTCACCTAGAGTGAGGAATCGGATTATAGAAGAACTTCCTCCTAGTCTCGTTAGTATTGAAGAAATCACTGATATAGAAGAAGAAATTGTTCTTCCTTCAACTCAAGAAACTTTAGAACTTAGAGAACATGAATCAATTTTTTACATTCCTTTTAGACAAGATGCTTGGTATTCTTCATTGACATATTTTCTACAAAACGTAGGTCTGCAGTATTCGCCACCCCGAATTCCTTTTTACTCTACGCCAATAGGTTATAGACCTCCGTTAAACATCTCTAGTGAGTCATCTATGTTTTCTAAATCACTAGAAACATTTTTGCATGGTGGTTCATCTGTTCCTGTAGGCTATCAGTCGCTCTCTGGTACATTCTCTGCCGCATCTCCTTTTCCCAACAAACCAATGTCATCATTTGGCCCGAATGAATCAAATACTAGAACTTTGAATAATGAGCAAGTTTATATGATGTCTGGAAATATTCCAAACCCCATACCTCAAGGTATTAATTTACCGCCTCGGGGGGAACCTAGAAATAATCAAATACAGTCTGGGGGCCAACCCCAAGGATATTACATACCTCAAGGTCAATATCAACCCCAGGGATAGTACATACCTCAAGGTCAATATCAACCTCAGGGACAGTATTTACCTCAAAGTTCGTACATGCCTCAAGGTCAATATCAACCTCAAAGGCAGTATCCAGCTCAAGGATTGCAACCTTGTTTAACACAACAGTTCTATCCAGAACAACAAATGTTACAAGGAAGTGGAAGTTATCCAGCTAATTACCAGCCATATGTTCAACCTATTTATGGTCCGTCTTATGCACAACCTTCGATGGGACCCTCATATCCTGGAATGGTGTGGGATCCATCCCAAGTCCAACAGAATTTACAACCAAATGTGCAAGTACCTTATTATCAAGCTGGAAAACAAGTTGGTTATAATCAACCCCAAGAATCAGTCCAGCATACAATTCAAATACCTGCATCTAGTCCTATTCAACAGCCTGGTCCGAGTACACCTAGGACTCCACCACATACTGCTACTCAGACTTCTGTTCAACCTATCTCACCTATTCTTGGAGTGTCTACAACTCCTATTACTTCTACCCCTCAAACATTGGTACAGATCCCTGTTGGGCCTCAAAATAGTCTCTATTTTCACTCCATTATTCATCAATATCTTCACATTTTACCTTCATGTCACCTCCATTCCACCTCCATATCATTACATTCACCTCATTATTGGGTCATAACTATGTTTTTCCAAAGTTTATTAATTCTTAACATTTTAAAGTGATTTATGGCTAAAACTTAGAAAATAATATGCTTATACTTATACCTAACAATTAGCATGAGTTTGTTGACATGTGTAGGCACAAAGGAAGCTTCCAAGACACCTTTATGTGGCCTTGGATGATCAAATTCGAATTTAAGAAGATAAACCTCATGGAAAAGATTATGGAGGAGATCATGGAGGAGAGGGTTATGTGTCTAGATGGTTAGAGATATTAGTGGATGATCATTATGAGTTTGTTACTCCTCTCATTGTATAAATAGGAGTACCTCCTCCATTCCAAGGGGAGGACTCTTAGAGCATTGTATCCAATTGATAATGGAATAGAATAAAGCTTCATTTTTTATATATTTCCATTATGTAGTTTTAGATGTAAATTGTGTTTATGGAATTTCTGTAGTTTTAGATATAGGTTTCCTTAATGTAGTATATGGAATAAATTGTCTTGTTCTTAAGAGAATTGAGCTCACTCTAAAAGGATGAGAGAAAAATTTTATTTCATATTAGATTTTGTTTCATTTCATTTCTTAGATGTTTAAGGATTTGTGTGTGATTGATGAATGAATTATAATGGAATACTTTACATGTCTCTTAAGTTAAGAGCTTCTTTCATTAATAATTTATCCATCTTAAGTTCTTGGTTTTAATCTCTGATTCATTAAGTGGTAATTGAGGTGAAAGTGGATTTCTTGAGTCAAGAACCATTTCAATATTATTCCTCTTTTAAAACTAATTGAGTTAGAGTTATAGAATATATTACTTTCAGCTTTTGAATAGCCTTGTCTTTATTTCAAGTTTCTGGTTTTATGAATGATTTCTATGATATCGAGGGCACAACCAGACCTCCTAAGGTTAGGAGCCTGCTTATCCGAGAACTTCCCTTGCATATTATGGTCAATCATAAACAATTTAGTTAGACATAGAGTTAGTTGCCTACTCCTGCATATATATTGCTGGCACCATCACAAGCTCGCGAGTTTCCCTGGTCGATAATTTAATGCAGCAATTTGTTCAAATAAATTGCCCAACATTTTGGCGCCATTGCCGGGGATGGTGCTAAGGGATTAGGCATTAGAAATTTAATTTAGTACTAGCATTTTTCTTTAGACAAAATAATTTGTGAACCCTGGTGACAGCAGGATCTTCGCAAAGTAGTTTAAGTTTGAATTTTCTGATGTTTTAATGTTTAGCTAGTTTTAAATTTCGTCATTTCAAAAACACCCCCCTGCATAAATAAAAACAAATCAAGCGATGAGTATGCTCTCTTCCTGCGCTTCGTGCGATCAGGAAGATCAGAAAATCAATTGATTTATTCAAATAAAAAACTCTTGCTGAAAAATTGATCTGCGTACCGACCTTAACTGGAGACTGAAATCCTCCAATAAGAAAATCTGGGTGGAGTAGAATGGATGCAGTAAATAGTAGGTAATTGCCTTAAGAGTTGATTAGTTCTCACAGAAAAAAAAAAAATCACAACTCTGAATTTGCTCTTTCATTGTAAACACATTGTCAAGTTGTTGGCGTGAATGACAATCAAATATAGATCAAAAGCTTTATTTCATTCCTTAAATTCTTTACCTTCGTATGCTGGACTCCATTACCATGCACATCAATTGATTTCTATTGCCAAAAGCTTCACGAAATCGCATCAGTTTCAACACGCGATTTTAAAATGGATTTTCTGAGCAAACTAAGATGAATTAAAAAAAACTGAGACATGGGTTTTTTCCAGAACGGGGGTAATTAGGTGTCTCGTGAGAAATTTCCTGAAATTTGCAGCGGTTTAGGAGAAAATTGAGGTTCTTTCAATCACAATTTAACATATTGCGCCCAGATCCGTTTTTTTTTTCCATTTCTTTTGGTTTGTTTGAATTTTTAGTTTTAATTTGTTTTGTATTTAATGTTATATGTTATGTTTTTTTATTTGTTTTGATTCATATTTATATATTTTTAGTTAATGTTGATTTGTTTTGATTTGTATTTGTTATAATTTCTTTTTATAGTTAATATTTGATTTGCTATGATTGTATTAATATATTAATATATTAATTATATTAATATATTAATTATATTAATATATTAATATATTGTTATAATTATATTAATATAGTTGTAAATTTTTTATTTTTTTTTATTTATTTATTTTTCTTTTGTTAATTGTAATTTGTTATAAGTTGATGTCTATGTTTGTTATTTAAGGTTTGTTATATTTGTATTAATATATTAATGTATTAATATATTAATTATATTAATATATTATATATTGATATAATTGTATTAATTGTTATAGTTGTAGTTTGTTATTATTTTTTTTATTTTTTTATTTAATTTGTTGTATATAATTGTTGTTATGTTTGTTGTTATATGATTGAATTAATATATTGTTAGGTTATGATTTTTATTAAAAAAAAAAAAAAAAAAAAAAATTGTGTTTTGTGACAGTAGTTGTTTTGAAGGATTTGAGGGGCAAATATTGGCATTTTATAAAGTAAAGAACATTGGCATAAAAAAACTTTGGTGAAATGCATATTGAGAGAATAATGGAATTGGATGAAACCGCAACAGTTGGTACAAGGGAAAAATAAAAAATAAAAATAAACACACTTTTCACAAAATTCACGCAGATTTGAAAATAAATAATGGAACACTTGGAAACAAATTTTAAAAATCAATTGGAGGATTCAATTCTATTTCTATAGCATCAAGATGGTATAAACTCATCACATGGTTCTTGTATGCTTTACAGAACAGAATTGCGAAGCACATTTCATGAGTTATCTGACAGGGAGTATTATTTTTCATGGTTATTTTTAAGAATGGATTGATTTTAATATCATGATTAAGTCAATTTCAACACCTTTGATTGTCCTTAATTTGTTTTATTTGGTATAAAATTTTTGCGTAAGAATCATGAAGGAAATGCGCATTCCTTCTTGAACACACTTATGTTTCTTTTTGTCAAGTTTTTTTACAGGTTACAGGACGACAAAGCGATCATTACGGAGACTACATTGTGACGACAATTAGTCTTCCAAAGACTAAATTCATGAAAAATTCTCAAGACAAATCCATCTCCACAACCATTACCTTCCACCTCCCTTTCTGAAAAGATTTTGAATTCCACCAATTGTAAATCCATAAAGCATATCATTTCCATGTCCATTTTTCACAGCAAGAGTTCTTCTTCATTCACCATGAATTTCCTTTCATCTATTCCTAACTCATCAATAAAAGCCATTTTCCATTTCCATTTCCATTTTCATACCATTTTTTTCATTTCCGCCAATAAAACCCTGCTTGAGTCAAAGTCCTAGAGTCTAAGTATCATTGAAAAACACCTAGAGGCTTGCATGCCTTAATGGCAAGTACTCTTGCCAATGAACAATGGGAGTACATTAATATCCCTTGTTCGTTGGATCTTGTAGGTGACTCGACCACGACAAATTTATTCGTACCTACAAAAGATGTGTTAGGCATCCTGACTCCCATTGGAATCAATGGTGGGAGCTCTTGTGTTGGCTAGGGGCATTCATTAACGGCCACTAAGTCAACAACTTCTTGCTATGTTCGACATCGACACATTTAATCACATAGCAAGATTTGTGCCATCGAGCGTTGAAGACTTGAAGACCCATATTTTGCAGCAGATGAAGCCAATTTCCATTCATTGTATTTCCATTCATGGTCTTCATTGTATTTCACTTGAGGACAAGTCAATAAATAAGGCTGGGAGGAAAATGTAACTTCTATATTTTGTATACCTTCCAAGCCTTATAGATTTTCAGCCATATTCATCAAACTCATCGGATTCATCATCCAGCAGCAGATACAACTTTCAGCCATGTTCAGCAGACTCCTCAGATTTTTCATCTAGTAGCAGCAGATCCAGCAGCTGATATGACAATGCAGATCCATCTTTCATCCACCATTTTCACAACAGTTTGCAGTCACACATGCACGACTCTCACCTATTTTTGGAAGGGTAAGTTAAGGTATGCTATTTTCTAACTTTTAACCATTAAATTCCTTGAAATGTTAGAATAATAATTTTTGGAAAAAAAACTTCACTTTCTTTCCTTTCATTGCCAAAGCCATCCGTTTAATGGGAAGGATACATTTACATACATGCTTTGTCACATTCATATCCACATTTATATATCACATTCTAAACCCACTTACCTTCAAAATATATTTACTATTACATGAGCATACAAATGGCTTTGTCTAAAGTATTTAAAAGTTAATTGGATGCCAATAGAATCATGGTTGTTACACAAGAACCAACCATGATGCATTCCAACAAAAATACTCCGCCATAAAAAGCACATTATCATTATGCAAAGATCATACAATGAACGCAACAAACAAAATATGGTTGAAACACAAGAACCAACCAAGTTGTAGTTCATCAAAATAACGCTTTGCAAAAGTTAAGTAAATAATCTCATGCAGAGTTTAGGTCAAAGCTCAAATACCAAAAAGTAATGTAATAGATTGCATGAGGACATGCAATACCTTCAGTTTGGGGGTATGTTGGGCCTCAAAATAGTCTCTATTTTCACTCCATTATTCATCAATATCTTCACATTTTACCTTCATGTCACCTCCATTCCACCTCCATATCATTACATTCACCTCATTATTGGGTCATAACTATGTTTTTCCAAAGTTTATTAATTCTTAATATTTTAAAGTGAATTTATGGCTAAAACTTAGAAAATAATATGCTTATACTTATACCTAACAATTAACATGAGTTTGTTGACATGTGTAGGCACAAAGGAAGCTTCCAAGACACCTTTATGTGGCCTTGGATGATCAAATTCGAATTTAAGAAGATAAACCTCATGGAAAAGATTATGGAGGAGATCATGGAGGATAGGGTTATGTGTCTAGATGGTTAGAGATATTAGTGGATGATCATTATGAGTTTGTTACTCCTCTCATTGTATAAATAGGAGTAACTCCTCCGTTCCAAGAGGAGGACTCTTAGAGCATTGTATCCAATTGATAATGGAATAGAATAAAGCTTCATTTTTCATATATTTCCATTATGTAGTTTTAGATGTAAATTGTGTTTATGGAATTTCTGTAGTTTTAGATATAGGTTTCCTTAATGTAGTATATGGAATAAATTGTCTTGTTCTTAAGAGAATTGAGCTCACTCTAAAAGGATGAGAGAAACATTTTATTTCATATTAGATTTTGTTTCATTTCATTTCTTAGATGTTTAAGGATTTGTGTGTGATTGATGAGTGAATTATAATGGAATACTTTACATGTCTCTTAAGTTAAGAGCTTCTTTCATTAATAATTTATCCATCTTAAGTTCTTGGTTTTAATCTCTGATTCATTAAGTGGTAATTGAGGTGAAAGTGGATTTCTTGAGTCAAGAACCATTTCAATATTATTCCTCTCTTTAAACTAATTGAGTTAGAGTTATAGAATATATTACTTTCAGCTTTTGAATAGCCTTGTCTTTATTTCAAGTTTCTGGTTTTATGAATGATTTCTCTATGATACTGTAGGGAAGGACAACCAGGACCTCCTAAGTTAGGAGCCTCTTCCCTTGCATATTATATTGAATCATAAACAATTTAGTTAGACATAGAGTTAGTTGCCTACTCCTGCATATATATTGTTGGCACCATCACAAGCTCACGAGTTTCCCTGGTCGATAATTTAATGCAGCAATTTGTTCAAATAAATTGCCCAACAATCCCTCAGGTTTCTATTCCACAATCTAGACCTACAATTCATACTACTGTTCAGATGCCTGCAGGACAACCTGGTACAAGTACAGTTATAACAAGTCAACCTCAGTTTACTTATCAACTGTATCAAGGGCCGTTCCAATATGGACTTGTTCCACAAACTCCAGTTTACCCGCAACAACCATATCCTGGGTATAGGTATCAGACACCTGTTCAAACCCAGTATGGTCCAATTATTCCTGGTTATCCAGGGATCATTCCGATTCCAAATTCACAGGGTATTTCAGGATATCCTAGATATCCTCCTCCGGGGACTGGTTTAGTTTCACAAGGTTATCAGCAAGACCCTACCCGTCAATTTCCATTCATAGAAACTTTGGATTTACCTGATTTATCCCGCCTTACAAATGATCCATTTATTATCATCCATATTGGCTACCAATGCCAAATAAGTTTCCCAATGATGTCCCAAAGTTTGAAGGAAAATCAGGGGACGATCCTTCTAACCATGTCATGACTTACCACCTTTGGTGTGCATCCAACTCATTAATCGACGATTCCATTCGACTTAGACTTTTTCAGAGAACATTAATAGGATCAGTTGCTAAGTGGTACATTGAATTGGCACGAGGCTCATTTAACAATTTCAATGCCCTAGCAACTACTTTCTTAACTCATTTTCAGTTGCCAGTCAGATACGACAATGGCATGGAATTATTAACTTCACTAAAACAATCTACATCTACGTACATATCATATCATATACATGAATGGAGATGTAGAAGACGTTTAGTAAAAGGTTTTATCCTGGATCAAATATTGGCAGAATGGTTTATCAAATCATTACTACCAAAAATCATTGAAGATGTAGCCAAAGGAGGATTTTTTTACTGAAGAACAAGTTATCGCTCAAGCTCAGTAACTTGACTTGGTATATACCCAGTCCGGTACGTTGTACGAGAAAATTCTCGATTTACCGCGTCCTGGTCAGATAAAAAAAACTCCTTCAGGGTCTCATGCCACTGATGGTGTGATCGGTTCAGTTACTACGACTAAGAGTAAGAAGAAATCTTCGAAGCTTACTTCTCCTATAATAACTTTACCTGATTCACCGAAAGGAGAATCTTCCCTAGAAACTTCTGTCGATATTCAGATTGTAGATTCATCTACTACGAAGTCAAAATCTGGCAACAAGAAGAAAGGGAAGAATAAAAGTAAACATACTTCATCTCCCAAGGAAAAAACTGATAAAATTTAATCGACTGATGATAAACGAAAACCTCGTTATCCTTGTCTTATCTATGATGAGTATCATTTCACCAAGGAATGTCCGCATAGGGCTGAGGTATCTAAGTTCGTCAAAAGTTCACCCACCCCCGCTGTCTTGAAGGATCATTTTCCCGTTCAAGATTGCAAAATGATTGGATATTCTTCTAATACATCAACAGATATTATGATGATGTCTCAAGTAAATGTTGCGACTCGATCACAAGATTATGGTAGTAAAAATCACATTACTAGTAAAGAAGTAGAAAATTCTAATTCTGCACCAGCTACATCTCATTCGGTTTCTGATCCCCTCATATTGAGAAACCGAATCTTGATCTAGTAATCAAACTGCCTGCTAAAGGTGTACTTTGTAAATCAGTTTTCAACCCACATGTGAGAGCTGCTCAGAATTACAACATTGTCGAAGATTTAGCAATATCTCCATCAGCAATGTCAGCTTTAGAAGTGCTGCAATCATGCCCAGCACAAAGAAAATTACTCTTATCAGCAATTGGAGCTGTATATCTTCAGGATTCAAACCTTATGGTCTTCGATTTAGAAAATTTTACACCGCGACTCCCCCATCGAATGGCTTTTCAGATTCCAGTACTAGTCAAAAACAGACGTTGTTTTTGTACTGTTATTGATGAAGGAGCATCTACGTGTATTATGTTGTTAAAATGTTGGAAATCACTTGGTTCTTCGACACTTAACCAATCACCTAAAATCCTCAAAGCTTTTGACAAAAGAGGATTCAACCCATATGGAATTTTACAGGATCTACCTATAGAGGTCGAAGGTAAAACTGTTAATTTGGATGTGGAAGTAGTTGATGCCCCTCTAGATTACAACCTTCTTCTGGGTTGAAGTTGGTCTTATGCTATGATTGTTGTCGTGTCATCCGTCTTTCGATTAATCATGTTTCCTCATCAAGGAAAGATCGTAAAAATCGACCAGCTCTCATATTATTTGTTTGATCCAGCTTCTACGGATAGTATTCAGCACATTGGAAAAACGACTATCCCTTATGAGGATGTAGGAGTAGGTTTAATCAAAGATTCCGCTTTGTTGGGAACTTTTTCTATGCCTCCACCTAACGTACCGCATACTATTGCTAATATCAATATGATTACATCAAGCACTATTCCATTTGATGATCCTTGGGTAGTGCCTTTATAATCATAGTTGGATTCGTATAATGGCACGATGCCTTTGAGTCCATTTGAGTTAGCATATCAAGCAGTACAGTCATTTTCCAATTCACCATCAATTGTTTATGATCCAATGAATGTGGTCAATGAAGAATCATTTTCACCATCAACCTCAGTTGTAACATCAATTATGGATCCTTTTAAACAAGTGTTTTATACTGATGAGAGCATTTGTGAATTCTTGTCCATAGATGATTTACCATGGGATGATCTCCATCATAGGTCATCATTTTTACTTGAGCTTGATAGATTCGAAAATAATTTTTCATCTATTTTTACAATTTATTATGTCCAAGAACCCTAGATTCCAATATCGATCACAAATTCGGATTCTAAAGTGAATTTGGGGAATATTTCTTCCACGATTCCTATTGACATATCAGTGAAACCCAGAATTATTGAAAACATTAATATAGGTGCCTCTTGTACATTAGATGAAATTGCTACATACATGGCCCTATTTCAAGAATTTCGCGACATATTTGCCTGGTCTTATGAAGAAATGCTAGGAATCGATCCCAAAATTGTTGTTCATGAAATAAAAACTTACCCGTATGCTAAACCGATCGGACAAAAATTACGTCTGATACATCCATGAAAAGTTGCCGCTATCAAAGCTGAAGTTAAGAAATTACTGAGAGCGGGTTTCATTTATCCTATCATGTCAACGGATTGGATATCTAATATCGTTCCTATTACTAAAAAACAAGGAATAATACGAGTATGTGTTGACTATAGGGATATTAACAAGGCTTGTCCTAAAGACAATTATCCAACCCCTTATATTGACCAAATCATTGAAGATTGTGCCGGAAATGAAGTGTATTCATTTATGGATGGATTTTCTGGATACAATCAACCAATCAACCAAAAACAGCATTCATTTGTCCTTGGGGAACATTTGCTTATTGTAAACTACCTTTTAGATGGAAGAATGTTGGGGAAACTTTTCAAAGGGAAATGTCTTATGCTTTTCATGACATTAAACACATTGTACAACCTTATCTCGATGATTTACCTGCTCATTCATTACATAGGGAAGATCATCCAACTTATTTATGAGCAATTTTTATGAGATGTAGGTATTATAATATTCGCTTGAATCCGCCAAGTGTGTTTTCTGTGTACAATCTAGTAGGTTTCTAGGATTTGTCATTTCGAAACAAGGCATTCATGCCGACCCTTCGAAGGTTGAGGCCATCATCAATTTACCTCCTCCTTCCACACTTCGCCAACTCCAAAGTCTGCAAGGGAAAGCAAACTTTTTTCTTAGATTCATCCAGAACTATGTTGAGTTAGCCAAAGGTTTTACCAGGCCGTTGAAACAGAATGTTCATTTTATTTGGGATGAGATCGCTGATCGATATTTTGATGCTCTAAAACACGTGTTGGCCCATGCACCATTATTGCATCCCCCAAATTATGGCCAGGATTACTTTTTGTACTTAGCGGCCTTTGATTCCACCATTGGAATGGTATTAGTTCAGGAGGATGAATTCCACAATGAGCATGTGATTTACTACCTCAGTTGGAATCTCAATCTGATAGAGATCAAATACTCACATGTGGAGAAATTGGCCTTGGCAGCAGTTCAAGTTGTCCAACGATTTCGTCATTACATTTTGTTACGAAAAACAACGGTGATTTCTAATTGCAACTCGATGATGTAAATTCTCACTAAGCAATTGCTCGAGGGAAAATACTCTAAATGGATAGTTATCCTTCAAGATTTTGATTTAGAATTTGAATCCAAATCAAAGAAATCACTAGTGTTCGCCGAACTTATGTGTGACTTCCCGAATACTGAGACAGAAACTATGGTAGAACATCCAATTGCTGATGAATCTCTATTTCTTATCAGTACATTACTCCGAACCCAAAATTTTCGTCCTGAACTTTCACACTCACATCGACGAAAGATCCATTACCAGTCTCATAAGTATAATATTGTTGGAGACACGCTTTATCGTCGTGGTGCAGATTTTGTATTTCGACGATGTTTAAGCCATGAAGAGGCTGAACGAGTTTTAAATGGCTGTCATTCCAGAGCATGTGGTATTCATATGTCTGGGTATGCCACAGCCCATAAGATATTATGCGATGGTTATTTTTGGCCTTCATTATTCAAATATTACATTATTGCAGTCCGAAAATGCCACAACTATCAGATTCTTTATTGAAAGATGCGTGCACCACCAGCTCCTCTTCACCCCATAATTGTTGTCAGTCCTTTTGAAAAATGGGGCATTGATTTCATTCCATGTAACCCTCACTCAGCCAAGGGGCATGGGTATATTATTCTCGCAGTATATTATTTTACCAAATGGGCCGAGGCGATGCCTACATTTGTGGCAGATGGAAAAACTGCAGCTACATTTGTATTCAATCACGTGATTGCTCGATTCGGTGTACCCCAAGATATCATTACCGATCATGGGAGCCATTTCGAAACATTATGATGACCGAACTTTTCAACCAACTTGGCTTGCGCCATGATAACTCTACTCCATATTACCCGTAGGCTAATGGTCAGGTTGAGGCCTTCAATAAAGTTTTAACCACTATGATTAAAAGGATAATCGTAATTCATAAATCAAATTGGCATACTATGATTTTCTCAGCACTTTGGGCATATCGAACCTCAGCAAAAACTGCAACAGGGTTCACTCCTTTTCAACTGGTCTACGGTTTAGAAGTTGTGCTACCGATTGGATGCGAAATACTGTCACTCCAATTAGCCATAGAGTTGCTACCAGCTACCTCTGAGGAGGAAAAATGTTTTTTGTACTTAGCAAAATTAGATGAGACTCAGAGCACCGTTGCATTAGTAGCCGAAGCTCATAAAATATGCGTTAAAACTCAGTATGATCGAAGTGTTACACCTCGTGTTTTTTCAGAAGGTGACCTAGTATTGGTATATGACCAAGATAATGATAAAATAGGAGCTGGGAAATTTGAACCTATGTGGCATGGTCCTTATATTGTCAAGTGGGTGCTTGCAAAAGGGGCTTATGAATTGATTGATTATGACGGGGTCTCTTTAGATAAACCCAGAAATGGAATTTATCTAAAGAGATACTATGCTTGATTTTTTGTGTGAAGATCTCACCTGTACATTAGTTATTTTTCTAAGTTAACTGCTTTAGATTAGATGACTGTGTCTAGTTTAAGTTTGTATTGACTACTATCCTTGCTTATCTTGATTACTCTTGATATTTCAGATGTCAACGTCCCTTCAAGCGTACATTTGTTTTGCTGATGGTGCCTATCGTAATACATGGAATATCTCTTCTGCACCCTGGGTTATCTATTCACCCACCGATGAGTTAGTTTCTATGCATGGGGTAAGCCTTGGTCAAACAACGAATAATGTTGCCGAATATAGTGCAGTGATTGAGTTATTATCTAGTGCCATTTCATTTGGGATTTGATGTTTGATCATTAGGTTAGATTCAGAACTCATTGTATTGCACTTAAACAGAGTATACGTAATTAAAAATCCATTGTTACTGAGATTATTATTGAAGGTTCGTCTCTTGGAAAGACAGTTTGATTACATTGAATATCAACACATTCCAACAATTTTAAATACATTGGCTGATGCATTAGCTAATAATGTTATAAATAGACATTTGCGACATTAAAACAATAAATTAAAACAGCATTCGATAAGTGTTGAACAAGATAGTCGGCGAAAGTAGTCATATCATAGATAGAGTTTGTGTTTCAAAAAATATTACATCGTCTAGGACCATAGGTTTAAAATACCTGATGATATGAAAGGTACTGATACAAAAAACAAGAATACAATAGTCTACAATGATCATCCACTATCTGTGATGATGATCATGATAATATACTATCGCTCATGCCACTCTACACAGATATCACCGAAACTGGCCAGGAATGCCAGCAACATGCCTCTGCAGACGAAGAGGGATATCATCCATCATAGTCTCTGGAATGTCTCTAGTAAACCTCTCTAGGTTCTACTCTAAATCAATGAGAATATTTTTTTCCTGGTTCTCTGGCGGTAAAATAGGATTTGTTTGCTTCCTCTCGAAGCAGCGGAGATTGGCTGGTCTTCGTGGACCAACATCTGCATTTGAATTTTTGTCATCAGTATTGGACGATTTAAAAAACAAAACAAAAATTAGAGTTAAAACACATCAAAATGATTCATTTACTTGACTCGTCCCATTGTGTTCCTGGAGGAAGGGGCATATTAGGATCACCATGGAAATCTATCCCTGCATACGGAAAATCTTCAATGGCGAAGATTTGGTTCTGTAACCAATGAAATTATGCAGGTGTAAATCGAACTATCTCAAAATCCTCACTATGACGGGCCATCACTGCCACCCAGTGGACCATCTGAGGTTCTCTAATCCCACCAACATCAACTGAGATAATTTGAGGGGCAAGAGATGGAATCCTCTCCAGAGCAAATGAAACTACGATAGCTCCATATCCAAAGTTTTTCAACTTTTTGTTCTTAGCTCCGGTCAATTGGCCTTTTACATTAGCCAATACTCCTTCACACCAATTGAATATGGTGCCTCTGTAGCATTCAACCGTTGTCTGCATCTTGGCTTTAGTAGCCACGTGTGGAGCTACGCTCCCACACAATTTAGTCACTGTGAACGCAACTACTTTGAGTTCAAGACTGATAATGGTTTTTATATCAATGTGATTATCTTTTGGATCAGATTCTTCATTACAAAATTCTTGTTGATAGCTAACAATAGGCTGGCCACCTTGCCTAGCTCCAAAAAAGGAAATAGTTTCTCCTCTTTTGGATAAACCAGTGAGGAAGTAAATGGCCTCCAGCTCAAGTTCGAGCTGGTGATCATCGATGATGAAACACTGCTCTTGAACGTCCCACTTGTTCACCAACCATGTCAATAGCTCTACTTAAGCCCTCATGCCCTGCATTGCCCAATATTTGTATAATCCACGGTTTCTCAACACATGCAATGTGGGTAGACTTCATATAGCTACCTCATCTACCTCTTCATGTTCACATTCTCTCCATTTGAGCATTGTGGATACTCTCCAAGGGACACATTGTAACATTAGACGCAATTAAAATGCAAAAAATTTGGCTAAATTTGATAGAAATCATCTTTTAAATTTTGTTCACGGCGCCTCCGCACTTTTTTCACTAAAACAGTACGATCTACCGCACGATCTCTACACGAAAAGTGCGTGAGCCCCATAATTTTCCTTTGGAAAATTATCGGGATCCGCAGGTACTGTGTGTATTACCTGCGGAACCCCGAGGGTGAATTTTTGAACCTATTTTTCTCTTAAAAAACAATTTTAAAGCCTAAAAAGAGAATGTAAATGGATGAAAATGAAGAGAAATGTGTTGTGGATTACCTGGATTCGACCATTTTTTATTAGAATGGTCGGTTTTTCTGATATCTCCTTCGAAATTTTTTCTACCAAAGGCTCTCAACTTTCACTCTGGATGCAAATGGTAAAAATAAATTGGTTGAACTACTTTTTATAATATTTTTTGAATAAATAAAATAATATTTTATTTATTTTCCACTTTGAAAAGTTGTTTTTCAAATAATTTTTTCTTACTTAAAACATGTATGTTTAATTTTTAGGCTTTTGTGCAGAATATAGGTTTTTTGGGTGAAATTGTCATTTTGACTGAGAGTACATTTTTATCACTTTTTCGAACTCGTTAAAACTTACGAAACAGCGAAAACTATGAGTACATTTTTATTCATTTTTCGAACTCGTTAAAACTTACAAAAAAGAGAAAATGATGAGCATACTTTTATCACTTTTTCAGACTCTTGAAAATTTACAAAAAAGCGAAACCCTGGAGTTCTCTTTTAAGCCCTTTTCAGACTCTCTAAACATTAAAATATTTCCAAGTACACGACTATTCAAACTCGTTAAAGGAAATGAACAGTCGTCCCTTCAGTATAATTTTACCCCTTTTCCAGACTGAAATGGACTATTTACGAAAAAGTTATACATTGACTAATCATGGTCAATAGAGTTCTCTCCGGCATTATTTTATCCTTTTTCAGGCTTGAGGGACTAAATTTACGAAAAAGTACACCCACGGATTTTTCTTAAGTTTTTCTTCTAACTCCCTAAAACTGAAAAACATCGAGTTTCGCCTATACTGGACTCGTTAAAACTTAACAGTAAAGGACCTATCAATTATAAACAGGAATGAACCACTCCTTCTTAGGGTTCGATTTTAATACTAAGTTGGACTCATCTGAAGGATGAGCTTACATTACAAGAAAATGTTATCCTCCTCAAGCTTGTCAAAAATAAAGAGGTACTTGCCAAAAATGGTGGGGGAAAAGAGAGAAAATGAATCTGGGTGTCACTCTCTATTTCAAAAAGTTGTATACCACCCTTGAACACGATACTTCTGTCACATTCATGTCTAGGTTGGGAAAATCCTTTGGCCAACAATTAATCAAACCATATTGAAAGTCTTCAGTCGATTTCTGGGTATCATCTTTAGGTCAATCGTCACCAAACCATTTGCAGTGTCATTTTGTGTTCAAGAGGTCAGTTAGATAAACCATTCATTGCAAACATTGTCTCCACTTGAGTTGACCATCCTTGAGTCAGTCCTTGCTAAATATTTCTTCATTATTTGATCTAATGGTTTCGTGTTGTGGGCTTTCCTATGACAGATCACTTTCTATTGACGACAACTCATCATCTAGAAAGTTGATATAGAATCCTATTAGTACCTTGGGACTTGCATGCCCTAATGGCAGGTTTCTCGCCTTCAACGATAGGTTGCATGATTGACCTTCGATCGAATGATTCCGTGAAATGTTCGACTTCATATCACAAATTTATATTTCATAGATTGTACTGAGTACTTTGAGAACCATTGTCATTATTGGTGGTTTCTCTCACACTTGTTAATAGTTCACATCATTGGCTGGTAATCAAGTGGTTTCTACCATGTTCGACTTCGACAAAATCAATCGCATGGATAGAATCGTACTAGTTCGAGAAGAAGAAATGAATACCCTGGATCTATTTTCTACCATTCAGGCTGTGAGGAGTTTTGTTATTCATCATATAGTAGACTAATCATAACAGATGGTTGCATCCATGCTGTGTCTACTACTTCATGTAATTCTAAAATCATTTATGTATCAGAACATGTAGTTAGTTTTGATCTCAGTATGGGAATGCCTACCTTAGCGATGATATACATATATATGTGCTTGCATTGAATGTTTTTTCTAGGTTTCAAGCGATGTGCCAGCAGCCCGATCCTCAAAATGATAAAGCACTTCCTTAGAAGTCTAAGAACATAAAGTTCCTAAATCAAGTCTTGGAACTAGAGAAAAGCTCTTAAAAATCCTAAAAAGCCTAATTATGCACTTTTCCTAGTCATTCCCTATGGTACCGCATTTTATTGCTATAAAAACTGCGGTACATCCTGCACGTTCTATTCATTAAAATTACGGATCCCCATAAAAGGTAAAATAAAAAGAAAAGTAAGTTCTAGAAGCCCAGTTGGTCGAATATTCTCCCAGTTGGTGCCTTCTAGAAGCGCTATCTGGTCGAGCTTCGCCCCTTCCATTCATGAACCTTTATACCTTCAAATATGGAGCTATCCCTTGGTTTTTGGAGCTGAAATCCCATGATGAGAGGGATTTATCCCTTCCTTTTTGGAGCTAAAACTACCTCCCTTCTGCTATAAATTGAGACCAAGTTTCAGTCTCAAGGGTACTTAGCACATAGAGAGTTTAGAGAATTGCTGAATAAATATACTCTCCATATTTTGCATCATTGGCATGAGAGAGATTACATACTCATGGCCATAGTCTTATGCTGATAAAGAGAGTTGGAGTCTTGCCAAACTGAGGAAAACAACTATTCAGGACCTCGGAAGAACCTGTACAAACATCAAGGCATCACAATTGTAAGGTTTCTTATTTTTATTCAAAGATAATACAAATGGATTCTATTTTCTCATTAAGTTGTTCATTTATCTTTTGAATGATTTAATTCTTAGATTCCTTGATCACTAAGATAGATTATTGCTTTCGAATTATCATATTTCGCAAATGCTTTTGATCTTGTTTGCATGTCTTTGATTGCAGATCTTATTTGTTGGGTCAATACTTTCTAGAATGACTGGATTGAAGACCGAGAAAGTGTTGGACTTCAGGTAGGAGTATCTATTTGTATTTAATGAGTAATTCTTAAGAAAAATAATCTAGAGAAAATGGTCTACATCTATCTGTTTGTTTCTAGATATCCTTAGGATTCTAAGGAGATCACTCTTTTCCGCAAGAGGGATTTGTCCATCTAACAAATGTATGTTTTCTAGAAAAACAAATCTAGTTCATTTTAAATCACTACTCCTTTTTAGGTATGTTTTTCACTCAAGGTTATGGATATGATTTTGATTATGTTATTGACTCTAAAGAATTAAACTAGGTACCAAAAATAAAAAAGAATGCAATTTTCTTTCCTTTCAATAAAGTTTATCTATTAAAGGGAGAGAGACATTTATTTTTCACAAATTGAAACAATAAATTTAGTAGTCACTTCATAAATTAAAACTACCAAATTGGATTCCTCGAGAAATTTTAGATCTCAAACTAATTTTACTAGTGTAACTTTCATAAGAAATAATAAATGCCTAAAATACAATTATGATGTGAAATTATTGTAAATATCACTTTTTATTGACATGAAATAAGGTATGCAACACATAGCCCAATATAAAAGATGAGGTACATTTTTTTTAACCTATTCTTAATGAAAACAAGCAAAAGAAATGCAAAAAAAGGGAAAGAGGGGAGCAGGCTGATGTTTTTCTTCTCTTTTTCTTACAACTGTTGCTAAATACAATTGATAAATAACAAAACTAAGTAAATACATACTTAATATAGACCTTAATACCTCAATCCAAACATATAACCAAGATTAAAGTAGGAAAAATGAACAATAAATGAAATTTGAGCAACGTGAAATATACGCTGCTTTTGTGAAAGAAACCAATGCATATATATACTTCATGTGAAGACAATGATCATGGACATTCTTTATCTATGAGGGAAAAGTGCATATAGGTCCTTCAAAAGGAAACACTTCAAAAAAGCTCAAAAATTTCCATCAAAGTTGATCTACAAGAAAGCAAGCAATGTATGACCTACAAGGACAACCAAAATACCCCAAGTAAAGCCATAAAATCTCCAAGGAAAAACCTAATATGAAGAACTCAAGTAGCTCTCCATAGTGGAGTCACCAATTGTGTTGTAGGAAGATGTCTCTAAAAATTAATAAATCCCCTCATTGGATAGATTAAAACCAACAACAAAAAATAGGATACACTACTATCTATTTCTCCTAAAGCCAATCATTATATTTTATGTGCTAAGGGAGGATGGAAGAGAACATATCTTAAATCATTGATTGTCCGACATATGTAATGAATTCTTCTAGATGAAACTCTATTGAAGATGCTCCAACAATTCACTGACACAAAAAATAGACAAATAAGACTTTCTTCATAGATTCATGATATCATAAATAAATTTTGCAGGAAACACACTTTAATCTAATAGTTCAAGCCTATTAATCATCAAAATCAAATTTAAGATCCAATAATTCAATGAATTATATATATATATATATATATATATATATATATATATATATATATATATATATATATATATAGATATAGATATAGATATATATATATATATATATAAAATCTAATTTTAAGGTCACGACCAAGCCAAACACCAAATTGGTGTATGAGACCCCCTTGTTTGTGGGACAAGGGACCCACCTCCGCATAGTGATTTGATTGCTAAGTCTACGAAGGCATACATACTCTACCCCCCTCTGGTTTTGAACCTGTGACCTCTTAGGAGGAAACACATGCTCTTAACCATTAGGCCCACTCAAGATGTGTGTATATATATATATATATATATATATATATATATATATATATATATATATTATTTTTTTTCTTTTTATGGGGGAAGATTATATATCTAAATTAAGTAAAAGGAATTATAACAATAGATGATGCCTTGAGATCTTGTTTTTGTACTCCTAGCTCCAAAACCTATAACAATTCCTCTTAGCCACAAACTCTTCCTATTGAACAACCATAACCATACACTATATTGTGATAAGAAGGCGATGACAAATCTAACTCTAGTGTTGGTTCCAAACAATGAAAAATCTATAGCAAGTTTAAGACCAAGGGATATTGCTCCTATTTACTAACATAAGGATTTTTTCCTTGCAAAAACCTCTTGTCTTAGCTTAGATCCTCCTTATAGAAAATTTTAGGAGTTTGAATATAGGCTTTATAGCATGTGAATAAGCAATTAGAAGTCATGCCCAATTTCCATACTCAATCATGATCTTTTTCCAACTTATTATGAGGTTTTTGCTAAGTTATGGAATTATTATTTCATAATTATGAAATTGTGATTAAATAATTTTTTCATTATGAAATAATAATTAAATCTTTTTGGTTATGTAATTTCGGCTTCATAACATCTAATAACATCCTTTGAAGGACTATGGTGGTAAATATAAGTATATCACTTCGAGGCCTATATTTTTTTTGTCTTTCAAGTTGTTTGTCATCCTCCAGGCTTGACCTGTGGCTTGAGGAGCTGCGACCTAGGGAAATATAAGTCATCAAATTCACCCAAGGATCTCACCCAACCTGGGCCACACTAGCCATTTAGATGTTTGGATTTTTTAGCAGTATCCTCCCCTTATCATAGGGAACAACTATCCCCCGTGAGGTTTGATCCTAGTTCACCTTGCTGACGAGGCTCATCCTCATTCGATTGTGATAGTGGAACTTGACAACTTGGAGGCCTATCTTAATCACGAGATTCTTTAGAACTAATATTTACACCATATTACCAACAAAGGCCGAGTTAAACTTACATTTAAGCTACATGCATGGTGATCCAAATTTATGTAGGGACGAGATGAGATACACACATAAAAAGAAACACAGAGATACAACAAAAACATAACTTTAATTCATTAATAAAAAAGTACTGAAAACTATTACATGAAAAATGGAAATAAATTAGTTCGACCGATGGTAGCTTATCTTTGAGAAGATATGTGGCAACTGCATGCCTTCTGAACTATGTTACAATGAGGCTTGAATTCCTTTTTATGATTAAGAAATAGTTGGAAACCCTAAACATCAAAAAACATAGCCCTATGAGATGAAGCACCAAAAGCTTGTGGGCCCCGCTATGGTTAGTTGGAATGTCAACTTCTCGGGGCCATAACATTGGAATATGATCTTCGCTTGACTATCATAACACCTAATTTTGAAAATTTCCAAGAGGAGGCCAAAGTAAGATGGATAAGTTAGTATTGAACTTTTTCGGTCTCTATGTTTTCCCCAAAAAATGTATTTTAGCCCTATTACCACTCAAACCAGTAGGGGACCTAAAAGGGGTTCCTAAGAGAGAAAATGCTAGGTTAGGGTAAATCATGGAGGCTTATCCCACTTTCACCATAACTAAGGCTCCTTGCTTTTTACGGATTTTCACCGATGGGAGGAGTCCTGGTGATTTTTGGGAAGTCACTTATAAAGGATATATAAATGAATATAGGAGAAGTGGCCCCTCAAACCCTTTCCCTAGGAGGAGATGAAGAATGGAGCTTGCTTGATTTTTAAGCAAGGGACTTGACTTTCCAGGGAGAGGAGAGGAGGGTTAGAGGGTAGGGATGAAGAATATGGCTTGTAGAGATGTTTCATGATACCTAAAATCCTATAAGAACTTGGATTCTTGAATAGTACTTAATGAATAATCTTTGACAACAAATGTGACCACATGAGGCCAAGTGGACCCAGCTCAGGTTCGGGGATGGAATTTAGAAACCAATA
Organism: Pinus albicaulis; assembly: GCA_034641835.2. Lineage (NCBI taxonomy): Eukaryota > Viridiplantae > Streptophyta > Pinopsida > Pinales > Pinaceae > Pinus > Pinus albicaulis. The sequence continues at coordinate 674,888,579 of CM076569.1, forward strand.
ATGTTCTTGACCTAGACAAGGTGAGAGGAAAAGATAAAACAAAATTTTTACTCAAAGATGTTAAATTGATCCTGCTAGGTGCTAGCCTTGGGAAACACAGGGAAAAAATTGATCCTAGAGCTAGGGCTTGAGATATCCCGAGATTTTTTCGTCGTAATTTTTTCAAAATTTGAGGAGACCTTTGGGACCCACTAGCGCAGTTGACCCTTGGAGATCAAAGTTTCCTGTGGTCAATTTTCCAGGAAACTGATACCTTAGGTGACCTAAGAGGGCTAGACCTGCGAAAAATGAGATAGAATGAAAAAAGGAGGGTTAAAATGATCACCCTATGGAGTATTAGTGCCTAATTTCACTTGGGGATATGGATTCAAGGATAATTGTGAAGATGGAATGTATTTCTTTGTTCAAGTAGGTTTCAAAGTCAACTTCGTCTAATGTTAGAAGCTAGAGAAGAAAAGTGACTTTAAAAATTTTATACTTCTTGAAAATGGTGAAGGATTATCAAGATACCACAATCTCTAGGAAACTTCATTCATTAAACATGGCCCATACACATAGATACGCTAAATAGAAACATAATTCCACATTTAATATATGCAACAATTATCCCTAATCATAGAAAAGTTCAAATGTATGCAACAACAAGAAAAATAACATCAAATTGGCACTTACACATTGGAGAATATATCCAACCAGCATCTCATTCGTAATATAAGAAGCTCCAAGTTAGAAATAACCCAAATCCAAACATCAAAATTCGTCCATCATCCAAAAATATCCACTAAGGAAAAAATGTGAATTTCTCTAAAGAGATAGAGATCCCAATCCAAGTGATGATACAAATGAATCCATATAACTCCTATTTATACACGAATTAGGAGTTCTATTTACCTAATGGGCTTACATTAGCCCCTAAAAACAAAATAATGTGTAGGTAACCCTAACTTTTGGTGACAATCCCAAGAAACTAGCTCATACATGAAAAAATTAGCCTCTCAAGAGGTCAAATAATGTCGTAGGGCCCTCTAAGAGGCATGATGAGGTCCATGAGTACCATAATGATGCATGTGACCCTAAAAAAATGATTGGAAATGGAGTGGCTTCTTGTTCTCCAAACAATAAATATGTGGTGCTCCCTCTAGATCTTCAGGCACACAACTAATCTCATGGGTCTCCAAATGAATCGAAGCCTTGCCTGTAGACCCTCTGTAAAGGATCAAATGTTGTAATAAATGATGTCATGTCATCGTACAAGCCCTGGGACACGTGCCAAATGTGTGGTACACCTATGGGGTCAGTGGAGCATGGTGTACCAAATGCATCTTCCTCATCCAAAAGGTGGATCTCTAGCAATCTTTGAACATCCGTAGGGATCCATGGAGTGTTGTATACTGCTGTGGAAGCCTATGGCTCATGACACACACCCTACATGTGCCAATGTATCCCTTTGGAGGATTAGGACCCTATATAGGGATATCAAACCCAAAATGAAAACCATCTACAATCATGTATAAGATCCAATGTGTCTCCTAGCCCTCCAGTCCAACAAATCATTAGTGTAATCAGGTAAGAGAGCTTACAAACCATGGACAACAAGTGGACACTTCATAATTTTATGCCCTTCCATAGTGGGATTTTGGATGTGCTAATTTCTCCAAGCTTTAAAGGGGGTTAGCCAAGTACCTTATTAGGTGGCGTCTTCATTGATAGGGGATAGTATGTCCAAGATCCATCCCCCAAATCGTGGTGGAAAATGATAAAGATGTGAAATGGAGTAAGCAATGATAGGGGAAGACCTGGGCCACATATTGGGGCATAGGGGTAGCTAGGAAGATGGAATCCCACACCTGGGTATGTAATATGTAGGAGGGAGAAATTGTGGTACATGAGGTGCCTTGACCTTGATTTTTCCACCCTTGTTTATATTCCTTTGTCATTTTTTCTTTGAATAACTGCTTGGGGTTCAAAGGACAAGATCATGATGTGTAAGTTATAGCAGTGAATACCCCCTTTTTTGGTAGGGTGGTTCCTTTCCCTCCATGTGTTGGGACAATCATGGGTTCCTGAATGATATAGTAGGCTTATCTAGGGCCTCTGGAACTAGGGTGATGGCCATGGGAATGGGGTAGATCTCATTTATTGGATTTTCCCCACATGCCATATATTTTTTTCCGGACCATATTTTGCATTTTGTGATACATTTTCCTATTGAATGTGGCCATTTTTTATTTTTCCTTTCTTTTTTAGTTACATCGACCTCTAGGGTGTCATTCCAGGCCTCACCCAAGGTGGTGGCAAGGGAAAGAGGTGGTTAGCCCTATGTGGACCCAGGTAGGAGAGATGATGAATGGGGTTATAGTGAGTGGAAAAGGGGTTATATAGGTGGATATGGGAGTAGGACCATGTAACCAAAGTCGGGGTTTCCCAAGGAGAACCACCCTAAAACCCCATGGTTACTAAAGGAGATCGCACTGGACTAAAGTGCAAGGGTAACATCCAAAAGAGGAAAAGGGAACATAAGCACAAACTAAGTACACTCTTTCTGCCGAATCCCCCCATCAATCCATGTTCAAAAGTGTCCATAATAAGTAAACCCAGTACTCAATTACCAAATGAAAATACATACCTTTATGTTCAAGAGGCCCACCTTCAAACATACAATCGATACAAATGGGTGAGGGACCACATGGTTGTATTAGGTGGCAGAGAAGTGGCACAATGTGCTAGCTAAGGGTTGTTGGCTTCCAGCTGAGGTCCATCATGGATAAAATATTTATCCTATGTATATCACCCACGAAGTGGTGGGTAACATTTGGCTTCAACTGGGACATGAACTCTCGAAGATAGTGAGCGAAGATACTCGAACGAGAGGTCATGAGAACTCCAACAATCTATTGGTCACCATAGACCTGTCACCTACACATATCAACAATTAAACTCGTAGGGAAACATGTTTTTCACGGTGTCTAATGATCACCCATGCTCGTTGTCATCCCATAAAATAAACTAGTAAATAAAAATATGCAATTTTATTCTAAATGCACGTAATCTATCATGAGAAATATTACATGACATTATTTCTAATGTGGAGATTCACCATGCAATGAATCCTACTTTAACATGCATATGGTACAATGTCAAGGATCGAGGAAAGGAGTGATGTGACTTAACTTGACTAGTTGAGGCCACAGTTCATCGTTGAGTTTAGAAATGTAATAGTAGTCATCCCCAACTTTCCCATGAACCTTGACGAGTATCAAGTCTTTGTATACTAGAATCATGTCCCCTACCTTATATTCCTTTTTAGTCTTCCACCTTTTGCTTGGTTTATGGTTTGGCCTTTTCAAGAAGAAAACCTATTATGAAGGGAGAATGGGAGAGGGCTCTTCAATGTTGTGTGATTCATAATATGGTCCAGGTTTAATCACATGAGACAAGTAGGTGGGTTCCCTATGAAGGATAAACGAGGTTCCATCAGATTTTGGGATGGTAGCATATGATAAATCAATTTGAAAATTACATCCCATAGTGGCACCCCATTTCCTAGACAATAACATCCCCCAAACATCAAGAATATCAACGACCACCATATCCATGAGGAGAGCTATGTCGGGGTTCCTGGAAAAAGAAACCTTAAGGTATTTTATCATACCTTCCACCTCCACATGCTTGGATTTGTAACCACACCTTCTTATATGGCTAAGTGATGTTAAGACCCAATTTCCTCATGACATTTAGGGGCATGATATTTTCAAAATCTCCAGAATCAAACATAAAATTATGCAAATAAAGGTCATTAACAACCAAAGTGAGAATAAAAGGTTCACGCCTAGGTTTTGATCGGGAATATGAATATTTTTTAATTCCTTAGGTAATTCTTCTTCTTCAAAACCCATAGACTGCTTAATTTGTTTTTGTTGTTTAGGAAGTTTTTCAATATCCTTGAGAGGAATAGACACAATTATATTTCCAATAGCATAATCCATATTGATATTAAGTCCTACCTGCTTGCCCTTCTCTTTTTTATAGGTATTCCCACCTTTTTGGGATCCCTTCTTAGGCTTGGTTTTGGCCTGGGAGTCCATTTTAGGAGGATCCTTTTAGGAGGATTTATCTTTAGGAGGATATTTAGAAGGGAAAGTTTTAAGAGGGTCCTTCTTGGGAAGAGGATCATCTTTGTTAGACCCCTTGGAGGTTGTGGGGTTCTTATTTTTGTCTCTTCGTGAGTATTGCACCCCTTTGAATCTTCCATTTACTTCATCAACATTAAGAACAAGATCGTTTTTATAATATTTGATCTTGACCTCATTAATGGGAGGATGAGTGTATGAACCCCCAAACAAAATGTTGAATACATAAGATTCAACGAGATTGGCTTGTTCATTTTTTTCATCATCATCACTTTCGTCACCCTCACTTTGCTCATCTTCAGAGGATGAGTCTTGTTCAACTGCATTGGTGGGAGCCAAAGAGTTCAGGACTTGGGATGAGATTAGCCTACCTTCGTCATTTTTATTTTTAGGAAAAGGTTTCCCTTTCAGAATGTAACTTGATTTTTGGGCCCTTTCGAGTGCGGTGATTTTTTTCATGACAACCCTATCCCGCTCATGGCCTTCTTCACTCATTCTCTTCATTTTTTTGAGGATGGCCAGAAGGTTTTCTTCATGTTGATATTTGGAATATTCTTTCTTAGGTTTGGTTTTAGCATTTGGGAGGTCATTAGAGCCCATTTTAGCGAGATGTATATTTTCTTCAACCTACATTGCCATTTCCTTGGCTTCAACCAATGTAGAGGGTTTCTTATCCCTTAAGGCATATGTTAGGTGGCCCCAAAAAATTTGACGAATTTATCAAGGATATTGGCATCAGATGGTTTTAGGTGGTAAGGGATATCTTAGACAACCCTATCAAACTTTTGAATGAATTCCCAGATGTATTCCCTTCCGATAGCTATTTGGTAAAACTTCTCAATGTTAAAGGTTCCTTGGGCATTACAAGACCATATCTTTATGAATAGATCCTATAATTCATGAGAGTTTTCAATGCACCTTGGGGGAAGACTAAGGTACCATAATTCTAGGGTACATGTGCTAATAAAATTCTTCGACAAAGCCACGAGAACTCATAGTAGCATCTCCTTTGAACTTTGGAAACCATTGGTTGTATTTCTCTGGTAATGGCTTGGGATTGTTACTTAGTTTCAAAAGAGAAAATACACTGACCAAATGCTTCTCACTTTTGGTCATCTTGGATTTTTCAGTGGTAGAAGTAGAAGCCATCATTGGGGTGGGATTACTGACCTTGTCAAATTCATGAATAAGGGCGCTCCTAGAAGGTAATGATTTTCTCTCCTTCCTTCTTACAGTAGCCCTAGTTAGAGGAGGTAAGTTTTCACCCTAAAGAAAACCAGGGGATTGTACAATGAGTGGATATATAAATGAATATATGAGAAGTGGCCCCTTAAACCCTTTCCCTAGGAGGAGATGAATAATGGAGCTTGCTTACCTTTTAAGCAAGGGAGTTTTCTTTCCGGGGAGAGGAGATGAGGATTAGAGGTTAAGGATGAAGAATATGGCTTGTAGATATGCTTCCTGATCCGTAAAATTCTATAAGAACTTGGATTCCTGAATAGTCCTTGATAAATAATATTTGACAACAAATGGGACCACACGAGACCAAGTGGACCTAGCCATTTTCGAGGATGGAATTTAGAAACCAATTATGTTACTGACCTAGACAAGGTGAGAGGAAAGGATCAGACAAAATTGTTTACTCAAATATGTTAAATTTATCATGCTAGGTGCAATCCTTGGGAAACACAGGGAAAAACTTGATCCTAGAACTAGGGCTTGGGATATCTCGAGATTCCACTGTCGGAATTTCTTCTAAATTTTAGGATACTTGGGGGACCCACCAGTGCAGTTGAACCTAGGAGATCAAAGTTTTATTGCGGCTATTTTTCCAGGAAACTGATGCCTTAAGTGACCTAATACGGATAGACCTAGGAAAAGTGAGATAAAAGTTAAAAATTAGGGTTAAAATGATCATCCAATGGAGGATCAGTGCCTAATTTCACTTGGGGATATGGATTCAAGGATAATTGTGAATATTGAATGTATATTTTCGTTCAAGGAGACTTCAAATTCAACTTTGTCCAATGTTAGAAGCTAGAGAAGAAAAGTGACTTTAAAACAATTATACTTCTTGCAAATGGTGAAGGATTATGAATATAACACAATATCTAGGAAATTTCAGTCATCCAACATGGCCCATACACATCGATATCTTAAATAGACACACAATTCCACATAACATATGAAATAATTAGCCCTAAGCATAGTGAAGTTAAAATGTATGCAACAACATGGGGGTGGGGGGGGGGGGGGGAATTCACTATGGGAGAAATTCCATAGCACGTGGGTTCATATTTCAGGATATATAATTTTGAAAAAATGACATAATATATTGGGGGATATATAGGGGGTAAAGGGTTTTATATTGGTAGGTATAAAAAATGGAGCTCAAAGTTAATGAAAAATTATAAAGGGGTATAAACAATGTTAATGAAAAAATGGATACCTACAATATATAGTGAAAGTAGGGGATTTTTAAATTGGGAAGGTGTATTGGGTTTATAGTGGTAGGGGGTTAAATAATGTGATTTTTAGAGGTATTTTCCAATATGTACTTGAATTAAGGGTATTGTTTAATATGCTATGATTGCACGTGATATGTTAGAGGTTCATTGAGTGAATCCCCCGTGTGCAACAAAAAGAAAAATAACATTAAATTGAAACTTACACATTAGAGAATATATCTAACCAACATCACATTCACAATATAAGAAGCTACAAGATAGAAAGAACCCAAATCCAAACATCAAAATTCATCCATCATCCAAAAATATCCACCAAGGAAAAAATGCAAAGTTCTCTAAAGAGAGAGAGATCCCAAACCAAGTGATGATACAAATTAATACATCTAGCTCCTATTTATACACCAATTAGGATTTGGATTTACCTAATGGACCTACTTTAGCCCCTAAAAGAAAAATATGTGCTAGTAAACCTAACTTTTGGTAATAATTCCACCAAACTATCTCATACATGATAAATTTAACATCTCAAGAGGCTAATTCCTATCGTAGGCCCCTCTTAAAGGCATGATCAGATCCATGAGTGCCATAATGATGCATAGGGACCTCAAAAAATTATGGACAAGGGGGTGGCCCCTTGTTCTCCAAACAATAAACCTATGGATGTGGGGGCATACAACTGACCTCATGGGTCTCCAAATGAATCAAAGATGCCTATAGACCCTTTGTAAAGGCTTAGATGCTGGAATAAACATTTTCATATCATCGTACAAGCCCTGGGACACCTACCAAGTTTGTAGTGCACTTATGGGGTCAACGAAGCATGGTGTACCAAATGCATTTTCCTCGTCCAAAAGATGGATCTATAGCAATCTTTGAACATCTGTAGGGATCCTTGAAGTTTTTTCTACTGTTTTGGAGGTCCATGGCTCTCGACACGCACCCTACATGCGCTAATGTAGCCCTATGGATGATTAGGACCCCTTATAGGGAGACCAAACCCAAAATGAATACTATCTGCAATCTTGTATAAGATCCAATGTGTTCCCTAGCCCTCGAGTACAATTCATTAGAGTAATCGGGTAAGAGAGATTACAAACCATGGAAAACAAGCAGAAACTTCATAATGGCCTTCCCTTTTGTAGTGGGATTTGGGATGTGCTAATGTCTCCAAGTTCCAAAGGGGGTTAGTCAAGTACCTTATTAGGTGGTTTCTTCCTTTATAGGGTATAGTATGTCCAAGATCCATCCCTCAAATGGTGGTGGCATGTGATCAAGATGTGAAATGGAGTAAGGAATGATGGGGGTAAACCTGGGCCACATATTGGGGCATAGGGGTAGCTAGGAAGATGGAAGCCCGCACCTGGGTATGTAATATGTAGGAGGTAGCAATCATGGTACATGAGGTGCCTCAGCCTTAATTTTTCCACCCTTCTATATATGTCTTTTTCATGTTTTCTTTGAATAACTGCTTGGGGCTAAAAGGACAAGAGCATGATGTGTAAGATATAGTAGTGAATACCCACCTTTTTGGTAGGGTGGTTCATTGACCTCTAGGGATTGGGACAATCATGGGTTATTGAATGATAAAGGAGGTTCATATAAGGCCTGTGGAACCAGGGTGATGGCCATGGGAATGAGGTAGATCTCATGTATTGGATTTTTCCCACATGTTAGATATTTTTTTCTTGGCCATATTTTACATTTTGAGGTACATTTTCTTGTTGAAAGTGGTCATTTTTTCTTTTTATTTTCCTTTTTAGTTGTTTCAAACTCCATGGCATTGTTTTAGGCCTGACCGAAGGTTGAGGCAAGGGAAAGGGGAGGCTAGCCCTAAGTAGACCCAGGTGGGAGAGATTATGAATGGTGTTATAGTGAGTGGAAAAGGGGTGATGTAGGTGGATATGGGAGAAATACCATGCAACCAAAGTCGGGGTTTCCCAAGGAGAACCACCCTAAAACTCCATGATCATTAAAGGAGATCCCACTAGACTAAAGTGAAAGGGTAACATCCAAAAGAGGTCAAGGGGACATAAGGACAAAATAATTCCACTCTTTCTGCCAAATCCCCCCATCAATACATGTTCAAAAGTGTCCATGATAAGTAATCCAAATACTCAATTACCAAATTAAAAGACATACCTTTAGGTTCGAGAGTCCCAAATTCAAACATATGATCAATACAAATGGGTGAGGGACGACATGGATGGCTCAAGTGGCAAAGAAGTGACACAATGAGCTAGATAAGGGTTGCAAGGGGCTTCTGGTCGTCAGCCGGGGTCCATCATGGAGAAAAAAAATCTCCCAAGGATATCACCCACAAAGTGGTGGGTAACAAGGCCCTCGAAACAACTCAGGAAGTTTAGGACGCGGAAAACTGCCAGAAATAGTAAGTTGTGCTACAATTAAGGAAAATGAAAGAAATAATGGCAGGGGTCCAAGTGGAATAGGCTAGTGGCCACCAATATCCACTTGGATCATATGGGATCCATTCCAACATATTACTATCAACCAAGATCTTTGTTGATTTTATGCCTCTCCTAAACAATTTAAAGGTAAAAAAATAAGTTGATTTAGCCAAGGTTTCTCCCTCACACAAAAGAATAATGGTTCATCATAAACAATTATCATTGAAGTACAAGAATGCATAAAGGGAGATATACATCTAAGAAAAAAATGGCTTAATCATCTTTAAATATTTCCTAATTCTTTATAGAACATATGTGTCAGGAGCCTTCACCTATAGGGTTGACCATTATATTTTAAAAATATAGACAATGCCATAATTTCTTACCAAATGTGGTTCCTTGATAGATTTAATGTCTAAAAGGCACCTGCAAAGCCTCATTCCCACTAATCGCACTTACCACCCACTTGACACATGGATTTTTTTCTCAACCCCTCATTTTGATGATGCCTAAACCTCTTACATCTCATGGGTTTTGTAGAGCTCCTAGTTAACTATGTGAAAAACTTAACCATTGGCATTATTTTTCCAAATAAAGCTTATAAATTCCTTTTCCAAATGTTGCTAAGCCAAATTGGAAGGAACCCAATAAGAGGAGTAGTAAGCATGAGTAATTGCCAAAATTTTGTTGCTAATATTAAACTTCAATGCCCAAGGGTGTCATGATCAACTTATCAATTTTCTTTTCCACTCTTTGTAATACCACATCCCAAAAAGTCCTTAGCTGAAGCCTAGAAGGAAAAAGAAATACCATGGAACCTAAAAACTTGTCATATTTCTATCTTTTAGTGCTTGGCCATTCTAGGATAAATTTTTTGATTTACATGTAATAAAACATATAAAATATATTTTATCATGGTTGTTCCACTAGACAATTCGTCATGAATGGTACTCTAAATACATTAAGGCTATAAAATATTATGTGGCAATTTCTTATGATTAAAATGTTATATTTGAAGCATACTACTTAAAATATCAAAATGAACTAAGAATATGAGTGGGAAAACTACATTAATAAAAATAGAGCACATCATTAACACATTGAAAATAAATTGTATCATCAAAATTTTATATGATAAAATCAAGCAAGAAAGTGAGGATTGAGCCTTGCAATTTTCTTCTCATATTAAAATGCAAGATACAAATAAATATTTTCTTATTGTGTATTTCAACAAATAATATGGCTTATTCTTTTTTATCGTGATATACCACTCCTTTGCTTTGTTCAACTATAGAACAATAAATCATTAGAATAAAAATGACACCCCTTACTCTATCATGACCCAATTTATCATATGTTATAATAGTAATCTATAGTTAGGGTTAGTGTTTTTGCATGTTGTGAATCTTTATTGGAGTTAGGGTTTCAGACCCTATATAGTATTCTTGAAACTCCACATGTGTGAGTAATGAGAGCTAACATAATTCTCACTTGGTAGTTTGTTGGTCAAAGCATAGGCCACCTTGTTAGAGGCACAACTTATTCATATATAGTCCAATTGAGGTGATCATTGGATTGTTGGAAATATCCTTATGAGTAGAATGATTACAAGGGGTTGATAAATTTGTTCACAAAGTTTTCATACAAAAATTTGTTATTTAAAATGAAAAATAAGATCTAGAAATTTTAGGACTACAAATCACGAAAATGGGATCTACGAATTAATGTTGGAGTTGGAAGCAAGAAAAAAGGTAACGAGGTAGTTCATTATACTCATTCAAGAGGTTTTTTCTTCAAGGATGGTCAATAATGGGCCATTAATGAAGTGGTCATTCAACAAATAACCAATTTTAGAGTTAAGTAGTAGGATTCCTTTAGCAAGATCTTCCCTCACTTTCTGACATGATATATAGCCTAAGGTTTCTATGATTAATACATATAAGGTTGATGCTAATGGGTAACCTTGCTAATTGGAAGAAAAAAAATCCTATCTTCTCGTATTCGCTTCCATTGATGAAGAGTTGAGCAGAGGACTTTGCAAACAATGTTTACACTACCCTAATAAAGAAGGCTACAAATATAAAATCCTTTATCATCCCTAAGAAGGATGGCTATTCCACTTGTTCATAGGCCTTTTCAATATTTATATCAATATAACATCTAGTCCCAAGGCTTAAGCCATCTCCTTTCCTTCACACATAACAATTATGTTGACTAGGTTGCATTGAACTCAAATAGATCCCAACTTCCTATCATCACTATATTAATAATAATATGCTTTAGACACAAGGATGGAGCCTTAACTAAGTTCTTGTATGATTTATTGAGAAACATGATTTACATCAGATTCATTATTAGCCATATGTCACACCCCTTATAGTTAATGAAAATACATGTTTTTTTAAGGGTTTTTTTTGTGTACTTATAATAAATGCACACTGAAAAAATCCTACTTGACCTTGTAAAATTTATATGGAAAGACAACCAATTTAGAAGAATTTTCCTTTCAAGATAATTTGAATATGGAAATCATCATCTCCTCCAAAAATAACATATGGTTATGTGCCCTCTTTTGTTCCTTTATCATCTAGTGGGAGAAAAATTCTCACTCACTCATCTCTTTGTTAGTGATTTGACCACTTGCATTTTTAAGTGCAAACAATTTTTCTTTAACTTCTTTTATTTCTAGGAATTTAAAGAAATATTTACTAGGCATTCCTTTCTTCCATCTTGGGAGGTAGCACAATTTAGCTACACACCTTATTTTCTTCATAATAATGGTTGAATTGTAGAGCCTTAGACTATTCTTCAAATTCTTATGAGATAACACTGTTTTAGTTATGATACATTACAGTCTAATGACCCTAACCCCTTAGAAAGGACACGGTGTGAGAGAAGCATTCACCCAACCAAATGACCCACCCATATTTTCCAAACAATTTCATTACATGCAAAGTCGTCAAGGACATACAAGTGGGATACATTCATAATATTTCAATTTCTGTGCATGTGAATCCTTTGCACCTCCATGAAATAATAAAACAAATCAACTCGTGGTAAGGGAGCATAGTTGTGCCATTGACTTGCACATGCTTGAAACCATAGGAAGCAAAGTAAATGTCATTTTTTCAATGTGAAAAATTTCCAAGGAAATCACCAAATTGGAAAGGTCATGACATTACTACCCATTTGTTTCATTGCCCAAACCAATTTTGAGAGATATCTAAGCCTTCTTCTCATCACACAAAATTCTAAAAGACATAACCCCTTATTTTTGTCACCTGACACATCAAAGGGGAATTTGTAACCTCATTAACCTTTCCCAAAAGTCATTGGAGGCACAAATATTAGTCATTCCCAAAATCCAATCTTTAATATTAAAAAAAAACCCATAAAATATCTAAGTAGGTTCATTGACTCAGTAAAAATCGATCCCTTATCTTCATGATGATCCAAAAGCACCACGATAGAACCCATATAAATTACAAATAAGGTCATATGAATAAAAAATTAGAAATTTTAACATTTTTTCAATGTGAAAATATTCACCACTTTAATCCATTGCTTGATCTAGTGGAATGCTTATTTTATGTTGATCTGTTTTTTCTTCTGGCGAAACTATGTATTGTGATTGAAATGACTGATGTTTTAGATAGACACTCTGACCATCATAAATAACTGACATATAAATGAACACTCCATCCATCATAAAAGACACATTATTTATTATTGATAATAAATAAAACCTCCACTTAAAATATTGATTATTTCAATCATGATACACATTTTCTATACAAGAAAAAGCAAACCAACTCAAAAAATCTACACACAAATGTTTATGTTATACCAATTTTATTTAAATCCTCAAGATTCTAAGAAACAACTTTTAATGAGAACCCCCAAGCCGTAAATATCCTCTCTCTAAAGTTGTGCATAAGATAAATTTGTACTAACAATAGTTTTTTTTCTTTTCTCTTACATTGTGGGTGTTACTAAATTTGTAAATCTTGTTATATTGGAACAATTGATTTGTTGCCTTTATGTAACATTTTTATCGTGGGTACAGTAGAAAGTGCGCTTTGACTTTTGTTTGTTGCATCATATTTGAAAGGTTAAATCCCCCAACCATGTGAATATATTTAATATATTGTGGGTCCTAGTTACCTAAATGAGTTCCCTACATTGTGGGTCCTACTGAATTTCTAAATATATATTTTTTGGGTCATATATTGGGATACCATTATTGTGTCTTTCTTCTCATATGAACAGAGTAACCACGCATATTATCTGGTCTCTAATCCAACCCACTTTCATTAAAATTGGAATTAGGATTTAAAAAAATAAAATTATGAACTTCTGTACTAAGTCGAGTTGAATATTTCATATTTTTATTACTAAAAATAAAAAATTGGCCCCCGATTTTCGCATTACTAGCCCTTTGTGGAATATTTCAAATTTGACCCTCACATTTTTGGAGTTGTCTAGTGAGGTGGTAGGGAGAGCCAAAATAAGCACGAATTTGATTAATTTTTTCTTATTTTTTTTAATTGTGGGAGTGTTTAGTATTCAGCATCATCAAAAACTTTTGGGCACACAAAATATTGTTATAATTGGGATTTCTAAAAAAAATTGTCAAATTTTACCAAAATTGTGCCAAAATTTCCGTTATTTTCTGATCAAATTTACAACCTCGTTAGACTATGTGTTTTCCCATTGCTTAACTATGCACGAAATATAGACTTTGTACGAAATGCACGGCCCCTCATTCTGCATCGTAGCAGATAGTTGGAAAATCCATGTCTCTTTGATAGGAAAAATAACATATGAATGAATGAATTAAGGGATTTTAATGATGTCCACAAGACTAAGCGTTCTAAGGGACCTAGAGCTTCACCCCATCACAACTTCATATTTTTCTCTAATTCTACTCTCTTGTCATGAATCTTGACTAGGAAGTTCGCATTTTTTATAAGATTCACTTCCTCGAACAACTTGTTCAAACAATCCACCTTCAAAATGATTTTAAACTGATTACGGATTTTCTCATATTCTGGACAATCCATGATGTAGTGCCATTCTGTTTCAACCTCTACTTTCCTACAAAAGATGCAAATTATTTCTTCCCACTCTTCTTTTGGAGTTGTCCATCTACCTGTTTCACATCGAGATGATGAGATCTGGTCCTCAATTGTGTTATTAATAATCTAGCCTCTCCGGTGATTTTGGTACCCAAATATATATTCTCATCATGAGACCATGTTGGGTTGAAATCTTTGACATAAAGAGATTTTTTTCAACCAATTTGTTTTTCCCACATGGTAGTCCAAAAATTTTCAAGCACCCAATTTTTAATTTCCTCTTTAGAGTTAGGACAATCTTGCCACTTAATGCCCCACTTACCCAACCACTTGTCATTTATTTCCCCGATTTTTCTTCCTCCTCATTACCTCCTCTGCAACAACTATTTTAGGCTAGCGATGCTCATCCATGCCTTCAACCTTTTTTAAGTAACTTAGCAAGAGAAAAACTACATCGACCTCCATCGGAAATAAACCAGCCTCAGCTAGCAAGATATCATAAGGAACTGTTGATTTGACTTTGAGATTATTAGTGATTAGCTGCTTTTGAATTCTTTCTAATTACCTCCACTTGTGGTCTGACATACTACTCCCCCAAACTTCACATCCATAGAGTACAACCAATGTAACCAACAACCCAAAAAGAGTTTTCTTGGTCTTCCAGTCCCATAATTCTGCTTTCGTGCATCTGTTTTGTATAAGGTAAAAGGCTCTCCATCCCCCCTGAATCCTTTTAGCTCTACATGTCTCCCAATTGAGCCTGTTGTGAAAAATAATTCCTATATACTTGTATTCTTGTGCAATTTCCAAGGATTTCCCTTCAAAAATAAAATTAACCTGTTGCTTTTTCCTCTTTAAGGAGAAGATCATGATCTTGGTTTTGCTAACATTTACTTGCATCCCAACCTCTTCACAAAAGAGCTCTAAGGCCTTCAAAATCTCTCTCAGAGTCGATTTTGCAATTAGGATAAGGTCATCATCATACAAGATATTATTAAAATGGATAGATTTTTTTTTAAAGAAAAATGAAGACTTATTATTATTTTGGGAAATTGTTATATTTACATCAAATATGTTCTATATGTGGGGTTGGGTGAGCACAAAGACAATCCTCGCCTCTTTTTCAGTGCAGTTCAAATCTGACAAGTGAAAAGGGTTTTGCACTGGAATTTTTTATAAGCCTTAGCTATCAATATTTGTGGAGCTATAGGTCCATTAATGCATTGTTGCAGTATATACTATCAATTAGATTTTAATCTAATGGCTGGCATATACTTCCCCAGTACATTAATAGAACTATAGCTCCATCTTATATTTGGCATGCACGGGGTTTCTGCAAGATCTAGAAGAACTAGGTGAGCGCAGTAGCTAGTGTGTCCCTTCCCATCATTATGATGTTTGTGCAGGTGCCTCTCAGCTCCTCCTCAGAGTACATGACACCCTTCATTTATTTTGTGACATTAAATATAGAAAGGGAACTCGAATTTAAAGGTTGACTTTTATGTTATCTGTTTGGGTATTCCGGTCCCTCCGAGTTGGGTAACGCCTTGGATACCGGCAGTCGAGGGTGTAATATAGGGTGTTGGAGTGGACTTTAAGCAGTTGGTCTTGTAGTTACGATATCATATGTCAACAGCTAGCTCACAAACAAATAAGCAAACAATCTCTCCTACCAATGAACTTGAATGATAATGTGTATGTATGAGAGGAAGTTATTGGATATTTGGTACCGTTCTAGCTTGAAACCCTCTATCTGAAGTGTTTGATTTAGGATTATAATTTCTTTGAGAAGCACACTAGTTATAGAGCTTACCCTATTTGTGATTCGTTGAAGGCAATGATTTAGTTGTTTATGACCCAATAGTAACAGAGATAAGAATCCAAATGCATTGGTTTTGCAATGGCGATAATCTCGGACCAACAATTTCTATTCGTATGATAATTTTTCATATCAAATTTGTGTGAGCCCTTTAAAAATATCTTATTTTTAAGTATTTAGACTTTAATATTGTGGGATGTGCCAATTTTAATTTTTTATTATTTATTTTAAAATTAAAAATAATAATAATTTTATAATGAAAAAATCATTTATTATTATTTATTAAAATTTATTTTTTTATTAAAAATTTATTAAAATTATTATAAATATTTAAAAATAATTATTTAATATGTAAAATTTGTATTACATTTTTTATTTAAATTATTGCAATATTATATGGTATAAAAATACAAAATATCAAATATATTACATAGTATAATAATATGCTTCCACACAAATGGACTTAATTTTCTATAATATTGTTAAGATTAATGTTTTATTATTTTATTAATTGAATTTCATTGGATTAATATCAGTTTATTATAATTATTTTAAATTTCGTTTTTAATTCATTAATGTTTATATCTTATCTAAATAAATGCTTGAGGAGCTTAAGCTCCATTTTAGTTAAAAGTAGGTTCAATTCTCAATGTATGTGTACATTACCTTTGTTTAAAAATTCATGAGACAACATATTTTGGAGTTTTAATTTTGTTCTACTACGCCCAATGATTATTGGCTTAACTATCTGTTATCACTCTACAATTTCCGACGTTGCAATAGAAATTACAACGGTAACCACAAAACCACTTTGGAAGTTGGGATCTTGCCCTTCCAGCTTCAGAGAGGGATCTCTCTATAAGATTTAGATTTGTTTGGTTTAAGATATTAGGCTATTTATGAAAATTATTTGTTTGTTTGGTTGATTAATTTTTGAATTATCATTGGGCTATGGAGTCTAGGACTTATAACATGGATCTCCTTCAGCTTTTATAAAGTGATCTCATAGGGCAAGGTAGTCAAACTAATTGGATTATGTAGGTTTAAATGAAATGAATGAGAAGAAGTGAATGGATTTCCATTAAGTAAAGAGAAATTAAGAATTCATTTACTTAATTTCAGTTGAAAACATTTAAATTATTCAAAGGAAGAAACATAGTGTGCATTAAAACAAATTATGTCTTCAATTTTATATTGAATAATTCAGATTAAGAACACACATAAGCATGGTAAACAAAGAAAGTAAACACATAAACAATGATCTATGTACTTCACCAACAGTTTAGCACAAGAATTCTCTGAAAGAGCCTTCTTTATTACTAATCAGTCCACTGAAATTTGAAAATATACAATAGCCTTCTTGGATGCAAAAATCAAACCTTCATACTTCGAAATGAGAAGTATTTATCGGGTTTATTTGCAAAATATCCTGTCATAACAGATCAAGATGTATTTTAGGAATATCTAAAACTGATTACATCTTGTATTACAAAAATATAGGGCAGGTTTGAACTGCTTCAGATTGCTGGCACTATTTTTGAGGAGACTGTTGTTGATCTGTCCTTTGACCTTTTTTTCACCGTTGGTCCTGCTACTGAAGATAGAATCACTTTTTCAGTCAAGTAACTCGCATAATTTGTCCCAACTATCTTCACTTGGGATGGACAGCTTGAGTAACTTTCTGTAAATTTCATCTACCTCTATATATTTGGTAAAGGTGGGCTTAGTGATAAAAATTTGTTTGATCTCATGTTAGATGTTTAAATCATAATCCAGAGTCTCTAGGAAAGCTTTACCTGTGATGCTCCCCTGTATCCCTGCAAATTTGGAGTTATATTTAGCAATGGCCACCGATTTCTGGTTGTAATTAGATGAAGTGATTAATTTGGCATTCAGTACAAATTAAATTTCTTATTCAGCACTTCAAACTTGTTAAAGAACCTCTGGACACCAATTTCCAGAACTTGACATTTTCCTCCAACTATATCATGAGATATCTCTTGGTCAACACTTTCTTGATTTCTAATATAGTTTCACTTCGGTCCTCAATCCACAATTCTTCTAACTCATACCTATTTTTGGAGTTGAGAAATTTGATGAGATTTATGTGAAAAATTCTGAACCTAAGTTACAGAAACCATATTGTAGTTTTCTGATTTACTTTTCCTATTTGTTCTGTTAAATTAAAAAATTATTTTTCTGAATTATTCAGCAAAAGCATCAAAGTAAACACTACTACAACCTACACATACACACATATCATTTACTGAAGCATAACACACATATGACAAAGGACACATTATCTTTTTGGACCATGTCCCCAGAAAAACCCAATGCGGGAAAACCGGTGCAGTAGCTCTTAGAGGGTTTGTTTATTAAGAAGAATGTATGAATACAATCAAGGGCACCAGTAGTGGTTTTCCCAACATAGAAATCATGACAGATGTACCTCTATCACTTGGAGAAAGAAAATATGGCTGATTCAGCTGAGGCTTCACACCTTCTGAAAATGTTGAATACGATCCCTTTCTAGCCCACTGTAAAACCTAGCGCTACCTCTCCCAACACTGCGCCAACTTTACGTAGCTACTAGAGCCTCTGCACAACATAGGCTACTCTTGCGTCGCCCCTCTAGGATCAATGTTAACTCTATGTCACCCTGAAGGGCCTGCGTCAGCCTCTGCGTGAGCCTAGCTCGACTGTGTCCCTCTTGTTGGGTATCTTCGCTGCTTGGTATAGATATACCTCTCTGCCTATGTATTCTTAGCCTCGGATCTGAATAATCCCTCACTGATCTTCCCTTCACCAACATTGCAAGCTCACTAAAAAATTCTCAGTAAACTGTGTCCTCGAATTTCGACTTAGCTCAAGTGCTACCAATCTGTGTGTTCTCTCCAATTGACCCCAAGCCTTCCTTTAATACTTTTCTCGTTGAAAATTCAACGGCCATGATCTAATCTATAATCAATGACTAATATTAGAAAATACCTGAAACATGTCACTTAGAACATTCTCACTCACATGTCTAAATTAATTCATTTTAATTATTTAATTTACCTAAGTTAGACTTAGGGACTCCATTAAAATAATTAATATTTTGAATAACTTAGGTTCCAGATGTTATTTCTCTAAACGATTTCTAAGACTTGGAGATCTCATGTGTTCTAGCCCCTCCACAAAGTTTCGGAGCTAGAGCACATCCGAT